>LNAC01000079.1:3249227-3340595 GCA_002007465.1 Ailurus styani
CCCCCCCCCGCCCCATAAGTACAACCCAAACCCCCCTTCTGGGTCCTTCTTGACTCTCTTTTCCATAAAGTTATACCTGTTCAAAAACTGAGTTCTCATTATTCTTTCTTTTCAAGTTTATAGTATTGCATAATCTATACACATACTATGGTCAATAGTATCTCTTATCTTTTTTCTTATTGGATGCTTCTCTTGATTAAATAACAATGATAATAATTAATAATAAGTATAATGACAATGCTACTTTTTACTGAATGCCCTTTGTTCTAGACACGCCTCTAAGGGCTGATGTCACTTAATCCTTGCAGAGGATTATCACAAGATAAAGACTCCTTGTGAGTTACTCTGATTAGCTGATTCTTATCACCTCCAGGGATGACAGGAGCAAAGTTAGGCTGGGCACCAGTAGGGAACCGGTTCAAGGTCACACATCCAGGTCTGCCTGATCATCTTGAACACTCCCCATTCCTGCCTTGGCTTTTTCAGACATGGAGCTCCTCTGGCCTGAAATGCACTCTTTATCTCTCTATTTAAATCTTAGACAGATTTCTGTATTCCCTCAGCTCTTGCCTCCTTTAAGAAGCCTTTCCTGATGCTAGCTAGCGCTCACTGACCTCCCTCTCCTCAGAATCCCCGTGTGACTGGGGGTGCCTGAGTGGCTCAGTCAGGTAAGCATCTGGCTCTTGATTTTCTGGCTCAGGTCATGATCTTGGGATGGTGAGATCGAGCCCTACATCTGGCTCTGCAGGCTGGGCATGGAGCCTCCTTAAGATTCTCTCTCTCATTCTGCCCCCCCCACTCTCTCTCTCTCTCCCTCTCTCCCCCTCGTAAAAATAAGTAAATAAATAAATCCTCATGTGTCTCATTACTGTTTTCATATTGTCTGTGTCTCTTCTTCTTCAACCAAACTTATGTGTTCTGCCCTTCCAAAAGGCTCCAGCACTAGCCCAGCAACACAGTAAGTGCTCAATTAAAGATTTTGTAAACCCTTCAAAACCAAATACCTACCGAACGGCAAAAAGCCCTCACTAAAACAAGCGTTTTTATGAACTATGTGCATGCACAAGGGGTATCACCTTGCTTCTAGTAGACTCCACAACACATTTAGAAAGTTAATTGTGTTCATGCATTGATCTTCAGGTAAGACAGTAAGGAATATTTACACCTTACTTTGTTAAAAAGCAATTAATCACTTTAAGCATTTAAAATAAGTTTTGGAGCTGAATTCAACTCAGAACCAATATACATCCAACGTATATATCTTTAAAGGATATTGAGAGTCTGGGTTTTTGCAAGGAGCACTGAGGTCTGAGTTGGACATTGATCTTCTTTATGAAGTGACTAACACCGCCCTGGGTTCACTATGTCATAGATTTGCAGCAATTTAAGTATCATGCTCCAAAAGGATCACATATCTTTCTGTAAGTTATAACCCAACCGTGGAATTCCTGTCTGAATCCTGGAACCAGCAAAATTTGGGAGCAGGTAAAGTGTCACCTGGCAAAAATTGGAGTTTTCCTTTCGGGCTGAGAAATCTGATCACAGAGAACCAACTACATCCATCAAACCCTCTACGAAGTGTTAGGTCACGTTAAGAACCACGAGGAATGAAAAAGAAGCGGTAGATAAGGGCTTTACAAAAGGGCGGTATCTTTGCCAGCTTGGGCAGCTGGAACAAATCCCATAGATTGGGCAACTTAACAGACATTTATTTCTCACAGTTCTGGAGTCTAGATGGTCTAAGATCAAGGTGCCTGCAGCTTTAGTTCTGGGTGAGCACTGTGGACAGCCACTTTCTTCAGGTTCTTCTACTCCAGGCATTAATCCTGTCATGGAGGCTCAACCCTCAGGACTTAATGTAAATCTAATTTCCTCCCAAAGGCTCCAAATATGGCCGCATTGGGAATGAGAGCGTCAACATAGGAGGACACCAACGTTCAGTCTATGACAGGCAGGCAGAGGGTGAGTCAAGGAGCTGGTCATACACAAATCAAACCCTTTTAATAAGAGATGCAGAAATATCAGATGCTCAGGGGTTCAGGAAGCAGAATAAAGAAAGATACCCTCCTTGGTACTTTTCAGCATCAATCAAGCATCACTCATGCTGAGAGAATTCTTCACCCCATCTCAAGTTCTGTCTAGAGCAGTTCTCAAACCTGGCTGTCCCCTAGAATGGTCTAGAGATTTTTTTTTTAATTTAAAAAACAATGCCTAAAGTCTTCCTGACTGAACTGAATTGTCTGGAAGGAGCAACTGGGAATCTGTATGTCTTAAAATTCCCTCTCCTGACTCTGATGCCCAGTGACTGTCAACAATCTCTTCTTTTTTTTTTTTAAGATTTTATTTATTTATTTGACACAGAGAGAGATCACAAGTAGGCAGAGAGGCAGACAGAGAGAGAGAGAGGAGGAAGCAGGTTCCCTGCTGAGCAGAGAGCCCGATGCGGGGCTCCATCCCAGGACCCTGAGATCATGACCCGAGCCGGAGGCAGAGGCTTTAACCCACTGAGCCACCCAGGCGCCCCGTGTCAACAATCTCTTTTACATAATTACCAGGATCTGGATGCTTCCAGGGTGATACTTAATGCTTCTTCCCTAGAATTTCTGACAAGGGCCACCAGGGTGTAGCTTTAAGGACCTGGGATTAAGCATATTTCTCTTAGAAAAGCTCACACAGCTTTTAGATGTGAAGGAGACTCTATAGCCAAAATCATAATTAGGATTTCATGCTAGTAGGTTCTTGAAATACTTTATTCAAAGGGATCTTCAGAAGGGTGTGAGAGCAGGGTATGCCCTAAAAGGGGTCCCGGTCTCCAGGTTGGGAGTTTGGAAGTGACAACTGGTACCAGTAGAAGAAGGGATCAGAATTAATGAAGGTATGGGGTTTAAATTCAGAAAGCCTTCTTGGGACAGGCCAGCTTAAAACCCAGAGTGTCTGTTTGTCTTCCCTATATTCTATAAGCTTGTGGGGAATGTAGTGCTTAATACTTCAGCATATATAAAATGAACCATTTGTGGGGCGCCTGGGGGGCTCAGTCCATTAAGCATCAGACTCTTGATTTCAGCTGAGGTCATGATCTTAGGGTTGGGGGATCCAGCCGGGCCTCAAGCCCTGGGTCCAGTTCAGTGCTCAGCTGAGCTCAGCGCAGACTGCTTTCCCACTCCCTCCCGCGCGGCCCCTCCCCTGCTCAGCATCGCTGCCTCTCTCACTCTCTAAAATAAATCTTTTGAAAAAAGGAATAATAATTTAAAAAAAGAACCATTTGTTTACTGCTGTCCTTCTTGTGTTTCTTCCCAGTTATGTAATTTCAGATATTCAAGCGAGATGAGGTCCTTTTCTTTGTGAATCTTATTATGAATTAAAAGAAGCTGTTTTGTCTGAGAGGTCTGAAAGCTAGGTAAACAATGCGTCCAGTGGCACACCTGCTTAGTTCTCAGAGCGGGAAACTCCCTTGGAACACAAGATTTTTCCATATGATCCATTTTATGTGCTGGGATTACTGAAGTTCATTTCAAGATAATCTCAATAATCTATTTTTAGTACTGAATAACATGCGCATTCCCACTGCAAAACCAAAATCTGCTGCTTATTATGCTAATGTGATATTTACGAAAGCCATTCCCATGGTTTCCGGCCCAAAGTCCCTCAAAGCCTTAAGACCTGCTCAATAAAAAGTCGGATGTATACACATGCAACTCTTACTTTTTAAAAAAGCATTCTTAAAAAAATTCAAAAAAAGGTCCAGGGAAAAACATTTTTGGCTGCGGAAATGTAGCAAATTTATCAATCAGCGAAAGAGAATCAAGTGATAGCTCTGATTGACTCTTAGATGTTTAGTAATATGATCATAGGTGAGTAATAGGGTGTTTTATCTCAAAAAGTATATTTGCCCAAAATAATGTTCTGTTTGATACTTTCTCCATGATTCTATATTTCATAATAACAACTGTAAGTTGAGTAAAGACCTACTTTCTACCCAGAAAGTCTTTGCTTTGTGATAATATTATTATATTATGTTCTCAAGCTTGCACTTGGTTCAGTAATATTCTGGGCTGTCAAAGTTTGCAGTAATTTGGGGATCCTATATTGGACAATTAGTTCTGGATGAAATACCCTCCTGTCCCTAAAGAAAGTGTTGATTGAGTCATAGTGCCACATGGAGCAGTGTGCTACCATACCTAGATAATTTGCTACATAGATCAAGCTAGCTAACTGGAGACAACTTCCTAGAGATGGGGAAATAGCAATGACACAGTCTACATTTTTTCAGCCCTCTGACAATCAATTTAAGGGTGTTTATTAATTTGTTGATGTTCCTTGTTATTTTGAGACAATCACTCTAACTCATACATTCTCAACAGGGGTAATCACCCCAAATGAAACCATAATTTATTCTCAGGGAATGAAAAGCTTTTACTTTTTCTCTTTTTAAAGCTTTTATTCATTTATTTGACACAGAGAGAGATCACAAGTAGGTAGAGAGGCAGGCAGAGAGAGAGGAGGAAGTAGGCTCCCTGCTAATCAGAGAGCCCGATGCGATGCGGGGCTCGATCCCAGGACACTGAGATCATGACCTGAGCCGAAGGCAGAAGCTTTAACCCACTGAGCCACCCAGGAGCTCCAAACTTTTACTTTTTAATGCATAAAGCATAGATATACATGTTGTACAGAGATATATAGTATATCTGAGGTATTAAAGTGTCTTGGGATGGGGGGATGAGTAGATAAATATCATCTAAAGTGGCTCCTAAAGGGGCAATAATGAAAAAAAAAAAAGGTTGCATTCCAAGGGATTAAATTAAGATATCTGTATTTGTACTTCTCAGGAAGATACATAGCTGGAAAGTTCTCAATAATGGTTTTGTACTGCAACTATTACTGTTACTGATTTTTAAAAATTTTCCTTTGTTCCTTATTCTACTAATTTGGCCCCTTCTGTTTAACTGTGATGGTAGAAGGTCATAAATAACTGTATATTTATGTAATCATGGGTTGACTTCAGAAATCCTTTAATTGTTCAAATTTTTACTTAACTATCTGTAACTTCATTTAAAATTCACTGAAAAATAAAAGATAAAGCATGCAATATTGTAGACATATATTTAAGAAAATTCTTATCTTCTCCTTATGCCATCTGGATGTTGGTTATTCATTAAACAGGTATTTATGAGATAACTTCTATGTGCTATGTACAGAGAGTCACCGGTAAAACAAACAAACAATTTTCTCTCTGTCTTCATGGAGAGGAGAAATGAGCATTGAAATACTAATTTTATAATTAGTACTTTAATGTGTTTGTTTCAGCAGCACACGTATCATTAGTAATTTAACTACAATTCTTGTAAGGCTTAAAAGATCAGAGGGTGAAGACTCAAATACTTATATGAGGGAGCATGTATCATAGGAAACTGGTCTTGTTGGGGGATCTTGTTGAGATCTGAAGGATGTAGAGGCATAGGGAAGGGAGTGGGAAGAAAGGAAGGATTAAATGTGTGAGGGTGGGCGCCTGGGTGGCTCAGTGGGGTAAAGCCCCTGCCTTCGGCTCAGGTCATGATCTCAGGGTCCTGGGATCGAGGCCCATATTGGGCTCTCTGCTCGGCAGGGAGCCTGCTTCCTCCTCTCTCTCTGCCTGCCTCTCTGTCTACTTGTGATCTCTGTTTCTCTGTCAAATAAATAAATAAAGTCTTTAAAAAAAATAAAAATAAATAAATGTGTGAGGGTTCTTAGCAGAAAATGAGGTTGGCTTTGTGGAGGAGCCCACAAATGTGTGTGCTGGGTGAGAGGGGAGGTAGGGAGTGAAGGCCATGAGGCTGGTGGACAGTAGGCCAGATAATGTAAGGGCTTATGAGCTCTTTTAAGGACTGGGGACATAACCAAACAGAAATAAAATAAAAGGCAATTTTAGAGTTTTATGTAAGGGAATGAATTAATGTATGTGAATGTTGAAATTCATCCTGGCTATATTGTGGAATTTTAGTTGGAGGAATATGGGTATAGAACACCATTAAAAGGCTTTTTGCATGAGCCCAGTAGGGTTGTTCAGATAAAGTGATACTTAGAAATTGATGACTGATTGGATAGAAGGGGTGAGGAAGAAAGAAATACAAAATATGAGGTGTGGGTTTCCACTTGTGTTTTGGGTGGATGGTGGAACTATCCCTTAGATGGCACGTGCTGGGAGAGGACCAGTGTACACCATCTCAGCAGGGCCAGGACAGGTGTGGCAGGGGGAGAAGGGAATGGAGAGAGATTGGTCATTTGAAGGGACTCTGAGATATTCAAGTGGAAAAGCTGAGTAGGGAGTTAGATATACCACCTGCCTGGACTTAGAAGAGAGATCTGAGCTGGAGACAAAATTCGGAGTACATAACTGGACAGTTGGAACCCCAGGCATGGTTAAGACAGCCTTGGAAAAAAATCATCAAGGAAGAAGATAGTCAGGCTTAGTGGTGAACCTTGTATTCTTCCAATATTAAATGTCCAGTGAAAAAGTCTGAGGTGGGGCGGGAAGCTTACTGGAAAGCCAAAAGAGGGTTGTGCCATGGGGGGAGAAATATTTCAAGGTGGTGGGAGTCAATCAGAACATTAGGATTCCAAGCAATTTATAAAAATGGCAAAACAGCCATTGGATTTGGCCACCTGGGTCTCTCTCCCTGAGAACTATTCAGGTGGAGTCAGCAGAAGTGATGTTACAGGGAGCAGAGCAGATGGGGCAGCAGAAGAGCAAGCACAGACAACTCAGCCATGAAGGGGAGAAGAAAGAAAGGACAGCTCCTGGGAGAGGAAGGAGGGTTCCAGAGGAAACACACTGTAAAGAGAAGACTGGAAGAAAACAAAGCCAATCTGAACATGGAAGACTGGCCTTCAGAGATGGAGGGGCCATCTCTCTATTCTACAGAAGAGAAGACATTAAGGATGAGGGAAAAGGCAGCAAGTCTATAGACTTGGTCATGGGAATTTGAGAAAGTTCCCTGGTAAGGTATATTCCCATTCTTACAAATATCCAGCCCAAATTAAAACACCCAATTTCTTGCTACCCAGCTCTTGAACTTAACCTGGGCCCTCTCTGGGGACACTAAGAAGAAGGCATCTAACCAGTGTCCCTCATCTACTCTCACTGGCCCCAGCCAGTTCTCTCACTCTCATTCTGTCCCGAAACAAGAAAGGAGAGGTTGTCCTGGTGCCCAGTGAAAATGGAAAGAGGCAGCATCCCTCTGCTATCTTCCAAAGACAACACCATAAAGCCTTACCCAAAACTCACAATGGTTTTGCTCCCTTTGGCTCAGAGACTACAAACTCAATGCCAAGAAAATCTCATGCACTATCTTATTTCTGCAGAGTACGCAGTTTAGATGTCACCCCAACACAGACAAGATTGACACTTGGTTCTGCCCTTTTTCTTGCCTCTGCGTAGATCCCATGGCTTTATACCACCTATCGATGGGAGATGACAATTCCTGTAGGGATTAATTCAATTGAAATATAAAAGAAACTGGGTGGGGAGGATTTTTTTTTTCAGCACCTCAACTCAAAAGAGAAGAAATGCTCTGTAAGTCAATTTCTACCTCAGGTCTGGAGGGTATGGAACTTTAAGGTTTAAAGGTCAATGGTGCTTCCAGGAAATGCCAGGCTTTAGAAGGTTTTCTAGTCTTCTGTTCTTTTCCAGAAGGGATGTTTGTCCTCTTCCCACTAAGGTGAATCAGAAAATTTTCAGATCTGAATCACATTCCCAAGGACACACTGAGATCAGAGGTGTTCACTATGGCTGTGACAGGGACACATTTGCTGTGACTGCCATTTCTTTCCTACTCCAGAGGGATTATCATCGTTCAAGAGCAAGTGATGTATACTAACATAATAGAAACCTTGACAGCAGCTCTCAATAACACATTATGTATCATAAGCTATATATGTGATTCACAAGTCATAGGACTATATTATTCAATAAGACAATGAGTGCAAAATACTTAGTATAGAGCCTGATGCGTAGCAAGAGCTCACTCAGTGGTAACTGAGGGAGAATAGACGACTTGAGAGAGGCATCTCTAGTGGGCCAATAACAATATAGAATCTTCCTTATGCACGGAATTATTTCACTGCACCCACATTAATCTTTTATATCCTGTTTCCTTTTTTTAAAAAATAAAGATTTTATTTATTTGATAAAGAGAGAGTATGTGCGCATGAGAGAGCATGATCAGGGGGAGGGGCAGAGGGAGAAGCAGATTCCCTGCTGAACAGGGAGCCCGATGTGGGGCTCCATCCCAGAACTCTGGGATCATGACCTGAGCCAAAGACAGAAGCATAACCGACTGAGCCACTCAGGCATCCCTATATCCTGCTTCTGAATCAGTATCCAACACTAAAATCTTATAATGATTCTACATATTTTTAAATGGAAATAATTTTGTTTGTGCCCAGACACCATTTATTCCAGGGTCATCCAATAAAAGTATAATGTAAGCTGTGCATTTGAACCATATATGTGATTTTAAATTTTCTAGTAGACACACACAAACACACACACACACACACACACACACACACACACTCATTCACGTGAAAGATTAAGTTAAATTTAATAATATATTTTCTTGGATCCAATACATTAAAAATATTCTCATTTCCACATGTGATTAATATAAAAGGAACACTAACAAGATGTTTGTGTTCTTTTCTTCATACTAAGCATTCAAAATCTGGTGTGAATTTTACTTAAAGCACATCTCAGTTTGGAGGAGCCATTATTTCAAATGTTCAATAGCCATGTATGGCTCATGGCTATATGTTCAATAGTGCAGGTTTATACTTTATGTGTCTATTCTCATTAAATTTTCTTCATAGTCAAGGGTAGTGATTATCACTTTTCTTATTTTACAGATGTGGAAACTAAGCACACAGACGTTAAGTCACTGGCCTAACATTGCAAGGGTAGCAAGTGGTAGGACCAGGACTCAATTCCAGAGAGTCTGGTTGGAAGTCTTGATCCTGAACTACTTTCCATATGACTTCCAAGTTGCTTGGAGACCTAGGTTCTTAATGCTTTCAAAAAGATCTTTAAAACCTGAGAAAGTCACTGCAAATTTTCCCTTCTCTATTCTTCCTTGAGTCTTCCTGACTTCTGGTGGATTCTGACAATTCTTGACTTTCTTTGCTTTACAGCGATCTCACCCCATTCTCTGCCTCTGTCATCATGTGAACTCCCTTCCTCCATGTACATGCCTCTGTGTATCTTCTCCTCTTCTCATAAGGACACCAGCCATATTGGATTTAAGGCTCACCCAATTCAGTATGACCTTAACTAACTACATCTGTAAAGGCCCTATTTCCAAATAAGGTCATATTCTGAGGTTCTGAGTGGACATGAACCCTGGGGGGACATTTTTCAACCCAGTACAAGTGTCTACTTGTTCTGTTAGGCATTGGGAATGTAATGGTAAATAAGACACATGTGTTCCCTGTATTCCAAGTGCCACTAGTCATGCTTGGAGACAGAAGGCAGACACTAATCAAGTAACTGCAGAGAAGCTTTTCTGGGTAGTGGATGTCTGAATAAGAATTGAGAAGGAGGAGGAAGAAGAAGGAAAGCTCACCCTTTAGGAAGCAAATTCTGGGACCAGATCCTATTCATATTTGAATCCTTCATGCTTGGTACAGAGTTGATGTTCCGAGACTGGGTGCTGAATGAAAAATACTGCTCATCTCATGGCAGAGAGGAAGTTAGAAGAGCCTGGCAAGAATGTCAAATACTTATTTTGAGCTTATTCATATTGGCCAAAGAAAAGACCATTTATTTGTAACTAGAGAAGATTTCAAGCTGTGAGCCAAATTTTGTAGACATATATCTTTCTCACTTTACTTCCATTTCATCATCTCTTACACCATTTCTGGCTGGTATGGTGTTCACTTCGTTTCTTTGTACTCATTGAAAATACAGTGATATTGCTTGTTATATTAGATCATAAAAAATCAAGTTGGTGTAACCCTGCTTTCTCTTTTATGAATTTATTATGTATTCATAGCTATTCATAAGTTCAGTAAATTCTAGAATGATTATGCTTTGGGCTGTTCAAACTTAACCAGTTGCCCAGTTAGGTGCTAGAAGGCAATGCGACTCTTCAGTAAGTGAGAATTTTTATCTAGGAGGTGGGAGGGACAAAAGGAGGCAAGAGTTGTTACGGTAGAGAAAGACTAGTTACTCGTGTTAGTGGGGAGAGAAGTAAATTTTGTGGCTTTCGTGGTTTCATGGTGTCTTTGTTTTTTGTCTATGTTCAGACATGATACAGAATGGTCTTATTTGGGCTTGGTTCCATCACGGTCATGGTGTGATCTCATTTGATGTTGAAATTCTGTGAAATTGTTTATGTTTATAGGGAACACTGTGGGTTGTTACCAGCTGTTAGTTGTCAAAACCTTCATTTGGTTTTCAACACAGAGACATCTTGTTTCTGCTGCCCTGTTTCCTTAGCATCCCACTGAGGAGCTGTTTCTTATTAAGTTCTTAACTTATTCTCGGTATTTCCTTTTTTGCAAATACAGTCACATACATTCTTATTTCTCCCTTTGTCAACAAAAGATAGTACACTACTATGCCATTCTATACCTTGCTTGCTTCTCTTATCAGTGTACACAAGAGATCTTCCCATAGCAGTGAACAGAAATCTCTCATGCTTTTTTATGGATGCATCGTATTCCATTGTCCAGATGATTTATAGTTTTTCTAGGATTTTGGCATCTTAACAACAAATACCTTGGGCCCCTAAAACAATATCATATGGATGAATGATTATTTGTAAAATTCTGAGCTTACCTTTCAAAGCACTTGCTGTATCAACTGGAATCAAAACAGATGTGACAACAGACACTCTAGTGAACTGACTTCTATTCTTGGGCCCAGCAACAATTTTCTTGACAAATCGCTTAAACTCTCTGAGCCTCAGTTTCCATATCCGTGAAAACAAGGAGTTGACAAATATTTGAAACTCAGTCATATTTTTGCCCTTTGATCTTACCCTCATGGTTGAAAACCAGTAGTTTACATGTAGATATTTAACAACTCTCCAGAAGAAATGAAGCCCTGATTTGTAAACATTTGCTAATTACCATGGTGTAAATATTCCCACCAGGGCCAATTTCAAGCTACTAACCATTTAACAGCCAGCTAGCAGAATTTCTGAACGTTTTCTAATCGGATCTTGGAGCTGGTATGGTCTGGGGCCAGCATACAGCTGCAAAAACTTTCTAAAAGGAAGCTTACTGAGATTCAGACATATGACTTCCTCAGATGGAAGGTATATCCCCAAAACTTGAATTATATTGCACTTGGATTGAAAAAAAAAAAAAACCCAAACTAGAAAGAACATAACCTTTTAAATCTACTACCTGAAGAATTCCCTGAAACTTTCATTAGTTTCTAGCACAGAAGGAATGTTAAGTAACAAACAGTAACTCACTTTAATATATCATATATTTATCCAATCTTTATCTACAAAGAATTTGCTTCATTAGGCCAAAGCTACCTAAGTTAGTATACATACTATCTAATCCTGATTATTAACTATGGCTACACATTTGAATCAGCTTTTGAAAATTTCTGGCACTTGGGCCCCATCCCAGAAGAAGTAAGTCGGGGTTTCTGAAGGATGGCGCTCGACATTGGTTTGTTTTAAAAAGAGTTCGAGGTGATCCTAAGGTGCCATCGTAGCTAAAGACAACCACTTTTTGGATATTTGGTAAATAGATCTCTGACATTTCTCTTTCTCTTTTTAGGTGAAGCACATTGTGCAGATATATATCCATAAACAGGTATTGATTTGGCTGAACTAATTCAAGTAGTGAAAAAAATCCTTTAGATCCTACAAACATGGCTGACATAATAGATCTCTCTGAAAAACAAGCTCAACAGAACTCAAAATCTGGCCTCTCATTTTGTTGCTCAAATGTAAAACCCACTCCAAGAGTGAAATTAGAGCATACCCCAAAGTCTAATTCCTCTATGTGAGATTTAAGTTTGTTTTGTTTTAAAGAAAGGTCATCTTGTTTCTGTTTTGCTGGCCTTGAGAAGCAGCGGACCATCCCAGCACACAAGAAATTAATTACCCTGGAGGACCAGGTGCAACCAGTTAGTTGGTTGCCATGGAGACAAAAGCTATACATCCCAGATTTTCCACCATGGTTTCAATTTCATGAAATCTTATTCAATAAAGGCCATTCATAAAAATGTGAATGTAAGTGTGATTTGATTACTTTTATGTGTGCATTAATACATAAATAGAAAAAAATGATTTGCCAAGTAATGAACCCTCGTCTTTGTGAAGAAAACATAAGGATAAGTGCAGTTTGAGCAAATTACAACTTACTCAAATTTTTATTGCATTAAAAAAAAAAGTAAATCCAATGCATTTCAAAATCCTGATGCAGAAACTGGAAATCCAACTTTCCTGGAGTCATCTGGCACTTAATAGTGCTGCTGTGCCTGTTTTGTTTTGTTTTTTTCCCCTTAAAAAAAAAAGATTTTTAAAATTTATTTATTTATTTGAGAGCAAGCAAGCTGGAGAATGAGCAGAGGGAGAGGGACAAGCAGATTCCATGTTGAGCATGGAGCCTGAGGCCAGGGCTCGATCCCACCCTGAAATCACAACCTAAGCTGAAACCAAGAGCTGGACGCTTTAACTGACTGACCCACCCAGGCAACCTGCTGCTGTTCCTCTTCAGTTCAAGTTTAGCCCACATGAGAGGCACAACAGCTCTCCACCAAGATTTCATTTTAGGTTCTGTCCAAATAAGTTTACTTTTGACTCTTCTAAAAAGAACCCAAATGAAGAGCTACATTTCTAGAACTTAACTCAAAGGTAGTAATTATTAGCCAACATGGTAGTAGTTTTTCCTTAAAAAAAAAAAAAGCATAGGTTTACACCTGTTTCAATAATTTTTGAGTTATTTCACACACTTGGCATTTAGTTACTAGTTATGTGCCAATGTTTTGTTCCTTATTTTGGTGCATGTACCATAGTAGTTTATGAAAAAGGTTAACATTAAGGGAGATTATTTTGGGGGAGGTGGTATATGGAAACTCTCTGTATTGTCTGCAATTTTTCTGCAAACTTAACATTATTCTAAAATAAAGAGTATTAACAAGCAATTTGTGATCATTAATTGTAGCAAATGACTTAATTATAGTGGATACTGATATGCGTTGTATTGATTGTGTTGGGTTGGCAATGAAAATAATTAGGTGAAATTTGGGGAATCTGGCTGTACTTTGCGATTTCACACTGAAATTTAAGTGTATTCTAATAAATAGTCCAAACCTATAATTTTTGGAATGTTTTTACCCTTGGGCGCAACATCTATAACTTTGGAAATGTCATAACTTTCATTCTGAACAAAGTACTATGGAGATTTAAATGGCAGAATTAGTCATCTTTGAAGTACTGACTTTCTTAATTTGATATCTGATACATTAATAGTGTATGTGATTTGCTAGGGGCCAAATATTTCCATATTTTCTTTTATTAAGCTAATTTCTTTTTATATTTATTTATTTGAAATCAATTACCATTTAATGTATGATTAGTTTCAGAGGTAAAGTTTAGGGATTCATGAGTTGCATATAATACCCGGTGCTCATTCCACCAAGTGCCCTCCTTAATGCCCATCACCTAGTTACCCTCCCCCGCTCACCTTCTCTTGATAGTTAAGTGACATATTTGCAATAAACTCTTATTTGCCCTCATTTGAAAACAATCTGCTTTTATTTTTCTTCAACCTCTCAGGGGCAAACAGCAACTGAAAACAGATCTGTCAGCGCCTCACGGGGTTGAAAGATCTCCTGATGTTTGCTACTACTTACATGCTTAGAGAAATTTAGCAAGTGTCAATGATGTACCTTCCTCTAGACATGTGTCAAGTGAACTGTATGTAATTCATATTTAATATCAAATGATATTAATTATACTTTTTAAAATGCTAGACACATAGTAAATGCTTAGTATATTTATTAGATGAAGAAATGAATTAAATAATTAAATTTGATGATTTCATATTTAGCTGCTTTTATTTTGTTTTTAATTTGCTTGAACATATAGACCTGACCTATTTCCAGGAAAGTTTATTCCTAGGTGTATATTTATCAAAGTCTCCTATTACATAGCTATCCAATTGAATACATGACATATTGCTGTTATACAATTTCTCAACCAGAGAACCAATTTAGCTTATGTCTAGCTCAGACTTTGGACCCATATGAGTTTTATACTTTCTTGGTTTTCTTCCTTTTGACCTGGACTCTGGGACTGACTCCACAAAGACAGTTCAATATAGCTTCCAGCCCTCAATATATAAGAGAAATGAAAGGTTGAGGTTCTTAATATATAAAGTAATTTAAAAATCAATAAAAAGGGCACTTCCAGTCAAGATGGAGTGACAGGAACTGGATTTACCCTCCAGCCTGAAACAACCAAAACACTGGAAAGCTATATAGGAAACAAAGCTTTCTAAGACTTTACAAAGTAGGGAGATGCTTGTGAAACAGGAAGCAGGGAGGTGAGGCCACTGGTCACTCCAGCTTATTGTGTATATAGAGGTTTCAGGAAGCAGCCCAGGAAGGGGGACTGAGGCAGAGTCCAGAGGCTGACCCGAGTTGAGGAACTGGGAATAGAAGCCTGGGAGGGCCAAGGTGTGAAGGGCTTCCTGGGGAAAGTCCCAGAGAGGAGAGAGAAACACAGAAGGGGAGCTCTGCGGAAGGCTCTGCCTTAAGTTTCAGCTGAGTTCTGATTAGGGCATGTGTGTGTAAATTTCCTGAGACCTGGAAAAGAACCACTGACAAGATACAGAAGAAATGCCAGTCTGTTTTCATACAGTCAGGAATAGTCCATGTTCCAGCAAGCCAAAGTAGAATACCTCATAATTCATGAAATTATGGTAGAGTGCTCGGAAGACCTTTATCTCAGTGACATTACTGGGGTAGCATGTGCCCTCAGTAGTAGAGAAAAGGTAGGGCCAGACTAAGCACTGTTCTGGAGCTGCTTGACAAAACTTAAAAGTAAGATCTGAAAGGATTAAAACTGTCTTCAAGTACCTTAACTGTGTTCCAGACCAAAACTCAGGAATACTTACAGGAATACAAAAATATCCCGAACCCAACAAGTAAAAAATCACAATATTAGGCATTTGATGAAAGCATACGAAGAAGCAGGAAAATACAACCCCTAGTGAAAAAAAAAATGTACATCAAGCCAGAAATGACCAGATGCTATGTTGTTATGACTGTATTCTACATGCTCAAGAAGCTAGAGAAACTCACTCCTGCAAGACTTAAAGATACAACAATGTAAGATACCAAAAAAGACACAAACCCAACTTCTCTTTCATTTCTAATGAAAACTATAATGTCTGGGTTAAAAACGTACTAGATGGGATTAATAGCAAATCAAAAGTTGTGCCCCAGACAATGATTAGTGCCATGGACTGAATCGTGTCCTCCCCACCAACCACCACCACCACTACCTTTGTATGTTGAAGCGCTGACCCTGATGTGAGGGTTTCTGGAGATGAGCCCTTTCGGAGGTAATTAGGGTTAAGTGAGGTCATGATGTGGGTCCCCCATGATGCTGTTTGTGACTTTATGAAAAGAGGATAAGAGAGGGATCTTTCCCTCTCCAGCAAGTGAGGACACAGTGCAAAGGTGGCCTCTCTACACCAGGAAGAGGGCTCTCTGCAGGAGTCGGATCAACTTCTCAGCCTCCGATTCGCTGGAGACAAATGTTTGTCATTTAACCCAGTCAGTCATTTTGTTATGGCAGCCTGAGGTAAGACAACTGGTGAACCTGAAAACACACCATGGAAACACAAAGAGAGAGAATAATTTCTTGAAAATGAAAAGAGAGCATCAAGGACTTGTGGGAGGTGAGTTAGTGGTGTTATATCTGCATTGAACTGGAGTCTCTGAAAGGGAACAAGGGAGCACAGGAAACATATTTGAAAAGTAATAGCTGAAACTCTGATAAAAACTGGAAGCCCATATATTCAAGAAGCTCAACAAACCTCCAGCACAATAACATAAAGAAAAATACAAGGTACATCATAACCACATTGTTGAAAAATAGTGACAGAGATAAATCTTAAAAGCAGTCAGAGGAAGAGAAACACATAACACAAAGAAATAGGGAAGAGGATGATGGAAAATTTCTTACCAGAAGCAATTCATGCCAAAAGACACTCATTGTATTTAATGTATTGAAAGAAAAAAAAAATCTTTCAACCTCGTATTCTATACCCAGTGAAATTATCCTTCAAAAACCAAGGCTAAACAAAGACATGTTGAGATGCACAAAAAGAGAAAGACACCATTAGACAAACTAAGGTCTTTAGACAGAAAAAAAAATGATACCAGTTGGAAATCTTGATCTAAACAAAGGAATCTAAATAAAGAACAATAGAAATGGTAACAAAAGAAAGCTGAAACATATATATGTGAATAAACATAAAAGATTTTTTTAATCATTGAAGTCTCTTTAAAAGATAATTGTGCAAGCAAAAATCATGACTATCTAAGTGGGTTTCTGACACATGTAGAAGTGAAATGTATAGACAATGGTGGCACAAAGGCCAGGAGGAGAGAAATGTGAGATTTTTCTACTATGTATCCCTTGAAAATACACCTTAAGCAGTAAAATATGTATACTATAATCCTTATGTTTTTTAAAGATTTTATTTATTTATTTGAGAAAGAGTTTGAGAGAAAGTGAGAAAGAGAGAGAGAGCACAGTAGCGGGAGAGACAGAGGGAGAAGCAGACTCCCTGCTGAACAGGGAGCCGATTGTGGGACTTGATCCCAGGACCTTGGGATCATGACCTGAGCCAAAAGCAGATGGATGCTTAACTGACTGAGCCACCCAGGCACCTATAACCAAACTACAAACCTTAAACAACTACTATAGTAACACAACAAACAGAGGTTATAAGCCAATAAAGGAGATGGAATGTAATCATGAATATATTCAATACAATAAAAGGGAGAAAAATAAGAGAAAGGAAACAAAACACAGAGGGACAAATAGAAAACAAAGACAAGATGGTAGATTTAAATCATAACCATGTCAATAATAACATTAAACATGAATAGTCTAGTACTCCAATTAAAAGGCAGAGATTATAGATTGGATTAAAAAGATCAAATATATATGTCTATAAAAACACTCTATAAAGACATAAAGAGATTAAAAGTAAAAAGATAAAAAGATATGATATATATAAATAATCTAAATACTCAATAGTTGCATATTGGTTAAACAAATTATGGACTATTCATAAAATGGAATATTCTGCAGTTATTAATGGTATTGACAGAGAAGTATATGTATTGACTTTGTGAGATAATCATGATGTATTAAGTGAACTGCATGATAAAGGAAACAATTTAGAAAAGCTTTCCTCAAAATATTAGTACAATTATCTGTGGATGATATGATTTTGGGTGATTTATTGACTTTGTATTATGTGCTACTCACTATTAGTAAGCAATTTTGAAGATTAGCAGCCAGACGGACCATTAGGCTATGTGTCTTTCCTTTGACTAGATCACACATTCCAAATACAGAAGGTGGACCATGTTTTAGAAGTTCCCATTGCCCTTTGGAAACTTCTTAGTTTAAAAAAAAACACACTTTGAGATCATCAAAGTATTTCTTCCCTTTTCATCTGGTATCTTCCTGTACCCGCCTGCAGACACATGAACTAGGATTCTATCTCCTGATTCAATGTAGACCAGTGTTTCTCAATTACTTGTGGTGAGAGACTTTTAAAAAGCAATTCTGTCCCTCTTTGATTACTTTGGCCTATTTGTAATTGAACAAGATGCTCCTTGATGGTTAGTCTGAGTTTCTGCACTAAGACGGGTACCAAAATGTTTGAGACCACACCTTTAACGCAGCACTGCTGTAAATAGTCATCACTGCACAGTAACTCATTCATGTAGTGCTAATAACCGGTTCTCAACAATTTAATGATCACAGAGCACTAAATTCATGCAAACTCAGCTGATAGAAGTTAGTAAGTGACAGCAAGCCTTAAAACAAGCCATAAACTGGAAACTTGAATTAGGATAGACTCGTGTCCATGGGAATTAGGACCATATTGGTAAGCCTGGGATGCTTGCAAATGCCACACCCTCGCCCAATGGCTTCACATTTTGATAACTTTCACTTGTGACATTTTTATTTCTGTATTAATATGAGTAACAGCCAATTTAATTTACTTTAAATTCATGCTATAGAGGAGATGTGTAGCATTCTTGGGTTCAATTTTTATTTCCTTTTGGAAGTCATTTGTGTTTTGAAGCAGTAGAATATATTGATTCCATTTTAAGAAAAAAGTCAGCTGGAAAAAAGTTTGCTATATAAAACCTTGCTTCACAGTTAACTTTCATATCTGTTTCACATATTGAGGATTTTTAAAATGTATTCTCCTTCCAAAACTTTTCTATAGATTTACAGAATGTTGAGGGTAGAAGAGAAGGAATGCACATTCTCTCTGGCGAAGCAACTGAACGTTTCTGTTTCCAATTATTTTCATAGGATTTCCATAAAGTAGTTGAATAAGAAGTATTTTTGCCAATTCTGGTGTCCAATCTTACTAAGTAATATCAACAGAGTTGGGCTAAATCTTATTTTTCCAGGATATGTAACTAATTCTCATTGCTGTTTCTATTGGCAGATATTTCCCTCCGAATCTGAATCTACATTTTATCTTCAAAGAATGAACTATTTTTCTGTCTACTAAGAACACCATGAGACAGAAAGGCATTTTTAAAAAATTTTCCTTATAATCAAAGCTAGAACCTCTTAGACTGCCAAAATAATTTGTCTCTCTCCTAAACTGATGTTTGTTAAAGAGTTATACATTGGGCTTGTAGTTTTTCTTAGAAGTTTGAATAGCTAAATTAGGATTCACAAATCAATCATACAGTAAGTGCTAGGAATATTAATAGATACCTAAAGGAGTTCCACAGTGGTATAACTGACTGTGAGGTCAAAGGAAAGATGCTAAATCTACTTATCGGGAAACACAATATTTCTGGACGTTTGCAAAGGTACTCTTTACTTTGATTTAGGAAAAACATATTTAGAAAATCAAGGTCAAGAGATATCATTTCAGTTCTGAGGTTCAGACTGACAATTCTAGTGTGCTTTGCTATAGTGGATTATTGAAAATATTTCAATTGGCTAATTAAGACCAAGGATGTAAATATGTTTCTCCTGTAACCTGGCAATGATCTAGGGCATCAAGCCCTTTGCAGTATCCTGGTGCCTAACTCAGTTCTTATGCCCTCAAATCTGTTTTCATCTATTTTCCTTTCATTAAAAAAATTTATAAAGATGGGTTTAAATATTTTATTCCTTATCTTTTTCTGTTCTGTTTTTCCCAATCCTAGGCTAGAACTTCCTCATGCTTGTTCCCTTTGTGTGCTTTCTATTTATTCGTATTTTTCTCTAGTGAGATTCCTTCCAATGGCTAGTTAAGTAGCTGCTGACTAAAGACATTTTTAGAAATAATTTTTAAAGGTATTTGACTATGGATTGGAGTGCAATCACAGGATTTGGGATTTTCACTAACATTGACTCCCTCATTCAGAGGTGTATCCTGGTGTTTGAAAAATGGAGAATGAGGAGAAAGAGGAAGAGGAAGAGTGGAAAAAGTGGTAGGAGCCTTACTTCCTGGCTGTGTCTCTGAGTTACAGGTATGTTTCCCAATCCCATCTGCCTTCAGATAACTTCTAGCAACTGAGGCCTTTTGCTTCACACCCAGAGGCATTGCTTAATTTAGACCCTCATCATTTCTCACCTGAATTTTTGCAGTGGCCTCTTAACCTGTCTTCTTGCCCTGTGGTCTTGCGCTGTAGCAAATCATCTCCTACGTGTTATCAGGAGAATTTTACTTGTAACAAATTTGATCATGTCCAGCCCCCTATTAAAAACTTCCTCAGAGACGAGTCTCATCTTCTATCTTTACTCATTGTGATAAAATCCAGTCTGTTACACATGCTGGGGTAATTAAGAAACTGGTCAGAGAAGGTACAGCCACTTATTAAAAATCCTCAGCCCAGAAACAGCTTGTTACTTTTGATCACATGTCATTGGCTAGTACTTAATCACATGGTCACACTTATTCGCAAAGGGGACTGGGAAATGTAGTCTATTAATGTGCCTGGTCAGAGGAGATGAGGATGTATTTGGGGGAGAGCTAGCCTTCTCTCCCACAGTATATTATTTTTAGAAACCCTTAGCCATCCACAATAAATATTCATTAGTTCAGAATTTCTCTCACTAGCAGAAAAAAGAGAACTGACATTTATTGAATGTTTACTGTGTGCTTAACATAGTTTTTCTAGGAGAGAGATTTGGTCTTACTCATCTTTCTATTTCCTGAACTTAGCAGATTGCCTAGCACACAGTAAACCCCCCAGAAAATCTTTGGTGAATGGAATTTCATATAAAAATATGAATTTAAAAAAACTGAGCTGTAATATCAGGCTTTCAAAGCCTTATTCATTGTTTACTTTTCTTCGGCTTTTCCCCCATCCGTGTAGTGTTATTTTTTTTCCTTTTGTTTCTTACAGTGTTTACCTC
This sequence comes from Ailurus styani, assembly GCA_002007465.1. NCBI lineage: Eukaryota > Metazoa > Chordata > Mammalia > Carnivora > Ailuridae > Ailurus > Ailurus styani. The sequence goes on from LNAC01000079.1 coordinate 3,269,855, forward strand.
GATTATTAATATAGATAGTCGCTGACCAATGTTTGTTTGACTAATGATTTTTCAACTTTATGGTGGTGCAGAAGCAATATGCATTTGGTAGAAACCATATTTCAGAATTTGAATTTTGATCTTTTTGCAGGCTAGTGATACACCATGTGATGCTCTCGTGAGGCTGGGCAGTGACCACAGCTCCTTGTCAGCCTCATGATGACAAAGGCAAACAACTGATACACTTACCAACATTCTTTCCCCATACAACCACCCTGCTCTTCACTTTCAGTATAGTATTCAGTAAACTACATGAGATATGCAATGTTTTATTATAAAGTAGTGTCTGTGTCGGATTATTTAGCTCAACAGTAGCCCAGTGTAAGAATTCTGAGAATTTTAAAGGTAGGCTACACTGAGCTATGATTTGGGTTAGGTGTATCAAATGCATTTTTGACTCAGTGGCATTTTCAACTCACTATGGGTTTATCAGGGTGTGATCCCATTGCAAGTCAAGGAAAATCTGTAGTCTTCTGCTCTGATGCTAATGAAAATGAGCTCTTCAAGATCACTTGAAGGCAAGAGTTACTATTCTTCAACAGGTTCAACTGACTTCTGGTTGGTTCTGCCCTTCCTAGAAAGGTGATTCAGATGAGTTCACAATTTTCACATGTTTGATTGCTGATGACTAAGGAAGGTTTTTCTGGGTTATTCCTTAAGAAGCACATTTAGAAAAAAGGGAGAACTGAAGCCCAAATCATCCGCCCTCTAGGCAAGGAAATTTCGTTCAAATTCCAAAGGAGTGTGTGCCTACTCACTCCTCCTCCTTATCGTAAAAACAAACACAGTCATTTAGAGCTGAAATGTGGCTCTGAGGCCCTGGTTGATCTTGACGCCTTTTCTTTAGAAGTGAGAGTGGGAAGGAGGGGAGGAGGAGTCTCATCAGCTGGGAGGTTTAGAAGAGAAGTCATATCTATAGGCAACAAAGGGTTACAAAAGAGAGGATGCTGGCTTGGGAAGAAAAGCGCCTCCTCATAGCCAGCCAGTGCCACCTGAGCAACATGACAACCCCATCAATCCCAACAATCAGGGAAGAAATGGGTATCAATGCCAAGTCAGCCTCGCATCCTGAAGGGAAGTCTTTCGTTTCAAACAGTCACATTCACTTGGTGGTCAGAGGCTCTCCCCAGTTTTATCTTCAGGAAAGCCAAGGTCTCACATCTTGTTTCCCTGCATCAGTAAAATGCCAATGCCCTTTGTAATCTTGCCTCATGTTGTCTAGCAGGTTGTCTTGATTAGGTCGGGGAGGGGGCTGATTCCCAGGTTTTCTGGGCCAAGGGACCCCAAAGGCTCCAGCACGCCATTCCCTAACTGTCTCCACATAATCTGGTGGGCCCTGCTCATCCTTCTGCTGTTAGGCTTATGAGTAGCACCTCCATGGACCTCTGAGGGCTCTCAAGTCACACAAGTGAACCAGGCCAGCCCGAATTTGCTTTAGACAAAAGTGAGACCCTCACACCTCAATACACACACCAATAACTAGCCACTTTGGCCAGGGGTGCTGGCCTCTACCCCATTTTTTAAGATAGAAGCTGCCAAATTTCATGAGACTGAAAAAATTCTCATGATAGGAAACTGCTCTCTCTCAATAGACTTTATCTACAGTGAATATCATTTTCCAACTAAGTTCTAGAACTATCTCTACCTTGAAACTTCAATGTTGAATGTCTATTTTCTTTTCTTTTTCTCAGAATGACTTAGCATTGTCTCAAGTGATTTATTAACAAGATGCCAGCATTTCTCTCTTCTTTTCTCTCCTCTTTGAGGCAAGAATCTTACAGAAGGGCAGATCTCTATAAAGCCGGATTCAGCTTTTTCTGTCTACACCTACCTCTGGGAAGCCCAGAAGGATTGCTTCCTTTGATTGAAAATCATTGAGGAAAGCTCAGGACAGGCAAATGGGAAGCCTTGAACGCTGAGCCTTGAACTTTGATTGAGAATCATTGAGAAAAGCCCAGGACAGGGAAATGGGAAGCCTTGACTCAAGGCGATAATTTTGGAGGTGTCATCATTTGCAACAATGTTGAACAGTTTCCTCTGAAGAACTCAGCACAAGAACTAGCTGTCAAGTAGTTATTTTCTTTCATGTTTCCAATTGCAGATTTTTAAAGCCACTTCATAAGTGTTTCTCATGACTCCACAACCAATTACTTCTGTCTCCAAGCTACATAGTAAATGTTCCTCAGGCAGACAGGTCACACGTTTCTCCAACTGAAGGATCTGGCCGTGGAATTGAAATGTTCCCATCGTCACTATTTCGGACATCCCCAGAGTGACACTAACCACCTTGTAAAGCTGGATAAACTGTCTAGATTTGACATCGTTGGTGATAAAATTGGTCAAGGAATAATTATGATGATATCATATCCGGCAAACCTCTTGCAAAAGAAAGTACTTTTAGAGGAAACACAAAAAGGGAATTTTCAAATACTACTTGACTAGTACAACTATGGAAATTTTTTTTAAGCTAACAGGAAATGCATCTGAAAGTTGTTTACCCTAACTGTCTGAGAAGGCATGTGGAATGAATGAGTCCTGCTGTCCTCTAGAATTACCTCACCGTGGATGCTGGCACGGGTGCCCACAGCAGCAGAGCGCTGGGCATACATCTAGTGTGGGTGGCTGTCTCCCCTGTGCCTCAGGCTCGACCTGGAGCAGAGTTCTTCCTCAAATTTGTCAACTTTGGGGTCACTGTATTTCTTCTGTTTATCCTCTCAGCTGGTTTTTATCTCCTGAGGACTGGTCTCTCAGTCTTCAGTTTGACAGAGATCATTTCAAGGAAGATCATGAACAAAGAGTGAGGCATTCAAGTGGCACTATGTAGGCTTTCTTTCTCTGCCTTGGAGTCGGGGGGGGGGGGGGGGGGNGGTCAGTACTTTTTTATTTTCAAATACAAAGATGAGGTTACCCAAGTTGGCGGTGATCTGTTGTAGTGGAACAATCACAGCCAGAAAAACATGGAAACAGGCTTAGGACTCCATTTTGGCTTTCACTTTCACTAGTTGTGTGAATTTGGGCAAGTTGTTTCATCTCTCTGAGCCTCAGCCTCCTCGTCTATGAAGTCCGGGGCTGTTAATGCCGTTCCGACAATGTTATGGTGGAGATTAAGTGAGATAATGTGCCTGTCAGAGGACACAATCAATGTAGTTCTCTAGATCCCTTCATTCTGCATTCAAAAATTCACTTTGCACGGCCCTTCCTGAAACTACGCGAGCCCTCCTTCTCCTTCCCCTGATATTCATCCTAAGTCGTGGATAAAAAGGAAGTGAATATCTGAGCAGGATAACGATACACTTAAAAATGAAGAGCTAAGCTTCCTTTGTATATTCTCTTTAACTACGAATGTGCTTCCATGGAAAAGCTACATTTTATGTGATATACATCTGGCTCATAATTACTGAAGTTTTTTGAACTAGCTTCAAAAATATAATTTATTTTTCCTCTATACCCATCTAAGCATTACTGACTTATATAATTTTGCTCCTCCACATTTTTGACAGATTTTCTTTCTCTGTATGATTGAAATCTTTGCTCAAGTGGATGCCAGATTGTCAAAGATCTAAATAAAGTCCCCATTAATATACCTCACTTTGATCAAGGACTTGGCTCAATCCAACAGAGCAATCCTATCACCCGTCAACCACTGGACTTCAAGAAAGTCATTACTAGGGAAAATCTGCATTCTCCCTTCTTCTCCCAACAAAGTATGTGTAAGTGGCCAAAACTGATGTCCAAAGAGGGCTTAAAATCTGTCACAGCCAGAATTCCATCTGGGTTCCAATAACATTGGATCCTGGTTCTCATAACATTCCCGGAGCTTTCCAAGGAAGCAATATGGGAAAGGATAATAGGAATCCAGAGCTCTGCTTACAGAAAGATGACTTGGAATGCCTCCTGCGGTAAAGTGATTGTGAAAATGCTTCAGTTCTCCAACCTTCCTTGAATCTCTGCCCTTTGCAATGTGATTTTGCCACTTTTCTCATCCAAAGTATGATCTATTTTCCTGTCTCTTGAATCTGAGCTGTCCTTTTATGTACTTTGGGCAATAGAATGGGGCCTCACCTCCGACCCCAGCCTGGCCTCATGAAGTCTGGCACACCTCTCCTCTTTTGTGCCTGCAGCATGAGAGGGAGCCTAGGCTAACCTCCTGGAGGATGAGAGACCGTGTGGAGGAAAGCCAGTCATGTCAGCCAAGACCATCCTACACTAATGAACAATGAGTTGACTGCCAGTTATGGAAGTGACCCCTTAGCCAACACAAGAACTGCTGAGCAAAGCCCAACCAAGATCAGTAGAACTACTCAGCCAACTCACAGAGTCGTGAGTGAAAATAGATGTTTATAATTTTATGCCACTTAAGTCTTGTGTGTGTGTTTTTAATGCGGCATAAGTATAGCAATAGCTAACTGATGCATTAACCACCAGAGAAATGATGGGAGTTCCTGGAGTGGCTGAGATTTGCTGCTTGGGATGGAAAAGGAGAGATTCTGGTTTAATCTGCACTAGGTGCTAGACCTTCATCTCCTGCTAGTATGCCTGAAGCAAGTCCTGTGGCTGAAGCTTAATGAGGATGTGTGTCAACCTTTTTGTCCAGAGGGCAACTCTGTTCTATGAGAGGGCAGTTAAGACTTGGAGGCCTGGATTCTCAAACTGGGGCACAAATAATCCAAGTGTGAAACTGTAATGCCAGGGGTCAGAAAAAGCTTCCCACTATGCATCATGTATCTTACTGGAATGTGAATTATCTTGAGGACTTGGGGTACAAATGCAACCTGCTTTTAAAATCAAAGGGTGGCGGATGGGCTAAATGGGTGATAGACATTAAGGAGGGCACTTGTGATGAGCACTGGGTGTTATATGAAAGTGATGAATCACTAAATTCTACCCCTGAAACTAACACTACACTATATCTGAACTAACTTTAATTTAAATAAAATATTGAAAGAAAAATAAAAGAAATATAACCTAGAATAGAATGTAAGTTTCCAATACTTTTTTTTTTTTTAATAAAACACAACCATCTATTTCTCTCTTCTTTCCCAGCTAGGGGTTCACTCTACTTTGACATCAGATTCATATTTTTTGAAAAGTTTGAAAAGCACTACACTGGACAGTAGTTTCCAAATTCTTCTTTTGTGTTTATTATTCTGCCATCATCACAAGTTTTATGTCCTTGCCATCTAAAAAGACATTTTAAACCTTTTAAACATACTCTGTGTTTGATGGTGATCAAACTTTACAGATCAGGAGTTATTTAGCATTAATTTTTTTAAAGATTTTATTTATTTATTTGACAGAAAGACAGAGAGAGAGAGCACAAGTAGGCAGAGAGGCAGGCAGAGAGAGGAAAGCAGGCTCCCCGCTGAGCAGGGCGCCTGATGCCCGGCTTGATCCCAGGACCCTGGAATCGTGACCTGAGCCAAAGGCAGTTTAACCAACTGAGCCACCCAGGCACCCCTAACATTAATTTTTTTTTTAAGACTTATTTATTTATTTGAGAGAGAGAGAGAAAGAGAGAGCTCTCATGAGCAGGGGAAGGGGTAAAGCAAGGAGAGAGAATCTCAATTAAACTCCACATTAAGCAGAAAGCCCAATGTAGAGCTTGATCTCAAGACTCTGAGATCATGACCTGAGCCAAAATCAAGAGTTGGACACTTAACCGACTGAACCACCCAGAGACCCCTTGCATTAAATTTTTAATAAAGCATTAGACATGCTTTCATAATCCTTCTATGTTGTTTATGGTCCAATTTAGTACCATTTAGAAACCAGGCTATCTCATGAGAAAGCTGGTATTTCACAGTCCAGGTAGGAGGAAGGCTGGACCTAGTTAATAGTCTGGCTCTGCATTCCATGCATGTGTTTCTTCTCACCCAGACCACCGCTGGCAGAGTCCCGCTATTCTACTATTCTGGGGACCCAGATTGTTCTTTCAGTCTGTCAGACGACAATAACTTCAACTGTTATCACAAATGCCTCCTCACTTGTTATGGGCTGAGTTGTGTCCCTCCAAAACTTGTACATTGAAGCCCTAATACTTTAGAATGTGACTCTATTTGGAGATAGGGCCTAAAAAGAGGTGATTAAGTTAAAATGAGCCCTGTAGGGTGGTCCCTGATCCAACCTGACTGGTGTCTTTATAAGAAGAGGAAATTTGGACACAGAGAGAGATGCTAGACCACATAGGACATAGCAAGAAGTCAGACACCAGCAAGCCCAGGAGAGAGGCCTCAAGAGAAGCGAGCCCCGCAGACACCTTGATCTTGGACTTTTAGCCTCCCGAGCTTTAAGGAAATAAGTTTCTATTGTTCAAGCCACCCATTCTGTGGCATTTCGTTACAGCAGCCCAAGCCAATGAATATATCACTCTAGAAAACCAGCTCTAGTTCCTCAGCTGTCTATAAATTTTGGCTTTCTTGAGTGTTAGCAAACAGAAAAGTGCCTCTTTTGTTCCTCACTGACAACCTTTTCTTAGGTCTCCATTATTTTCATAGTCTACAGGATGACCCACTGTTGGTAAGTGTTTTTGATCGTTTCATTGATCAACACATATTACTGTTGGGTGGAGGTTCATCTTGTTCTCAGAATTCCTAATGACAGAGAAAGGGAGACAAGGCTTAAGTAAACCCAAACACACTTCCCACAGTGTTTAGGAAATAATGACCGGCTGTCTAATCAGTATGCGTGTGTGTGTGTGTGTGTGTGTGTGTGTGTGTGTGTGTGTGTGTGTGAATGTCTCCTCACAAACTTTCAGTGGCATTGCCTTACAGATAAAAGGACAGTCTCAATACATTGAGATTTTAGCATGTTCTGAAGTGGGTTCAGGGAAGACAGTCCCTGGTAAGCTGTGGAAAGAGGAAGTGAGTAGTGGCTAGTCAGAGACAGATGGGAAGGGAGTCACTGCTAAAGACCCACTGCCTTTTCTTCCCGGCTCCTCACTCATTGCTCTTGGCTTCTGAGCTGGGCTAGAAATCCAGGAGCAACAGGTCTGGGGAGTTTACCTGGAAAGTGGAAGGCGAAGACAACAGGAGAACAAAAAAGTGACTGAGGTGAGAAATACTCTCAGGAAGGTTCCTGACAGGATTACATTTCAGGGGTTCTGCTCTCATAGAAATCTTTTTAGTATAAATATGTCCCAAGCAACATTTGAGACGTATTTATGCCCAAATTATTTTTTGTTTATCTGAGATTTAAATTTAACTGGGCATGGGGTGCCTGGTTGTCTCAGTTGGTAGAATGTGTGACTCTTGATCTTGAGGTTGTGAGTTTGAGCCCCTGTGGGGCTGGAGCCAATTAAAAAAAATTAACTGGACATCCTGTGTTTCATCTGGCAACTTTATCCAAAGGTCAATTCTCCATAGAGCTGGAGAGATCTTTGTAAAATGTAAACCAGATCATACTACTTCTCTGAGCTAATGCTTCCAGTCTACCTCAGACTAGGGTTCTAAGTCCTTGCCATGGCCTTGTTCACTTTTCCGAACCCGCTCCTCCTACCCTCCAGCCTGTGCATTATAATCTGTTCAAGAGTCACCTCCTCAGAGAGGCCTTCCCCAGTGACCCTTTAAAATAACTGGCCCCATCCAATGATATCTATCCTCTTATCCACAACACGTATCACTCCTGAAATGTAATATATTCATTTGTTATTGAATATCTAGCTTATTAGAATGCATTATTAGAATTAGAATGTAATTCCTGCAGACCCAGGGGCTGCGTTCATCTTTGTTACAAGATACAGGACTATCCTCAGCCCCTAAAACTATATCTGACCTGTGATAGGTGCTCAAAAAGTAGTTGTGGGAAAGATAAATGCACTCAGTTGTCATAGTCAATACAGAGCAAAACTTAGTACTTCGGAGCCCACTAGTAATTAGTAAACTGGGGTCTGTTTATCTTTCTTAAGTGGATTAAATAAAAATAATTTTGAAGACTGTTTGTATATCTAGTCCCTTTGGAGAATCCGCAAGCACTTGAGTTCAGACACTGTAGCTGGGGGAAATGAGTAAGGAGGGTTGAACAGCTCATGACATTGCTGACGTCCAACTACTCTTTGCTAAATGCATAGGAGTTTCTTTGCTAAATGCATAGGAGTTTCTTTGCTAAATGCATAGGAGTTTCTTTGCTAAATGCATATGTGTTTATATTAAAAATAGACTATACCCCTGTTTGTTTCTTCATTAGGGTAACTTGTTTCAACTCTCTGTTTTGTAGTAGATTTTCTTGTATTTCTGTACATTGGGATAAGCCTAAAAAATCTATTGCTTGTATTTCCAGATGAATAGCTCAAAGTTGACTTTCCACACCCCGCGCAGCTTCTGTATCCTTCAATGCACTTCTTTCACCTTCCCTGGGCTGAGAAGACGTTTCATCTGAACTTTCTCCAGTGAGAAGAAACTCACAAAAACGATGGTCAGATTCCAGTGGGAAGGGAAAATATAAGAAATATTAAAATCCGTAATTTGCAAAGGGACAGTAACTGTCATCTTTAAACGGAAGGGGAAGTTAAAAGGTCTAGGTAAAGCAACCTGGAAGAGAGAAGTCCTTGAGGCGATGCTTTGCACAGGGGAGCCTTTCGAACTGAAATCAAGATGAGCCTTCATAAGGCAGGAAGTCTGATCCGATCCCGTCCGCATTCTTGTCTTGGAGCAACTGACTGTAACCTTCAAATTATAGTGAATGAATTGTGTCGCATCACAGAGGGTGTGGGAGGGGGAAGGGGGTGGAGGATTTAGGGGAAATGTCAGCCTTGAGTGGGAGCTGAGCTAGTGACTGCATGCATTTGCTTCACACAGCTGAAGACAGCAACCAAATGGAACTGGGGGTCCACTGAAAGAAACAGGGAATTATATAGTTCTTTTCTTAATTAAATGCTTCTTGTGTTTTCCTTCCTGGCCTTGACTGGGTATTTATTTTTCTCTTCTTGTATCAGAGCAGCATGACATTCTCCATGTGGGGGGTGGGGAGGGAAAGGAGTTTCTTATGGTCGTGATGGAAATATTTACTGGCAGCAGACACGAATACGTTTCTCTAAAGGGAAAGCCGCATTTGTTAAAGACTTGCTTGGATTCTGCCTTCCTTGCTGGGAATAGTTATTTACTCTTAATTAGCCCTAAATACAGTTGAGCAGAGGAAGGGCCTTATTTTAAAACCATCATCACTGTTTTAAATCTGACTGCAATAGGAAAGAAAGATTGACAGTGATTAAAAGGGTGGCTGATGGGCACGTACTAGAAATCATCGTCAATAATAAAATCTGACGACAGGAACAACATGTATTTTATGTTCCCATAAACATGGATTTAGTGCAAGGAAGCCCACATAATAGTACTTGTGGCATGGGCTGAATTGCTCTGAATTTAATTTAGGACAACATAAAAGATCCAGTATCAGCTGCAGGCTACGAACCTCAGTCTCAGCTTGGGGGCGGCAACTGCTCTGGGAACTAATGCAACTTCTGAGGTTGTACTGAGTCCTTCCCACGTAGGAAGGACGTCACCAGTATCTGGGATTCTCTGAAGGTGATTCCACCTTCCCGGAGTGTTGGCAAGGCCAGTAGATCTCTTCAGTTGGCCCATGGCTGTCTTGATCACCTTTTCTCTCTCTCTCTCTCTCTCCTCCCTCTCTCTCTCTCTCTCTCTCTCTCTCTCTCTCTCACACACACACACACACACACACACACACACACACACACACACACGCAACTTCATGGCTAATTGAATCCTTTTATTACGTCCTGCCTGCCAACCCACATATAAATGAATTATCCTGGACATTCTTTGCCCTTAAGCTACTTCGGGAACCGGGAAGGAAAGACCCTCCAGGGAGTGGGAGGAGCTCAGTGATAGTGCTCCCATCCTTCCAGTCCTTTCGGATGCCCCTGGATCACCTCAATGATCGAGTCTCTGGAAAGAGGTACCAGCACAAGTCTCTCCCACATCGCTAGACCCCCTCCATTCTTGCTTCCTACCTCCCTGGGCCTGGGCCAGCAACCTAGTGTTTTACATACATAACTTTTTAAAACTTCCATCCGTCAGTTCACTGCCACTTTCCCTGAGGTCCATCTCCAATGCGTCTGATGTTTCTCTGATCAACACTATGACCCCATCCCATGACCTTTTTCCCTGAGCTAACGAGAGAGCAGAGGAAGTCCCCTTCCTTTTCAATTCCAAGGGGAGCCCCCATTTCCTATCCTGGGATGTGTGACATTTCAGGGGAAACGACCCGTACCGCCCCCCACCCTCACCCCCAGCCTCCTTATAAATGCAAACCTCGCCCGCGCAGTTGCCAGCAGCCTTGGTCTAGAGGAGCTAATGAATTCGCTATTATTTAAACCTGCCGTTATTTAAATTAGATCTCTACTCAGGAACGCTGATCTCATTCCCCAAACCCCTGCCCGCCTGGAGGGAGGGTGCAGAACACGCCGGTGTTCTTCAGCAGTTTGCCAGTTGGAGTACCTCCAACACGGCTTTCCTGGGGTGGCCCCTGGCACAGAGTCGGACCCTACCAGACTGACCACTCGGTCCCCCGGGGTTTCATACTCTGACAAGGTGTGAGTGGAAATAAGGTCATTCTCTTTAATCTCAGGAGGAATTAAAAGTTAACATTTCTTTCACAGAGACATTTTGCAAACAGTGATAATTTCCATATTTGACTCTCGATGGTTGACTTTTAAGCCTGAGAGAGAAAAAACAGAGCTGAACATCTGGGCGACGCTATGTATCTTAGTTAAAGCAGAATAACCAAAACCCCCTCAAATTTCCAACGTGAAAGTTTTGACCGTAATAATTGTTACTCGCTCTTCGCTACTTGCTGCACGAAATCCTAACCCCCAGGAAGTATATGTGGAGATTGAAGTCAAACCTGCAACCCAACACAAAATTAATGCCGGGATGTGCTTTCCCAAGAAAATACAGGGATGACAAATAAAATATAATGACTGTTTTGTGGCTCAGCCTCCACAAGTCTCTCGCGGTGCTGGGGAAACGAGCAAGGTGTTCTTTGTGAGGTTCATCCCGATTAAGCCAGATGTGGCCAAAGGAACTCTTATGTCTTTTCCATCTTTCCAAACCCAAACTCCTGTGGATGGGACAGTGCTGCAAATGGCCTAAAATTTACAATCACTATAATTTCAGGAAGTGAAATGTCTGAAATGGCCCTTTGGAGAAATTACAAGTCGAAATAGGTGACTGAAGTGAGAAGCCAAGCCAGTGGAGGAAAAACTGTTCAGCAGTTATTAATGGAAGAAATTTACAGAACTCAGCTACCTGGTCTCACTTTGTCAAGTGGCCAGGAGGGCGAGGTCCCAATGGACTTGAAACAGCTCTGGCTGCTTGTTCCTCAGAAAGTCAATTTGTCTAACTTCTGGAAATCTCCAAGTTGTCAGGTTCAAAATCCAAGATATGCAGTTCCTGAATGTTCTTGATAGTAAGGTAAGGTGACCAAGTTCAGTGCTCTAAATTCCAACACAGAGGTGTGTGATTTGGGGCAGTACCTATTCTTGCTGACAGGTGAAGCCCTCCCCTAAAATTTCTTTTCATTCATTTATTCCCCACATGTTAACTGTGACTTCATGGTGGACCAGGCCCTGTTCTCAGCACTAGAGAGACATCAATGAACTAAAGGGAAAAATCCCTGTCCTCTGTCCTCGTGGAGCTTACATTCTAGCTGGCAGAGAAAGACAACCAACCGTAAAGTGAAATGAAGCAGGTTACGAGTTGGTCCTTGTGATGGGGGATAAATAAATCAGGGAAAAGGGCTGCAGACTGGTGGGGGTCAGGGGAACAGAGATGTGAACCAAGCAAGAAAGACAGCCATGGGGAAGAGAGGCTAGAAACAGGCATAAATTAATATTAACCATGTCTCTCATCTCCATGCTGTTACAACAAATGGAGGGGCTTAGAAATTCCCTTGTGATGATAGTAAGCAACATTTATTAAGCCCTTAATATGTAGTAAGCGTTCTACTAAGCATTTCTCATGCATCTTCTCAATCAATCCATTCATCAGCACAATAACACAGCATAAGGGAGGCCCAGAGAAGTTAGGTGATTAGCTGGGGTCACACAGACAAGCCAGTAAGTGCTGGACTTAAGACCTAAACCTTTTTGCTTAACACCAAATTTGATAGAAGTGGTAACAATGAGCATTTATAGGGTATCTGCTATGTGAGGTGGTCTGTATACATTGAATAGATGTTGGGGTTTATAAGGGAAACCTGTATCACACAGACATTCACTCCTCCAGAGCGTTCTTTGTTTCTGATAATACGCCCTCTCTACCTTTGGCATATACTTCTCACAAGACTGCCCTTGCCCACCCAATTCTCTCAGTCTTACCACACAAGCTGCCTGATCGGCCATCAATGACTCTACTTCTCCAGCCTCATCTCCTACCCCCTCCATGTACTGGCCTCCTTTCAGATCCTTGAAAATGCCAAATACATAGAAGGCTCAAGGCCCTTGAACCTGTTCTACCCTTTGCCTAGAACACTTTTCCTCGGAGACCCACATGGCTGCTCCTTTCCATCACCCAGTTCTCTCCTCAAACATTGTCTCAGAGGGATGCCTCCCTTGACCAGCAGACAGAGAACAGCACGGGAGCCCTGTGACCTGTCCATCCTTTCCATTTTCCTCACACTGCTTCATTCCCCTTCACAGCTTTTATCATCTCCTGAAATATTTTGTTTGCTTTCTCTTGTCGACTTTATTAGAAGCTCTGTTTTATTTACCTGTTTCCTCAGCAACTAGAACAAAGCCTAGCACAGGATAGACAATCAATACAGATTTTTCATAAATTATTGAATCACAGGACTGTACCTTATTAAGAAGACCTGCACATCTGGAAGAAAATTGTTAGCCCAACAGAGAAAAAGAGGCAGCAACTTCCATTCTGTCACCTTTTTCTAGACAAGGTTAGTGTTCTTTACTGAGAGTCCAATACAATCCCTTTGAGACAAATATAATAAAGAGCCATTGTGGGGGCACCTGTCATCAGAGAGTCATGGCAATGTGGAAGCTGCTGTTGTACCCTGGCCAGGAGCTTTACCTCAGCATAGTCCCAGAGGTTTTCTTAGATGATATTTGCAGGAATAGTGATTAAGTGGTATGAAAGAGTCAAATGTCCACAGAAGTCATAGTTCCTGTTGCTGTCTACAGTTCAGGTGGCTACACAGTAGTCCAGGGAAAAGATGTTAGAATTTCAGATTAAGGTGAATGAACAGATGAGAAGTTGATGAATTTTAGGTGTATTTTGCAGGTGGAACCAACAGGACTTGCTAAAGGTTTGAGGGGGGAGAACTGAGGAAAATGGAAAATACAAGGATGATATTTAGGATTTTAGCCTGTTAAAAGCATTGACTAAAATGGGGAAAGCTAGAAGAAAATAGGGGGAATCAAGAGTTACATTTTTGAACTTGCTAAATTTGAAAAGCCTATCAGATATCCTAGTGGAAATATTAAAGCTTTGGAAAATGCTTTGGAACTGGAATAAGTCTTGGAGCCATCAGCATCAATATGAAATTTTAGCCATATTAATGGACAGGTTCATCTTATAAGGGAATCTAACATGGGAGAGAAATCCCAAGATACACCCTCCGGGTTTAGTCTTTCAAAACTCAGTCATAAAATGCTTTAGCCTGGGTCTGTCTCAGCCTCTTCCTCTTTCTTTCTCTCTTGTTGCTTGCCCTTGGAAGCCATCATGTTTTGAGAAAGCCCCATCTTCCCAGCACCTACCATCAGACCTGTGAATGAGTGAGCCTCTAGATGATTCTAGTTCCCAGCTTCAAGCCACCCAGCTGACATAAAGAGGAGCAGAAACGACTATCCCTAATGAGTCGACCCAAAGACCTGATTAGATTAGTGAGCTGTAATTGTTTCCACCCACTGAATGGGGTGCTTGGTCATGCAATCTTAGATAACCTCAACAAAGAAGTTACCAGGGAACGTAGTGTTTGGTAAGAGTGCAGTGGTAGACCAGTGAACAGGTGATGAGAAGATAGAAATGATGTGCAGACAACTGTTTCAAGAGGTTGAGCTTGGAAAGCAAAGAGGGAGAGAAGGTGGTAGCATGAGGAAGTTGTGGACATAAGCTTCTTTTTCTTCTAAGATGGATGATGTTCACAGGATGTTAAGAATAATTCTGCAGAGAGATAAATACTGATTTATAAGACCAAAGCAGGAGAGACCAAAAGACTGGAGTCCTTGAGACATTTGTAAAAAGCAACTGTGAGAGTGACCTTCCTTGATGCTACGAGAGAAGAAATAGAAGATGAGTGTGTGTGGAGGTAGGTTTGCAGATGTTTGAGGGGGAAGATGAGGGTTTCCATCCAGCGGTTTCTATTGTTTTAATGAGGAAAGAGGCAAAGTCATCACTGGAAATTAAGGGGGCAGAGAGGTGTTTTGGGGAGAGATGGGAGGAGTAGGAATTATCTTAAAAGGCAGAAATGTGGTAGAAATGATGGACAGTGTTGAATGCTCAGTGGAGTAGACCTATTCAGCCATTCCTCGGCAGTGTAGAGAAAGCCAATGACTAGGTAAAACCCAGTTTTTCAGAGTTTCCCTCAGAAGGTACATCAGGGAGAGGGGCATGGGATGTAAGAATATTTGCAAGGTAGTAATTATAATAGGGACCAGGACAAAGACACTAAGAAGAGAAGTTTAAACAATGAGAAAGTGCTGGGGTCCCTGGGTTGGCAGTCTCTATGTTACAGTAGAAGTTCTAGAAAGTCTAGAAAAATCTGATCCTCATAAGATTGAGGTAAAATAGTTTGGAAGAGTGGAAAGTGTTTGGTGAAGAGTTGTGGGTATTGTGTAGGACAGCTACTGGGGATGACAGAGTCCAGGGACTTTCTCTAATGAAGGAAGCCTGAGTACTAACAAGTAAATGGGTTGGCCTCGATGACCACAGAGACCACAGAGACACGAGACTTTTCATTCTATTTTGAGAACAGATTGTATTACTTCAAATGTAAAACTTCCCTAGGAGACAAACTGATCTGAAAAATCCTTTGAAAAGTTCCTCTTGAGAATTTTCTTTTTCAAGTACTGTAAAAAAAAAAATCACTGCAGTGTTTCTTATATTAAAGTTGCTGGTGCCGCTAAATGTAGAAATAAATGAAAACCTGTTGGGAGTCTGTGGAATGGAACTAACATACCTGTAGCTGGCTTACATAATGAATCTTGCCTGGTTTCATGGTATTCGGCCTCAGGTAATTTGTTGATATAGCCCACGCTCTGTTGCCTTCCATTTGCTGAGTCTTTGCTAGTACAGCTTCATCAATCTTGTGGAGACAAATCTGATATCCACCATTACTGCAACTGAACTGGGGCCAGGAGTGCCAACAAAGCACAGAACGCTCTCTCCTGGTGGGTTCTTCTATCATTCTTTTGGCTTCTTTGCTTTAGAGGGGTTATAGGTCGTGAATTTACAAGTATCCAGATTCATACATTCCATGCGTTTGGGAGATGAACTGAAATATCTTTGTTCTGTTGAGACACACTCCGGAAAAACTACATGCTCATATCCATTTATTGGTGAACGTGGTTGCTAAACTATGGGTTTCTAGAAGACTCAGCAAAATGGAAAAAAAAAAACAAACCCTAACATATTAGGTGATGGTTTATAAACATTGTTTATGTCTAAATCAGAGGTGGTAGGGGATTAGAGAGCTCCTCTTCCCTTCTGCTCCCTCTCCCTCCATCCTGTCATCCCAACCCAGAGGCACCGTAAAGTCACGTGGCCAAGACTGTGCCTATGTAATTTGTTACCGGGTGGGCGTGAACAGTTTGGAACAATAATCACATCTATCACAAGTACTTAGAACGTCATGGATTTGGTTAGGGTAATATTTTCTTGGGAAGTGAGTTCATCCTTTTTTTCAGTTGGTAGATTCTCCTTCCTCTTCCTCTCTTAACTTCCTCAGGTGGAATCAACTCTCCTTGGTAACAGCAAGGAGCAGACAGAGCAACCGTGGATCACGCTGCTTCAGTTTCTAGTAACCCAGACCAAATCACAAAGGCACTATGCCAGGAGAATAAGCCTGGAGAAGTCTAGGATCTACTTCCATGCAGCGACAGCCATCATAGAGAACAGCGGAGTCACTGTGGGTTTGCCAAAACTCCCAGTTTAGTGACACTACCCAGGACTACAGAGGGTGAGGAGACACGGGCTCGTAGCATCCTAGATGTCGAGAGGCTTGCAGGCTTAAGACAATCTTGACAACTTCAAAGCCAACCTCGGCCCCCTTGTCATCTCATCCTTTGTCAACTCCCCAGCCCCTCCTCGGAACTTCTTGCAAGGCAGAACTAGTAGGCCATGCATTGCACCTCTTCTAATTACTGTTTTTCTTGGTTTGCAGAGGGTTTCTATTTATTATTTTTTTTCTTTTTTCTTTTTTTTTTTTTTTTAAGATTTTGCTTATTTATTTGAGAGAAGGAGAGAGCAGGACCAGAGGGAGAGGGAGAAGCAGACTCCTCGCTGGGCTGGGAGCCCGATGCAGGACTCAATCCCAGGACCCTGAGATCGTGACCTGAGCTGAAGGCAGACGCTTAACCCACTGAGCCACCCAGGTGTCCCTGCAGAGGGACACCTCTACATCATTCAGTTATCCATTTCCTTATTCATTGAACTAATATGGAGTGAGCATTGACTCTGCCAGACAATACTTTAAGATCTATAGATAGTCCAGTGAACGGAACGGAAAAATGTTTCTGTCCTCTCATGGCATTTACATTCTGGTGGAGGAGAAAAAAAAAAACCCAATAGGCAATTGGACAAATAAATCGATAAAGCAGAAATGAAGGAGAAGAACTAACAACAGACACCACAGAAATAGAAAGGGTGATGCAGGCGATGTTTTAAAAAGATAAAACAAGATAAATTGAGAATGAAGGGAATGCTGTCTATCTCACCTACAGCAGTTTGGCAAGTTAGCTCTGAGTATATTACCTTTGAGGAAAGACCTGAATAAAGTGAGGAATGAAGAAAATAGTAGAAAAGTGTTCCAGTGAAAGGGAACATCAGTTAGGCAGGGATGTGGGAGGCCTGTTTTGGGAGCAGCTTGAGAAACAAGGTGGATGGAACAGAGCAAGATGGGGAGAGTAGGAAGTAAAGAGGCTGAAGGCAAATTGGGAGCCAGATCATGTAGGACTTTGTAGGCTGGGAAGTCACTGGAACATTCTGAGCAGGGGAATGACACAAACACAACTCTAGAGCGAGGTGTGCCATTCCAGAGCCCTGGGTGTGGTGTCTGCCTGCGTCCGTGTCAGACTGACCTCCGTTCTGTGGGAGCCGGGCTCCAGCTGTGCCTTTGCGTCACCCCGACTCATCATTTCTCTACTTCCAAGAATGGAAACATTCTGTGGTCTCCCCCTTCTTAATCTCTCACATTTCCCAACATCTCCTCTGAATTCACTGTCCCTTTTCACATCTGGTAACAATGCATTTCCCACCGTTAGAACATTAAGACAGGAATGTGATCAAACCAAGGTGCCTGGGTGGCTCAGTTGGTTAAACGTCTGCCTTCTGCTCAGGTCATGATCCCAGGGTCCTGGGATCAAGCCCCACATTGGGCTCCCTGCCCAACAAGAAGTTGGCTTTTCCCTCTGCCCATTCCCCCGCTTGTGCTCTCTCTCCCAAATGAATACATTTTTAAAAAATCTTCAAAAAACAAAAAGTGTGATCAAATCAGCAAACACGTATCATTCCAGGACACATGTGTGCTGTGCAAATGCTGTGCACACGATTCTGAACGAGGACCCAAAAGGCTCACATGAGAATTGAAATGGACCTGACAGTTCAGGAACTGACAGCCTAATACAGAGTTTCCTGATTGTTTTAAGTATGCAGACCTCTATTACCATAAAAAATACCCCTCAATTTCCTGCCTAATAATACTTTAGTGTATTTAATAGCCATTCATTGAGGAACGATGTAATGAAGAGAAGCGATTTCAATTCAGTAATAACTTTCATGCATTTTTAAAATTAGTGCAATGATTTCTATGTAATAGTATAGCATAATAGTAACTGTATATCTGAAACACTGTATCTCTTTAGTCCAGTGTGAGAAGTAAGTGTAGATTTGGCATAACCTTGTGATAATGCCATCTCCGTGCTATACCTGTGGAGCTGAGGAGAAGCAGAGGACTGGAATAGAACCCAGCTGAACCCCTGCTCCATTACTCTGACCACAGGGACAGAGCTCAATATAGAGAAATATGTTTATAACTCCTATTACAGAAGCTCAGACATTAAGCATGTCCCAAAGTCAATGCAAACTACCTACGAGAGTTGGCATGATCATGGCCTCTGGGTGGCTGGGCTCTTGAATGAATTCCAAAATGTGGGGGAGGACCAGCTACGTAATTTGCAGGACTCAGTACAAAATGAAAATGCAGGGCTCCTTATGTGAAAATTTATTAAGAATTTTGAGACGGTGAAAGGAGAGAATGAAACCAAGTGTGGGGAGCTTCTGGGCATGGGGCCCTATTCGATCTGTGAAATCAGCCCTGAATGGGGGCCTGGTATACATCACCGTGTATGCTGCAGACAGCAGACTTTGATGCAAGCCCAACACAATCTATTGCCTCTTGGCAACGGCAAATATAACAGTGGCACGTGCTCCATGCCAGGCATTCCCCGAAATCTCTTGTGTGTAGTGTCAAATGTAACTGATAAAATAGCTATTGCCACTATCCTCATTTTGTAGATAAGGAAACCAAGGCCCAGATGGCTTTAGTAACTTGCTAAGATTATGCAGCTAGAGGGGCGTCTGGGTGGCTCAGTGGGCCGAATGTCTGCCTTTGGCTCAGGTCATGATCTCAGGGCCCTGGGATCAAGCCCTGCATGCATTCAGCTCCCTGCTCAGCAGGGAATCTGCTTCTTCCTCGTCGTCCGTGTGTGTACTCGCTCTCTCAATCTCAAATAAAAAAATAAAATCTAAAAAAAAAAAAAAAAAAGATTGCGTAGCTAATAAGAGAGAAGTCCTCCCTAGTCTGACTTCAGAATGTTGGCCTTTAAATCCCAATGTTTCCCTAATGTTGTTTAGCTTATTTTGAGGATTCAAAGAGAAAATGTGGGCAAAATGCTTCTCAACTTCAGAGTATACGTACTGAGCACCTGCTATGTGTCAGGCATTGTTCTAAGCATATGTTAGCTCATTTAATCTTCAAGACTGCTGTATGGCTGTGTATTACTATTAACTGCATTTTAACACTGAGAAAATTAAAAAACAGAGAAGTTCGGTAACTTGCCTAAGGACACACAGCAAGTGAGAGATTGAGCCAGGGTTTCAATTGAGGAAGTAAAAAGTGAAAAACAGGAGTATTAGTTATTATATAGTTATACATATACATGATATAGTTATTATATAGTCATAAGAATATTTTGTGGTTCCTTGTAGAAGGGTTCTGAAGCCATCATCTTTAAAATACTTCTCTTATAATGGAAAAGGAATGAAAGATTCTAGTTAGAATCAGAAGACGCAATATAAGTAGACTCTTGCTTAAGTGGTATTCACATTTTATGGACAAACAAGCAGCCCTTATCTTTTCTGGGTCTGCAATTCGCATCTTACTTATTTATGATCTTGAAATTGATTCGCCAGTGGGACATAAATAAGGAAACCTCTGGGTTTTTTCCCGTGTTTGTCCATTTTCACACTAATTAAACTCATCATCAGGGGAATCATTCATCTTCCTCAGCCACCAGTCACCCTCCCCCCATCTGTGTTGTGCAGCAGCCCACACTGCGCCAACACGATCTAGGAAAGCCACACCTGGGGCCAGGACTGTTTTATGTGCAGACAAAGAGATCAAGGTTTGTTCCTTGTGAATAAACAGCTCAAACCCTTCCTGTCTCCTGCCATGAAGTGTGAATTATTTAATTTGCTAAGACACAGGCCAGAAACCAAACCCCCAATGGATGTTTTCACTTTTATTGCCCATTAGAAAGCATCGATGAGCTACTGAATATTAGCTCTTAGAGATAATGGAATTACCTCCTTCTAATACCAGGAGTTGATATCACCCTACTCTGTGCTGCTTCCAGCATTCCCAAAAACCCCATCAGAGTGTGTTCATTTAGCAAATAGTGATTGAAGACCTCTTAATGCTTTGTGGGAGAAACAGAGGAATCAAATCAAATCTAGAGTTGGGCACAAGATACATAGCCTGAGACATCTGATGAACATGCCAGAGGCACAAAGATGGTGTTGTGGGTGGCTAGATGGAAGTTCAATCCCTTTTATCAGAGGTTTCAAGCCAGAAGGAATCCATGAGCCGATCCATATAGCAGTGAGGAAACCTCATGTCTTACGTGTCTTCACTTCTCTTAATTTTCCTAGATCTTTATTAGTCAACTTGCAGCTTATCTAAGTATTTTTAAATCAGATTAAAAAAGCACTTATAATATGAAGGCATCTTATCTAACTTCTTCAGGAACTAGTTTATAGGAAGAGAAGAAAAAAAATCAAAGATCATAAGGAATTTAGCATTATTAATTGCCAGGTCTGAAGCCCACTACCATTAAATTCTCATGGTGACTACAGTAGCTGACTTCCAAGATGGCTGCCATCAAGGACTTTCACTCATGTGACTCATGCAATTCCCACTGAGAGGTTGCGTCTACTTCTTCCCTCTCCTTGAATCTGGGCTGGCTCTAAAAAATTGTTTGAACAATAAAATATGGCAGAAGTGGTGTTCTGGGGCTTCAAGGCTAACTCAAAAGAGTTAGAACTCAAAAGAAGCCTTGTATCAGGAGATCTGCCTTCTGTGTCTTGTAACACTGTGGGAGTGCTAAGCTTCCATGGAAGAGGTCAAATTACTTGCGACCGCCATGCTGGAAAAGCAAAGTTAAGGTCCTCTGGTGACTGTTTCTAAGTGCAGACCCTCTGGGCATCCTAACTAAGGTGCAAGACATGGGATTTCTACCTTGGTGCTTCCAGACCAGCACATCTGCCAGTTGAATACAACCGAGTGGATTTTGTCAATGTAATGTGGAGAGGAGATGTACCCTAGTCAGCCTTGTGTGAGTTTCTGCTTGATAAAATTGTGAGATCGAATAAAGTGCTCATTGTTTTAAGTCATTAAACTGTAGGGTAAATGATCACAAAACAGTAAAAGCTGGAACAGTAATCAGTCAGATCTCCTAAAAAATTTTGGTTTCACTTCATGTATATAAAACAGAATAGGCCTTATGTAAGTGTAATTGAGCTCTGTATTTTACAGATGAGAAAACTGAAGTCTGAAGATTCAAATAACCATCAAGTTTTCTCTTTCACACTTTCTTTTTCATTACTCTCTCCTTTCATTAATCTTGGTTATTCTCAGGATAAATTAGGAAAGTTATTAATTTTAGTCTCAAACCCATCAATAATGTGAACAAATCTGAAGTGACTGGGAAAAGCAAGTGTGGAGGAGTGGAAAAGCTCTGCCTAATATATCTTGTACCTGGCATCATGCTCCATGCAATTTCGGTCACTCAGTGAATTATCGTTGAATAAGAGAATGAATGAATGTGTGAGCGAATGAATGAATAAAACAAACTGTCCTCTCTTTGTATGAATGGAGAGTTCAGCAACAAGGTGGCTCAGGCTGTGTGTGTCTCATTTCATCTACTTTGTTTTTTATAAAGAATTCATCTGACCCACTGCCTTTTGACAGATGACCCCCAGAGAGCCACTAGAAAACTGCCATTTGTGTCAGAATCTATGGCTCTCTGCCATGGTTTCCTGGAGGCCAGAGAGGGCATGTTGCCAGCTCCTACAGCGAAAATGGCTTTTCTTGGAGGCTACACCTCTCTGTATCATGCGCCACATTTACTTTCAATGTTGCCTCTTACTTGGAGGCCCTGCTGGCTAAGGGATAATTCAGATAGCAATGACTCATTCTTTTCCTCCTGTGAGTGAATTAGTTCTTCATGATTATTGTGTACCACTTTGGAATATACTTATTTGATCAAAAAGCTTTCGGGGACCCAATTGAGAATGGGGTCCTGCCCAGCAACTCTCTAAGCACCTGGTATGGTTGGTGTCCTATTTGTGTGTTGACTCAACACAGAAGCCTGGAAATGACAAAGGTCCTACTTATAGGGAACTCAGGTTGCTAATAGAAGAACAGACTGTTTCTCCAAGATAGTTGGCCTTTTGGACACTAAGCAGCAGATACTGAAAGAAGCCCAAAGTTTACTGGTCACTGAGGGAGGAGAGCCCCTCGCCCAAGTCACCCTGAGAGATGAGAGAGCTCCAAGCTCACATGTGTTTGTGCCATAAATTATACCAAGTGCAAACTCAGAAACAAGTGGCACCCACAGCCTGGGCAGGAAGCTGGGGTTAGGAGTTGGGAAGGAGACAATTATTTGGCTAGACTTCATGGATTGAGGCATCCTTCAACAAAAAGTGACCCTTGACCTTTGACCTTTGGCACCCTGTGAGCACTGAGTCTGCAGCTGTTGCATCTCCTGGACTCTCCCCCAAGAACCGGAGCTCTGAAGGCCCATTGTGAATAGACAATGTGTTCTTATCCAAGAGGGATGGGATTGCCTCTTCACAGGGAAATGGCCCAGAGCCCTTGTCTTTCAGGAAAATTATTGAACCAGAGCCAAACCACGATAAACAGCTGCTACAATCACCTCAGAAAGTTTTTTTGTTTTGTTTTGTTTTTTAAGGAATTTTTAAATCACTTAAAGGGATATTGGAGTTTTTGGAGTCTGGCTCCCATCCCTGCTGGCACTCCCACCACCAGCGGGAGGCCAGGAGAAGTGCCAGTCCTGTGACTCTGATATGAGGGTCCTCACCACAGGGCCCAGGGCCTTGCCCAGCTGTAGCCTCACACACACACCACGTCACAACTCTGGCCAGTGAAGACCACTCTTCTCATCCATGAGGTAAGTACTTACTGAAATCAGGACTAAATACCAGACACTGTGCTCTGCTATGGAAGATACAGTCTGCATATAGAACGAATGTGGTTCTTGCCCTCAGAGAACGTAGAGTCTTATGGAAGAAAGGGACAGTCACCAAACAATCCCATGAACACTATGAAATGATAATTGTAATGAGTGTCCATAGAAAGGGATGTTCAGCCATAGAAGAGGATTGACCAATTAGGGAGGTCAGGTGAGTCTGCTTGGAGTAAGAGAAATTGGAGCCGAGATTTTAGAAAGTTTGAATAGGAATTAACTATAGGTAGATGATAGATGGAGGAAGTCGTATTCCAGCCGGAGCAAACAGTAGATGCAAAGGCCCTGTGACAAACAGAATGTCGTGAGTTTAAGGGATGGAAGATAGCCAAGAGGGTGGAATGGTAAGCAGAAGGATGACCATGTAGAACCCTATAAAGCACATTCACATTTGGGACATTTGGGAGTAAACATGTTTATTCCAGCCAAGTACTGTCCACAGATGGACCTCTTGCCTCTGATACAGCTCATGACAAAACTGTCTCTTGTTTTTGCCCATGATGATTCTCTTCTCTATTCTGGATATCTCCTTGGGCCTTTGTTCTAGAAGCAAGAACCTGGAAAGGCCAACACTTTTCTTGTTCCTTCTTCATCTGCTTCTCTGCTCTATCTTTTTCTCTTCCTGGAATCTCTGCCCCCTCATTTTCTTGGGAATGCCGTCCTCTCTCAGGAGTCAGCAGGTCCCATGTCCTTGGGTCTGTTTTTGAAGATTTCCACTGTCTGCGGTGAGTGAATACCATTGGCTTCTCTGCTCCTGGGTACAGAGAAGGATCAGCTTCAGATCCTCAAAGGGGAAGGAGGAACATCTAGATTGCATTTTGCATTTCTCCATGAATCTACAAAACAGACACACCAAAAACAAGCAAAAACAAAAACAAAAAACAACAATCTTCAGGAAAACATTCTCCCAGTGAAGATTAATGTCCTCCCAAAGATCTCATTGACTCCTTCCTATTCCTGTTCTCTGCCCTCAAGTTTGAGCTTATTTTGCTATAGGAGCTTGCCCTTGTTCCGATCCTGGGCTACAAGACAAAACTTCTTTGAACAGGACAGAGTTCATCCCCAAGACTCATCCTACAGGTAGAGGGTGGTCCTTCCACATGACCACACCTCTCTCCTCCTCTCATACCATTACTGCTTTCTCTGTGTACCCAAACCCTTCCCCATAGGCTGATCCTTCTCCTTGGGGAAATCTTCTTTCTTTTCCTTAAGCCTCAGTCTAAAATCACCTCACTGGAAACATCTATCTTGTCTCCCCATGGTCCCTTCAATAGCCATATTCATAGCACTCCATAAGACATTCTTCTGTCACAGCACATATAAAACTCCTAGACATAATTATGTGACTAGTTAACATATGTCTCTTCTATTTGATTGTAAATCCCGGGAAGGCAGAGCTGCTATCTTCCTCTATACTTGATTCCCATGCCATTAACACAAAATAATCTTGGTCAACTATTGGATGGTTATTAGGGACCAGGCATTTTATATGAACTAGCTCATTTATTCCTCACAACATTTCTGTAAACTAGGTACCTTATAGAGGAAAAAAAGGGAGGCACAGAGAGTAACTTATCTAAGATTGCACAGCCTGCAGTGTGTAGCCAGGATTGGAACTCAGGAAGACTGGCCCCAAAGACATAGATTATATATATGGTAAATGACATACATCTCACTTTTTAAATTTCAGTTTCTTTTTTTTTAAAGATTTTATTTATTTGACACAGAGAGAGAGATTACAAGTAGGCAGAGAGGCAGGCAGAGAGAGAGGAGAGAGGAGGAAGCAGGCTCCCCGCTGAGCAGAGAGCCCGATGTGGGCCTCGATCCCAGGACCCTGGGATCATGACCTGAGCTGAAGGCAGAGGCTTTAACCCACTGAGCCACCCAGGTGCCCATAAATTTCAGTTTCTTAATATCAAAATAAAATTGATATTTGGGAGAGCAGAGACTTAAGTATTATAGACTTTCTCAGTGGGTTGCCAAACTTGGATATTTTCTCATTTTTGTCTGATTTCGACATAAATTACAGTATTCTGAAACTACTCTTAAAATATGGTTTTTGCTTTCTCGTTCTCATCATTGGTTTTTATTTGCTGATGTGCCCCATTACTGGAGAAACAATCTAACTTAATAATTTGCTGATGTAAAAACTTATCTCCAATGGGACAAAGATGGGATTTTCTCACTGGTGATATGGGCAAGATCTTAAATACTTAATGGAAATCACCTTCTTCGAGTTCAGAGATGCTCTAAAAAAAAAAAACACGACTCTGTGTGTGTGTGTGTGTGTGTGTGTGTGACTTTCCAAGATGAGAGGGTCTTATGAATCCGTGTATGAGCTACCAGGGAACTTCAGGATTTAAGAGCTGGCTGGGTCATTGTCCACAAGGACACCCTTGGTCAGCTTACTTAGCTCCAGAGTGGTTGGCGGGAACTCAGTGGCTTCAGCCAGTTGTTTTCACAATAAAGCAAAGATTCTTCAACTCACTGTCACAGAAATAGATGATTAGAACATGTTTGTGGTCAGATCACCCAAGGGGATTCAATGCCCGTCATTTCATAAGGGGCTCCAGGTCCTTTTGCCCTGTTAGACTAAGAAATGCATTTAAATCATGAACAAGTAATTGCTCAGAGAGGCTCCGTGCCACTTCACCACACTGTCTTTGTTTCCTTCTTTCAGTGCGATAAGCCAAAAGTGAGTATTAAATTCATCCTCAGTGGATTTAAAGCTCACAGGGAAAGTCAGAACATCCTCTGGTGTCAACACAACATTGTTCTGAATAATTTGTAAGAAGTCAGCGCTGGTGTGTTTTATGAAAATGACAATTCAGAAGAGGAGGTTTGGAAGGTGGAAGCCAGGCCTTACTTGAAGGGAAATGACACATATTAAAGAAGAGACAGGAAAGTTGGTGCTTCGAAGAAAGGACACACCACAGTCTCAGTGCAGAACAGGAAAAAGAATGAGGCAGATCATGGGGGCAGGATACTGAGGAGAGACTTTTTTTAGAAGCAAGACTTGTGAAGAGATGGATCCCATGGACCTCTTTGGACACTAGAAAGAGAAGTAGAAAAAAAAATCTACTTTGGGCAATCAAACGGTTAGCTGCACTCCAGAGCCCCTAACAATATTTCAGGGTCATTAGCACAGTGTTTTGAGGGCCCGTGTATAGCAAATCTCCTTCACACCACCCTTTCTTTCCATTCTGTTGTCTGCTGATCAAGTGTGGAAGAGCTTAATCATTGGAATAGCCAATAGGTGTAATCATATAATAATCCATTTTTATATGACTAATCCAGACATCAGTCCTATTGTGTGGCCTTTATGGAAGAATTCAGTGTCTCCTGAAGTGTAGCCTCAGAGCCCCTACTTCACCCCCAATGGGTGGGGGATGGGGTTGCTTGTTTTGAATGTAGACTATTGGAAGCCACCTAAAACTGACTGGATTGGAATCCTGGGGTGGTGGGAGGTGGGGTGCCCCCTGGGAATCTGCATTTTAACCATTTAGCTTCTCAGGTGATGCTTATGCACAACTACTCTGAAGCTCAGAAAGTGAGGCCAGATACTCTCTTGTTGATAAAATTAGCGATTATCTCATTGTCCTCAAAGCATGGGTTAGCCCATGATAAACATCCTCCAAGACTTACCCTGTCTCCAGGGGTTTCCACTTGCTGGGCATGGAATAGAGCTCACATCCGAGCGCTCCTCGGCCTACTTTACCCTCCCTTCCAAACAACCGAGCTTCTCCCCCCCAGGCAAATTTGTTCTCATGGCCAATGGGCTGAAATGCAGTTTACATAGTGTATTTCACATCCTTGATGTCTGAAGCCCACAACTGCGAGTATGAAAGCATTAAAATTGCCCATATTTTAAATCTCATTATAACTCCTTAGTAGTTTCAAAATAATAACGTAATTCTATTAGCTTTAAAAGTCATAACATGCAACAATTCTCCTCTGATCTTTCCTCAGTATGTGTGATATGCTTGGGAATTAAAATAAATGACCCAGATAAAAGACAAAGTCAAAATAAATACTAAAGCCCAGCAAATACTAAAGCCCAGCATACAGGGCCATGAGCTTTAAGGAAATGAATTCAGATGAAAAGCAGCAGCCTGGGCATTTATACCAGTGATTGTGGATGTAGATTTGGTCTTTTTCATTTCTAGCTCTTTCTCCGGCCTTCTTCCTTTGCTGAGCAAATTTACTTGATCACACTTCGGTAGAAGGTGTATCAAGCTTCCTGTTTTTGAACAATCAAAGCAGTCTCTTGTCATTTTAAAGCAAACTCTCGGATGGCATTTCAGCTTTGGTTTCCAGAAAGACATTGTTAATTAGCCTATGAAGATTACTTAGAGTAACACCAGGCATGTCTAAGTTTGTATCTGGTTTCCTGGACCGGAGCAGGCAATATTCGAAATGAGGTTGTCAGAGCACCTGGGTGGCTCAGTGGGTTAAGTGTCTGCCTTCAGCTCAGGTCATGGTTCTAGGGTTCTGGGATCGAGTTCTGCATCGGGCTCCCAGCTCAGTGGGGAGCCTGCTTCTCCCTCTCCCTCTGCATGCCACTCCCCCTACTTGTGCTCTCTCTCTCTCTGTCAAATAAATAATAAATAAAATCTTAAAAAAAAAAGAAATGAGGTTGTCATATGTTTTCAAATTTGTCTGAGGCACTGTCCCCTACAACATCACACAGATGTATTCTGGGAAATGACTAATAATGACGACAGTTGACTAAGAGGGAATTCAAATACCCTGTGTAATCGATCAAGATATGGGAAGTACAAGTGTCACTGGACAGAACCAGGCCCCTCAGCACCCATCTTGGCATCCAGGAGAGTTCTGATACGCAGATAACATGATGCCGTCTTTCGAGACGTCTCCAAGAAACAGCCGAGGAAATGCCACCCAGTACATACAGCAAAACTCAACACCAGCTCTTTCTTACAACAGAGCGGCTGCCCCTGATCTCTTCCCTCTCTCAAAGGCTCCTTATCTCCTTCACCCCAATCCAAGCCATGCCGTCCTTTGCCTCCTACCCCTTCCTCTTACCACCCCAATATATCTTCCTGAGACAGTGACCAAGCCAGCAGGACTCTGGCCCTCCTCCCAGACAGGGTCCAACCCAACAGAGAGAGTAACACAGCTTCCTTTTGCTTTACTCAGATCTTTATTTTCAACGACTTAGCCTTACTTCCACCTTTAAAATGAAAAAATGAGTCATTCACAAGATTAAAACCTCTATCACTACATGGTTACTTCCCTGCGTGGATGAAACTCTTATTTTTAGTCCTGAAGTAATATAACTGTCCCCATCCTTATGAGACGATGCCAACATAATAGAAGTAGCCTTTTTTTTTCTTCCTTCCTCCCTCCCTCCCTTTCTTCTTTCCTTCCTTCCTTCCTTCTCTCTTCCTTCCTGCCTGCCTTCCTTCCTTCTCTTTCTTTCTTTCTTTCTTTCTTTCTTTCTTTCTTTCTTTCTT
Organism: Ailurus styani; assembly: GCA_002007465.1. Classification (NCBI taxonomy): domain Eukaryota; kingdom Metazoa; phylum Chordata; class Mammalia; order Carnivora; family Ailuridae; genus Ailurus; species Ailurus styani. The sequence goes on from LNAC01000079.1 coordinate 3,298,325, forward strand.
TCTTTCTTTCTTTCTTTCTTCTTATAATTCCAATCACATGAGAATGGTGCCTCTTTTTAATGTTAAAAATTACATTGCAGATGGGGTGCCTGGGTGGCTCAGTCAGTTAAGCATCTGCCTTCAGCTCAGGTCATGATCTCAGGGTCCTGGGATCAAGCCCCCGAATCGGGCTCCCTGCTCAGTGGAGAGCCTGCTTCTCCCTCTCCTGCTCCCTGCTCGTGCTCTCTCTATCTCAAATAAGTAAATAAAAGCTTTAAAAAAAATTACATTGCAGAGAAGGCCACCTATGTCATACTCTTTCAAAATTTAACCTGATAGTATTTATAGATGGCCAGTCTAAATACCTATTTCCCTTGGCCTGCAGATGGCAGATGGGCTTAATGGCTCTGTTCAGCTTCTACGTACTCCATACTTCCTCTGCAGCACCCACTGCTGGGCACTGTGATGCCTGTCTCTCTCCTGAGCCTTGAGTGCATGTCTTTAGGGAGGTTCACTCATTGGTACGTTGGTGTGGTAGATTAGGCCTCTTGTGGGCTGAGATCATTTGTCCTTTTGGTGGTCAGAGGCTCCTGACTTAAGAAAGATTGGGCAAAAAGAAACTGACATCCTATAAAAACAAAATCTGCTTGCTACTGTAAGTGTGTTTCTTCATTTTGGAAGACAAGGCATATGAGACTAAGTTAGCAAGGGCCATTAACTGAAACTACATCTTGACTAGTTTTGTTAAAGAAAGTGTAATGGATAGCATTAGATGTCTCAAGAATTATTCTAACACTTCACTCTGCTTTTGCATAATACATTTGCTACACACAGCATGAACTGAATGAATCAAGATTTAACTACGACCAAAATATAGGGGCCATGAGATCATTGTTCTATATTTGCTTCATTGGGAAAACTACATCATGACCCCACAACCAACTTTAGTCCTCAGAACAAGTAGTCCAAGGACCACACAGCAATAGAGAAAGACATCCTGGGATAGAAATTCTGAATCCAGGAATAAAAATAGGCTCTGTCACTCTGAAAAGCTTAAAGTAGAACAGTCTTATGAGCCCTTTGTGGAAAGCTAGCCAGCAACCTCAACCTCTTGGTCTCTTTGGTCATCAGCATGAGAGCTTTGGGAATGCTGCTTCACTCCCCATTATGGGGGTTTCATTTACTTGGTCTTCTTCTAAGCAAAGTCAGGCTAGTTAGAGACCTCTCCTGTCTCGCTTGGTTCCTTCCTTTGCCCCTGTGCTTCAGCCAAAATTCCTCAGGTCTGACTTCCTCCAAGTTTACACTGGCTCTAGCTACAAGGGAATTTATTCTAAGAACTATGGGGATAAAGCTCCAAATAAAAGAAATGCTGAGAACCTATGGAATCCTGACAGACCTCAGGATCTGGGTACAGTACTTTATTCTGCTTGTTCTATAGGTTTCACCCTCTGCAATCCCAGACAGGCCTTCTCCATCTCCATTGGGAGGGACACAGCAGCTGTGCATCCCAGAAATACACTAGTCTGAGGTATAAGAGGAGAGCTCAATACAGTAGGAAGACCTTGTCACGGAGTCTGGGCCATTTGTGTCAGAAGTCCATCCCCTAGCCAGTTACAGAGGCCAGTGGGTTGGAGGTGATACCAGAGATAATCCTCTGGTCCTGCCCAACCCCTTCAGCCAGAAAGGGGGTGGGGAGGGTGCTTAGTGGTCAAATGATAATGGCTACTATGTACTGTGTCCAATGTGTGTTCCAGGTCCTGTTATATTTGTTTTGGGTATATGATTTGTTTGATCTTGCCTCAAGACTCAGCTGTCGGTTCAACTATTGTCACGATTATCCAGAAGAGGAGGGAGTTAGAACAGTTAGGAGGTAGTCTACCCAAGGTCACATAATTGGGAAAGAGCAAAGGCAATATTTGAGCCCAGGCTGGCTGGCCCCCCTATCTAGCCACCCAACTACCACCCACCACACCTGCCTAATTCTCTCTTCTCCCCTTTTCCTTTGCTCTTCCTCCCCCTAATGTAAGATGACTGGCGGATGGAAGGGTTTGGTGAAGGTCAGGCACCGAGGGATGGGAATTCTCTGAAACACTTTTTGTCCCGACTACAAGCCCAAAGCACTTCCTCTGATCTTTCTCCACCTCTTCTAGCAGCTTCTACTGCTATTTCTATTCTATTCAACTACCAGCTCCCAATTGGAACCAAGAGCTAAATTTTTATTTCCTAATTTGGACAGAAGGCAGTGTGTAATACTCTTCACTGAGGCAGAGAACAAATGCCCACTGAACACCAGCAAACAATTTTCTACAAAAAAACATGTGGGGGGAAAACAAAAAAGGAAAAAAAGCCATAATATACAGGAATTTATTCCAAATGATGAATCACTCATGTTTTATCAGATTACTGTCATACCTTAGGGCTAAATATCCACTAAAATATAATTTAACGCTTGATTGTAAACTGTCTTCTCTGCCTCTCTCTTTATTTCACATCTGTGAAAGAGTCCTCAAGACCCAATCCAAATACCACCTCCTCGACGTGGTTCCCCGCCACCTCTTCCCCTAAGGCAGATGAGCGCAATGTTCCCAATTCAATGTTCTCAAAGTCCTTGGTACACATGCAGCCTGTTGCAACGTCGCTGCTTATTTCCACAGACTATTCTCCCATGTATGACTGTGATTTTTCTTAAGAATTGTAACTGGCTTGTGGGTCTATATTTCTCAATCCTCCCTAATAATGCCTGGTACAAAGTAATTCAATAAATACTAGTTCACCGATCTCGCTGGTCTCCCTTCAGCTTTTCTAGTACATTTTGTATTTTCCTGCCTTAAGGCTGATGGGCTTATTCTAACTGGTTGAGTGAGCATGTCGGACTCGGTGGGGCGCTTTCTACTGAGAGCAACTCTACTCCATCCCTCCGTTGCCTCTCCAAACCTGCTATTCAGACCCACTCTGAACACCACCAGGATGAAATCTCAGCCAAGCCTCGCAGTTTTTCTGTTTAGTCTCAGGTAATAGATGAACGATCTCTTTCAGAGGCAGGAGAAGGTTAAATCACTTGGTCAAAATCACAGAGCTAGTAAGTGGTGGGGCTGGAACGAGTGTCCATTTGTCCAGGCTCCAGGCTATCTGTCCTTCCTGCTTCCAAAGTCACTTGCTGAGAAAACCCCTTGTTTTAAGAGGGACCCGCCTGAAAAATCAGTGACTTTAGAGAAGGCTTTAAATGTCAACAGAGCAGGAACCTGCTCTGAAGAGGCCCCTGGGCCGTCCGTGCTCTTGGTTGTGTCTGCTTCACATTGGCAGCAAGTCAAATGTCAGCTGGCTTTGGCTCTGTCTGATCCTCAGTCACCCCTCAAACACACCACACTGCCCCTGTCTTCGCATTTACTCTTTCTGCTGTGGGTGTCCTTGCATGGGTTAGGGGCAACATCTTCCCTTCTGTGAAGCTTTTTAATCAGGTCCGGGGGCTCTTTCCACTGTGCTTTCATTGAACCTCTGTTAGACCTTTGCCATAGTGTGTGTGTGTGTGTGTGTGTGTGTGTGTGAGAGAGAGAGAGAGAGAGAGAGAGAGAGAGTTCTTGGAGAACAAGGATCGTGCCCTCTTATCTATATAGCTCTAGCAACTAACTCAGTACCTGCCATTCAAGTATACATTTTCTTGAGCCCCTAATAATGCACCAGGCTCTTGGCTGCCACACTATGGATATACAGTAATAGTCTCTGCCCTCAAAAATCTTCAATGATGATGATAAGTGTGGCAAGTTCCCCCAACTCATTTCCCTCCTCCCCCCACCAGGGGTTCCCAGGGTCTGCATCTATGTTCTTGGGTCCTATTTTGTGCTGAGGTATTGGGTTGTTGGGTGAGGAAGGGGGTATCTCGTCTTCCATTACTGTCCATAATATCCAGGCACATTGGTCCCAAGAGTCTTGTCTGGAAGGCTCCTTGAAGTCAGACTTTCTGTGTCCTTCAAGCTAGTGTTTGCACAAAGATTCATTCTTCTCTCCCACACCACCCACCCTGCTCTGCCACAGGAAGATTTGAGAGGTTGACCAAGACCTTGTCTACTTCTGGCCTCTGTAGGGCATGTAGTAGCTGGTCTTAAGCTCCCCTAAATCTATTGTGCGTTCCTGTTATGCATCATACCCTCTGGATTGTCCCCACCCTCCATCGCAAGGCACAAGCGTCCCTCTTTCTCAGGCTGTGAGAATGTCTTGGCCACCCTTCCCGGCACTGAGGGAAGAGTTTCCTTTCACAAGGTGGAAGGCTGTGCAGCTCACCATAAGCTCTTTCTGCCTCAAAGCCTTTTCACTTCCTTCCACTGCTGCAACTTCTCCCCAAAGCAGTGGTTTGTAACGGTAATGGCCCAGAGGAAGAGAGGGGGAGTAACAGAAAATACCAGCAAAATAAATTTCAAAAATATTATTGATGAACAGTTATAGCAATAGCACCTAATTAGTTCTTAGTTCTTATAATGTGTCAGGAACAATAAAGAGTAATTCATATGGCTTACATAAATTTATTGTCACAACAACCCACGTAGTAAGTCAAATTGTTACCCCTGTGTTACAAATGAGGTACAGGCAAGGTAGAGCCATGGAGCCCAAAGGTGTTGGAACCTGTTGGGAGCCCAGGCCATCTGGCCCCAGAATCCCCTTTTAACACCACTCTATAGCCTCCCTATATCTCGTGGCTCACCCTAGACCCAAAGTAGCTGACAACAGCACGGCACAGCCAAGTCCTATCGTAAACCAGCACAGAGCAGGCACCCAATAAATACTTGCTGAAAGAAGGAAAATGAACAAATGCAAAAATATGGTTAATAAAACCACACACAGGGGTAAATTCATCAGGGAAATGGTTTGGGGGCTGTTCATCATATTCTCCAGTCAAATAAAAATGTGATAAGTTGGACATTTTTGCATGTTCTAGAAGAAACAATGACTGTTCTGAGCACAGAGCCCTAAATCCTTCTGTGTCCAGACATGTGATGGACCAGAGCCAAAAGCCAATATGAATCTGCAAAGAACTCCCTTGAATGAATATATTTACATTTATTCCATAAACTTGTGCTTCCTTTCCAAGCAATGACATCCATCAGCCTCTCTTCAAAGTCACTCTTGCTGAGGTAAGAGAGTGGTCATGCTGGAGCTCTATTTTTAGCTGGCCTGTGGGTTGGGGCTTGCAGATGTATTTACATATTTACATATTCTGTTTGGGTCTTGATATTTTTCTTTCCCTTCACTCAATCTTGCAGCCCATGTTTACTTCATCAGCAGCTCGAACTGAAAATCTCAAGGGCCTCCAGCAGGGAAAATCAGTTTCAAGTGTTTTTAAAGCTCAGTTCTTGATAGCTTTGGTGCTGGCTCATCATGAAGAAAATTAAGGTAATAATAAAGATTTTCAAGAGACCTCAAAGTGTGTTTTAACTGCATAAAAATTGGTTTTAAAGAGCAGTGAGCCATAGGATCTTTAAGCTGGAAGAAATGTTTGGACTTTTTACCATCAGTGTTCCTGCTTTAATACAGCATGAATATTCAAACTGTGATGACTTTGTATAATATCTTATTGATGCCTGCCCAGCGCTGTAGTGGGTTTGGGGAAAGAAGTGGTTTTAAGGGCGCCTGGGTGGCTCAGTGGGTTAAAGCCGCTGCCTTCGGCTCAGGTCATGATCCCAGGGTCCTGGGATCGAGGCCCTCATCGGGCTCTCTGCTCAGCAGGGAGCCTGCTTCCTCCTCTCTCCTCTCTCTCTGCCTGCCTCTCTGCCTACTGGTAATCTCTCTCTCTGTGTCAAATGAATAAATAAAATCTTTAAAAAAAAAGAAGTGGTTTTAATAAGCATACGGACTTTTCGAAGGGGCCAGCGGTGCACATATGTGAAGCAAAACATAAGGTCACATAAGATAGACACGATTGAGAGACAAGTGAATCTCAGACAATGAGTAGGAGGTGTTCCAGGACGGAGAGATCTCCTGTTTATGGGCTGAGTTGTGTCCCACCCCAAGTTCATTTGCTGAAGCCTTTATATCCCTGTACCCCAGAATGTGACTCTGTTTGGAGATAGGGCCTTTAAAGAGGTCATTAAGGCAAAATGAGGTCATACAGGTGGGCCGTAACCCAGTAAGAAGAGGAGGTTAGGGCACAGACACGCAGGTACTGGGAAAAGGCCATATGAAGACCTGGGCAGGAGGTGGGGGGAGGGGAGTCCAAGGAGACAGTCACCTACAAGCCAGAGAGAGAGAGAAGCCTCAGAAGAACCAACCCTGCTGACTTCTTCTTCTCAGACCTCCAGCCTCTAGAGCCGTGAGAACATAAAATTCTATTGCTTAAGCCACCCAGCCAGTGGTCCTTTGTCAAGGCAGCCCTAACAGAGTAGCATGTCTCCCTCAGCGGGAATGCAGCAGGAAGATGCCCTGGAGGAGGGAGGAATGGCAATCGGCCTGAAGGACAGGTAAGATCTGTAGACGGGAATTCCCGGCACGGGGTAGGAGATACTCATTTGAACCGGATGAAATCGCTAAGACCTGACTTCTTCTGGACCACACGAGTGGCAGTTTCACACGGTTCAGGTCAATATTAGCAAGGGTTTGGAGCAAGAGTGTGGCTCCCTGTCGCACTGGTGAGCGACAACACACTGTGATAGAGCCTCGTGGTCACAAAGTACCCACCCCACTCTGTGACTGGGGGTAAGTTTCCTCTCAGACCCTCAGTTTCTTCTTCTGTGAATTGAGGACAAAAACTTATACCTACCTCACATGATTGTTAGGAACTTAAAAGTAGATGATGCCTATATGTGCTTAACACAAGACCTGGGACACATTCAGAGAGCTCAATACATGTTAGGATAGCTTTAAGGGCTCCCCACGATGCAGGTAATAAGAACTAAATCAAAATAGCTTAAGGGGAAAAGGAGGATTGTTAAAAGGATGAGGTGCCTCACAGAACACAAAGAAAGAACTTAGCCCGGTGGTTCTCAAATGGGGGTGATTTTGTCCTCCAGGGGATATTTGGCAATGTCTAGAGATATTTTTGGTTGTCACAACTATGGAGGTGCTACTGGCATCTAGTGAGTAGAAGCCAGAGATGCCACTCAACATCCAAAGATCCCAGAACAACCCCACGTCAAAGAATTTTCTGGTCCCAGATGTCAACAGTGTTGTGACTGAGAAACCTTGGGCCAAGAGCTGGGGAGTGACCGGGTGACTCAAGGTCGATGTGTCCTGGACTTCAAGTGTTTGTCTCCTGGCACTAACCTCTCCTCTCCCTTCTTCTTTGTGATGCTCAGGTTGAGTCTCTACAAGTCACATTTCTGTTTTGCTGACTGGTTCCATGTAGGGCTCTGTCAAAGGCAGGGGATGCTAGGGGATGCTAGAGAATCTGCGAGGCTGGAGGAGGGGAGGGGCTTGGCCCTGCCATTTGGCTTGCTGCCCCAGACTGTCTTTACCCCAGCACCCAAATGATTCCAGTAATGACTGATTCCAGTTTCCAGCTTTGTTTTGCACACCCATAACCTGCCTCATGGTGACCCCTCAGAGATAAAAGTGCCAGACAGCCAGCACCCTCTCTGAGCCCATGGAGACTTCCTGTGAGTTCTAGAAGTACAAGCACTGGCAGGGCAGTCCCCCTTTAGAGGTCTGAATCACAGCTGTGCACACCGCTCTTCCCTGTAGGTTCTGATAATTCCAACTTCTTCCATTTGTTCCCTCAGCCCTAAGAATGTCAGCCACTTCCTGACGTTATTCTCTTTGTCTGATTTCAGAGTTCCCTTTTTGCCTCTAGAGCCTCCAGATACTTTTTAGCCAATGCTCATTACAGGTATACCATGGAGATCTTGGAGTTTCAGTTCCAGCCTACCACAATAAAGCAAATATCACAGTAAAGTAAGCCAAATGAGTTTTTTGGCTTCCCAGTGCACATAAAAGTTTTATTTGTAGTATAATGTAATTTATTAAGTGTGCAATAACATTATGCTAAAAATAATGTACCTACCTTAATTAAAAAATACTTTATTGCTAAAATGCTATCATTTGCTTTCAGTGAGTTGTAATTATTGATCACAGATTACCATAGCAGATAGAATAAAGACAATTTTGAAATATTTTGAGAATTATCCAAGTGTGACACTGAGACAAAGTGAGAAAACACCGTTGCAAAAATGGTGCTGATACAATTATGGGAAGAGCCCAAGTGTCCATCTATAGATGAATGGATAAAGATGTGGTGTATATATGCAATGGAATATTATTCAGCCATAAAAAAGAATGAAATCTTGCCATTTGCAGTGACATGGTTGGAGCTAGAGAGTACAATGCTAAGCAAAATAAGTTAGAGAAAGACAAATACCATATGATTTCACTGATATGTGGAATTTAAGAAGCAAAACAAATGAGCAAAGGAGAAAAAGAGAGAGAAGACCAACCAAGAAACAGACTCTTAACTATAGAGAACAAACTATTGGTTACCAGAGGGGATGGGGTGGGGGGGATGGTGAAATAGATGACAGGGATAAAGGAGGGCAGTTGAGATAAGCACCCGGTGATGTATGGAAGTGTTGAATCACTCCATTATACGCCTTAAACTAGTATAACACCATATGTTAACTATACTGGAACGAAAATAAAAACACTTAACTAAAAAAATAAGTAAAATTAAATTTAAAAAAGAAAAAAGAAGAAAAATGGCACTAATAGACTTGCTTGATGCTGGGTTGCTACACACCTTCAAGGAAAAAAGGCAGTATCTGTGAAGTACAATAAAACAAGGTATGCCTATATTAACCTTTTGTCAAAATATCTGGTGTGGTTTCTGTTTCCCTGACTGAACTTGGCTGACTGATAGGCACATACATTTACTTCATCTTTCTTTTTCTACAGAAAAGAAGGGAACGTACCCCATGACTCTGCAGTGTAGATATTATAGGTTCAGTCATGTGAGGAGAATCTCTCTTAATCCCCATTATAAATTCCCAAAGAAGGAAATCTAATTTGTCCAGTCACGTGCCCTCCCTTGTCCAATCAGTTGTGGAAGAGGGCAGGGCCATGTTGTACAAAATGGCAGCCCTTCTTCCTAATTCAGGTCAAAGGTTTAGTAGGAAGTTACTTCCCAGATCTTTGAGACTCCAAAGCTTGTTCACTTAATTTATTTTTTTAAAGATTTTATTTATTTATTTGACACAAAGATAGAGATCACAAGTAGGCAGAGAGGCAGTCAGAGAGTGGGGGGGGGGAAGCATGCTCCCTGCTGAGCAGAGAGCCTGATGCGGGCCTCGATCCCAGGACCCTGAGATCATGACCTGAGCCGAAGGCAGAGGCTTTAACCCACTGAGCCACCCAGGCGCCCTTGTTCACTTAATTTAGTTATTGTTGGTTGTAGTTTTAAAGTCAAAAGATGCCCTCAAAATTGTTCTCAGTAAACCAGTGTTAATACTGGCCTTTTGCATTTTCCCATTCAATCTTAGCAGAAAGCAGGGAAGTGATATCTTTTAGGAAAGATGATACAAACTCATTGATACCCTAAGAAATATGGCACATGTGATTTACCTTGGAGCCCTCATCTCTTCTAGAGCTAGCCAGATCCAATCTGTATTTTCAAATACAAATTTGAAAAAAGACTAATAAAACCTGGTTTTCCACAGACTTGAAGAGTTCCAAATATTGAGTTTTTGAAAGAGTTTGCAATTTCAGGAAGAGCTAGTTAAGTGATGAATCCTGTTCTAAAGTTTTCCTCTGGCCTTGGGGGTTCATAGAAAAAGCTCTGGATATAGAGATTGAACCATGGGTTTAATCCTGTCTCTGAAACATATGCCTCAGGTACTATATCTGAGCATCAGTTTTTTCAACCACAAAGTGGGGATTTTATGCTCGAGCTCACAGGATTGGTGTCATGATTAAATAAAATAATTCTTGTGAAAGCTCCTAATAGAATGCCCAGAATTCATTCTTCCATTACTGTGACCTATATTCAAATACTCTGCTTTGGCAGTTTGTTCCTGAGCTAAAGTGTTTGAACACAAGTCAAGACTTCATCATAGCATTAAAACATAGGTCTATCACACGGAAGAGAGGTGAACTGTCCCCTGAATATGGCCGTGGTCAGTTTCCAGTCCCCCTATCCACAGTATCAACTGGACACAGAGACTTCTTGGCAGCTGAGCAGGCTGGTACCCAGGGGCACATTAATGTATGGCTAAGAATACAAATTCTAGAGTCAGGATGAGCTGGATTTAAACCCAACATTGCTATAAACTAGCTATAGGACTTTGGGCAAATTATTTCCACTTCATCCATAAAATGAGAATGATAATGACAGTGGCTGTCTATGAGATAAACCATGTAAAGCTCTTAGCTCTGTGAATGCCTATTACTTGGGAAACATTCAATAGCAGATGGGTTAGCTTAGCTCTTATTATTTTCTGTCAGTAAGCCTTTGGGGATTAGCTGGAGAATTTGTAAAGCCTAAAGTCAAAACCATTCCCATTAGATAAAGAAACCAGAGGGTTTGAGGCATATAGATTTCTTTAATTTCAGAGCTCATTCCATTTGTTAACACTCTTATCCTATAGTTGAAAAAATCTTCCACTTTTTCCCAGTGGTCATCACAATGCTCCGTGACTATGCTCTTAAAGGGATCAGTGTTTGACATTAACAAAAATGATAGGGTTCCTCACTTGGCACCTGTTACTTGCATTTCTCTTTTTGTGACAAGCTCTCATATGAGATTTCTTAAGTTTGGGTACTATTAATAGGAAGTTAAGTGTCTGTTCGGAGCCATGTGACCATTAGCCATGTGACCAGAGAGAGAGTCCTCCATGAACCAAGACCAGCCATTTTGAACACACTGAATAGCAGGTACACCAGGGCTTCTTTAGGTTTGCAGACTGAACCTAAAATAATCCCCAGTGAGATGGGGTTAAAGAAATATTTAAAGGAGAAAGGCGATTTAAAAATTATGGCCAATGTTTCACATTAATTTGTAAAGTTAAAACTGTCCAGTGGAAAAAAAAGTCTCTTCCTATTTAGGATACAAATTATCCCTCCATGATCATCAGTAGGAGAATACATATAGATCATGACATTTTCTTAAATGAAATAATATGCAACACTAAAAATGAATGAACAACAGATTCATTTTGAATATGGATGACCCTTAGAAAGATAATGTGAAGTGAAAAAGGAAATGCAAAAAAAGTGCAATTCTTATAAAATGGTATGATACAATTTTCTGAGGTTCATAAGCAAGCAAAACTAAACAAGTTATTACTTAAGGAAGCATTTGTATGCAACACATCTATAAAGAAAGTAAAAAGGATGATTTTTTCCCCAGTTTGAGAACTTTTTTATTTAAAAAAAATGAAATGGTGGGGGGCCTAGATGCCTCAGTTGGTTAAGCATCTGACTCTTCATTTTGGCTCAGGTTATGATCTCAGAGTCATGGGATCGAGGCCCACAACCAGTTCCACTCTGGGTTTGGAGTCTGCTTAAGATTTTCTCTCTCTCCCTCCGTCCCTCCCCACCCTTCTCTCCCCTCTCTAAAAAAGAAAAAGAAAATAAGAAATGGTGTGATATAGTCATACAAAGGAATATAATTTAGCAAAAGAAAGGAAGCAATATGTGATGCATGCAACAATGTGAATGAATCTCACAGACATTATTCTGAGAAAGAAGCTTGTGCACTGGATGATTCCACTTACATGAAATTCAAGAACAGATAAAACTGGTCTATAGGGAAAGAGATCAATATCGTGGTTACCTCACTGTGGAGGGTTGGGGTGGGAAATGGGGGTTTGAGGTATTAACTGAAAAATTCACTGGGAAAGAGCCCAAGGGAAACTTTTAGGTGATTCTATTTCTTAATCTGGGTGATGGTTACGTGAGTGTTTATATATGTAAAATTTCACCAAACTGAACACTTAAGATGTGTGCATTTTACCATATGCAAGTTAAACTTCAATTTAAAAAACAATTAAAGTAATTATAATAGTAGGTGGTGATATATGTTTTGACTTTAAAGTCTTTTTTGGTAATATAAAAAATAAGCAACTTCACGTATATGCCAAAATTTATTTTGACATTCAGTCAGTCCACAAAATCACAAAGAGAAACTCTGTTCTAACCTGGAGACTTTTCTTATAGCACCTTCTCCCTTATTCATATGACTTCTCTCCTCTATCAGACTATAAAGACCAGGAGAATGGAAGCCACGTCACCATGGTTCCCAAACTGTGCACCAAAGCACCTTGTCCTGTGGTATATTTTAAAAATTGAGAGAAACACAGCAACAGTTCATCAGGCATGACATGAACTTATAGCTTGAAGTAGTTCAGCTTCGGATATACTGTTTACTGTCACAAAAGGCAAGTAAACATGAGATCATTATGGGGTGGGAAGTGAGGCAGTGTCCAACCTGATTCCAGGGATCGAGAATGTGTGCAGTGCCCAACAAGAACAGACATCTCATTAATAAGTAATTGTGGTTATTTAGAAATGAAATGAAAACATTATTTTTCTTTTCATTTACATGTAACTCAAATGGCTACTCAATCATTAACCCACAAACGTTTATGAAGCTCTTTTTATCTAATTATTCAATTAAACAAAGAACCGTTAGTTATGACTTTCACAAGTCTAAGGATGTCATGAAAATAATACTGAGACAATAAGGGTGCCATGAACAAGGAAGTCTGAGAATCTCTGCCATGACTCTTTATGATATACCCATAAACATAATCACATACACACACAACCACAGAAATTACCTAACATAGGGTCTGATGTATAATCACTTCTCAGCAAATGTGTTGAAGAATAAATGAATGAATGAATGAATGAATGAATGAATGAATGAATGAATGAGGAAGCCATGCTTCTCTGGCCTACGTGTCCATGCTTGGAAATGTGTTGAAGTTACTCAAATCAGTATGGAACCCCCCCTTAGTTAATGGAATCCCAGTGTTCCATTGAACAGGTTAGGGGTAAGGGAATGGAACCCAGGGAGTTTCTAAGAGCGAGGCGGCACCACCTGGGAGGCATGTAGGAGGCTTTCACCAAGGAAGTGAGCATTACAGGAATTGCAAGCGCAGGATAGAGAGAGAGCCTGGCGTCTGAGACGGAAAGTGTTTCTGCCATAAGGACTGTCATGACTGGAAGCACATGAGAGAGCCCAAGCACAGAAGTACAAGGGCAGCTGAGAAGGAGCCCAGGGAGGGACTGATCAAAAGGAAAGGGGGGTGTGAGATGAAATAAGAAGAGGAGGCGCAGGCTGGCAGAAGCAGGAAAGTGACACATGGAAGAATTGGGGGGTCAAGACACTGAATTTGAATCTATTTAGAATGTTTTGAAGAAAAAGAGCAAGTCGGATATTTAAAGAAGGGGCGATATGGTCAGAGATGTGGGAACGAAATGTAATTTTAGTGCCAATGCCTGCGATGAGGCAGCGAGGGTAAAGAAGGCCACCTGGTTGACATGTGGCTTTGCGGAGCCCACAGATGGGCTCTAAGCAGGGTTCGAAAGGTATTCAGAAGCATGAGGGAGCATGTAAAATAGATCCCAGGGTAGGTTCCTCGGGGAGAATAATTGGCTATGTTAGAATGGCTGCAAATGAAGAAAAATGATTAATGTTTTCTCTTTAGGCTAAAAAGTCCCACACTGAAAACGTTCCAATGAATGTGTTTTGAGAACATTATCTAGATAAGCATCACCTTTCACCTACCGTGGGGGCCAAGGGGGAATGTGGTTCGTATATCAAAATCTGCTCACACGTGGATTACATCCTCAGAACAAAGGCTCCGGATGGCTCACCAGGCTGGCAGTGGGATCTGCCTGCAAGGCTCATACCAAGTTTTGTCTTGTTCTGTGTTTAAGAGGGCTCATTCATTTTGTATGACAGCTCAGATTTTAATGTAGATCTCCTATCAGCATTATCCCTACATCATCATACCATTTGAAATAAAGTTTTTGCATCTGCTTCAGTTTGGAACATTTTATAACTTCATTTCAGATCTTCATTCTTAGTTGAACCATTATTTTCTTGGCACATGAGATACACTTATTCTAAAGTGCCAGTTATCTTTTCACGAATTCTTTGGGGTTGTGTTGCATTGTGGTCTTCTTGATGGCTCTTTTGAAGCAATGGTATCTATGCAGTCAGTACCCTTGAGAAATAGCTGGGAGGCAGATGAGTTTTATGTAAATTCACTCAACTGGGAAACTTGGAATCAAATCCCAAGTCTCGCACACATTTGCCGTGACCTCAGCCCAGTGGTGTTGCCTCTCGAAGCATCTGCTTCCCCATCCATCTGATGATAACAGGCTGTATGTCACTGTGGGCAGAGCATGAGCTGTGGGCTCCCATGAGCCTGGAGGTGAATTCTGGGTCCACCATTTGGTAGCATTCTGAACCCAAAGAAGGGACTCACCCTGAGTCCAAATTTTATTGTGTGTAATAGTGCAAATAATAATCTCTTTCTCATGGGACTATTGAGAGAAATAAATGCAGTTATAAGTAGAGTTGCCAAATATCTTGCTTGGAACCTCACAGTCTGGTACATGAGCTCTCCTTTGGAGGGAGGAGGAAGGGACATTTTTTTAATGAGGTTTTTATAGTTATATATACTGTAATGGTAAGTGTTACAGCTATCTTGTCATGCTGTGATTTAGGTGCCATTATTCCTGCTTACTCTCTAGGCTTATGCCCACTCTGCTGATTTGCCAATTAGATGTGAAGTACGAGACTTGGTTCTTTATAAGTTCTGGTACACAAGGCAGAATGGCTCTATGCAGCCAAGCGCAGTTTAGAGCTGTGATCAGGCAGGTAGCAATTATGAAATAATGCTGAACACTTTTATTTTATAAACATACAGTGCAAGTCAGTCTTGGATTTACTTTCATCCTATTTATTCAGCGCTTTTATTTTCTTGAGTCATTGTTGTTAAGCTTCATTTCTTTTTAAAATTTTTTAAGTTCTTACTCTAACTCCAGTTAGTTAACATACAGTTAATAGTGTAATATTAGTGTCAGGTGTACAATAGAGTGATTCAACACTTCTCTACATCACCCAGTGCTCATCACGACAAGTACTCCTTAATCCTCATCATCGATTTCCCCCTTGCCCATACCTCCTTCCCCTGAAACTCCATTTCTTATTATAAGAATAATACATATTTATTTTTAAAAATTAAAAAATACAGGGCGCCTGGGTGGCTCAGTGGGTTAAAGCCGCTGCCTTCGGCTCAGGTCATGATCCCAGGGTCCTGGGATCGAGGCCCACATCGGNGCCTGCTTCCTCCTCTTTCCTCTCTCTCTGCCTGCCTCTCTGCTTACTTGTAATCTCTCTCTCTGTGTCAAATGAATAAATAAAATCTTTAAAAAAAAAAAATTTAAAAATACAGATTAATTTTTTTATAAACTGTGATGTCATAGATAACCACCACTAGTATTTTGTTGTATAGATTCTTCCGTGTGTGTNTACAGATTAATTTTTTTTAAAACTGTGATGTCATAGATAACCACCACTAGTATTTTGTTGTATAGATTCTTCCGTGTGTGTAGATACAAATGACTATAAATACAATTTTACTGTGAACAGAATGTTGCAATTTATTTTTTTTCAGGTAACAATTTTTTACTGTAGCAAAATACACATAACATAAAATTTACCATTTTAGCATTTCAAAGTGTAAACTCCATGTTCTGAGGCACATCTGCAATGTTGTGCAACCGTTACCACTGTCTGATTCTAGAACCTTCTTAAAACCCCAGGAAATCCCACACTTGTTAAGCAATCACTCCCCATTTCTCTCTCCTCCCAGCCCATGGAAACCACTCATCTGCTTTCTATCTCTGTAGTTTTACCTATTCTATATGTTTCACATAATTGGAATCATAAATATGTGATGTTTTATCTGACATCTCTCACTTAGCAAATGTTTTCAAGGTTCACCTGTGTTGTAGCATGTATCGATACTTCATTCTTTTATCTGATTGAATAATTCTCCATTTGTGTATATACCACATATAGACCTGCCTAAGGAACTATATTTCTAACAACTGTAATTCTCACAACAATCCTGGAAGATGTATAATGCTATTTTCATCTTACAGAGGCAATCATGGAAACAGAAGGTGTTGTATAAGTGCATATGGTATTAATATTGGTGGCAGTGTCCGAACCCAGGTCTGTCTATTCACAAAGCCTGTACATTTTTCATTTAAATTCTATTTACAGAACTATTTCCTTAGGAGAAAGTTCTAGAAGCAAAATTTATAAATCACAGGACATGCAAAATTTTAAATTACTTATTTCCAAACCTTTTAAAGGCAAGACACTTTTGGTAACTTCATTAAGCTTGAACCAAGAATTTTAAAGATTTAATTTAGTTCCAGAGTGCCTTTCAAAAATTGATGCTACGATTTTTTGGCATGAATACCATATTCAAATTACAGAAAAATGAGTTCTTGTTTATGCGTATCATAAATTGACTGCCAAGACACCGATGTGAATTTAAGGAGTCTCAAATTCCAGGAGTAGTTAGAATTCATGATTTCATGCTCTGAGTCTTTTGCATTTGGCTAATCGTGATCAATCTTTTGATGAGTAATTCAAATCTGGAGGCTGTCAACATGAAAAAGGGGGCTCCTTCCAAATTCCCTTTAGGAGGAGAGTTGGTATTAGGGACATGATGTTCAAATCCCTTGAGAAAACGTCATTTTTTGATAAGTGGGAATGTGTTTTCCAAAGGGAACCTGCTGCTCTGTGTAAAAACTAGTTTTGATAATTGCCTAACTTCTGTACTAAATACCAGATTGAAAATAATTTTGGGGGCTATGAGTAATCTTGTTTTAATGGCTATAACAGAACCAGTTCTGAGTCAGTAAAAACCAAAAGTTGGTTCATTGGAGGTTTTTAAAATACTTTTATTTATTTGGTAAGAAAGAATGTAATCCAGGCTGTCATCATTAAATATTCCATAATACAAATAATTATTACCTGATAAATTGTTTCCATCTCGTATTTCATTAGAATGATCTAACAACTTTACTCCAGTTATTAATTTCATTACTTGCATTAAGTTCAAAAAAGTTGTGATATGTAAAATGTATTTACTTAGGCAACAGATGTTTATTGGAACCTACTCTGTTGAATCACTGAGGATCTACCAATGAACAAAACCAAATAACTCTCTACCTTCATGAAGATATCCACAGTAGAAGGATGGTTGGACGATACAAACCCAATAAACAAAATGCTGTGCATCCAATGGTGATAAATCAAGAAAAAGTAAGATGAGGGATAGAATGTGCTGGAGAGGGTAACTTTTGAACAAAGTCCTAAAGAGAGAGAATATGCTATGCAGGAATCTGGCAGGGAAGATGGTTCAAGTAGAGATATCAGTAGGAGTAAAGATCCTGGAGAAAGATTTCAGCTGGAGGATTCAGGAGCAGCACAAGGGCCAGCAGGACCAGAGCAGAGGGAGCTGGGGAAGGTGTGGTTGGCAATGATGTTACAGAAATCTAGGGCCATGAGGGCCTCTGAAAGGATTTTGGCTTTTCCTCTGAGTGGGAAACTACTGCAGGCCTTGAATAGATGTAGTGTATTTATTAAAAGGTTAACTCTGTTTGCTATGTGGAAAAATGACCATAGAGAAGCATGAGTAGAAGCAAGAAGACCTTTTAGAAGTCTAGTGCTGTAATCCAGGCTAAGATGGTGATGGCTTGGGTCCAGGGGAGAAATGGTTAGATCCTGGACATATTTCTGAAGATAGAGTCCGTGAGATTTGCTCATAGAGTGGATGTGGAAATGACAGAAAAGCACACTGAGGGATGATTTTGAGGTGTTTAGCCTGCAAAAATGTCATTTATTTAAAAGGAACATTTCAAGAATAGGTTTTTTTAGTTGTTTTTATGATTGATTTTTGTCATGGGATGATGCATACGCTTGATTTGGGACATGCTATACTCAAGATAGTCTAGTTAGAAATGTCCAACATGTCTGGGAGCCAGATGGATGTACAAATGTGAGCAGAAGATACACATTTGGCATAGAGTAAGTCTAGAGTCGGGGTAAGTCTAGATGGAGAAAAGAGAAAATATAAGGACTGAACCCTAAGGAGCCCCAAAGGTTTGCAGAAAGAGTGAACAGAAATAAGCAAATAAGACTGACAAAGAATAGCTAAACATGTGGAAGAAGAATCAAAGAATAGCGTTCCAAAGTTAAGAGAAGTAAGTGTGTCCTGAGGGAGAGAGTGGTATACTGATGCTGTAGGTCAAATATGATCTCAGTCAGCTCAGGCTGCTATAACAAAACACCACAGACTGGTGGCTTAAGCAACAAACATTTATTTCTCGCAGTTTTGGAGGCTGGGAACTCCAAGATCAAGGTGCAAGCATATTCAGTTCCTGTTGAAAGCTCACTTCCTGGCTTGTAGATAGCCACCTTCTTACTTTGTCCTCAGATGCCCGAGAGAAAATGATAGTGTCTCTTCCACGTCTTGTAAAGCCACTAATTCTGTCATGAGGTCTCCACTTGTATGGCCTCATAAAAACTTGCCTCTCAAAATTCCCACTTCCTCATACCATTACCTTGGGCGTTAGGACTTCAGTTTATAAATTTTAGGGAGACATATTCAGTCCATAACAGGTACAATGAGAAGACCTGAGCATAGGATTTGACAACATGGAAGTCACAGTCGATATGGAAAAGGGTAGTTTTTGTGGCATGGTAAGACATTAGATCACATGGGAGAAAGCAGGGCCGCCGTGAAGAGTGCACAATAACACCTCACTTTGGGGCAAGTAGGTATCAAATCTTTCCACCTGGAGCTTCACTGGCCAAGTCCTCAAACTGGATAGACTGTGTCAGCCCAGAAGAAAGGATGATTTTTTTTTTGTAACTTTTCTGCCTAGAGTAGACAGAATTCTAAGATAACCACCCAAATTCTGGCCCCGGGTATGCACATACATTCCCCCAGTTATTCATTCAATCACTAATGGAAGTATTAAATACTAAGGTACTACTCTGAAATTTGCAGATGTAAGTTCGTTCTCACATCAGTTGGCTTTTAGGGAGATGATTTGGGTGGACCCTGCTTCATCATTTTAGCTCCTGAAAAGCAGAATTTTCTCCCATTATTTGGAGAAGAAGAAATCAGAAAGACACACTCCAGCTTGCCCATGAAAAATAAACTGCTTGTGGAGGCCACAGGAAAGGAACTGTGGGTACCTCTAGGAGCTGAGAGAGGTTCTCTGAGAATAGCTAGAAAGAAAATAGGATCTCAGTCCTGTGACCACAAAAGTCTGAATTCTACCCACAATCAGTGAGCTTGGAAGAGGACTCTAAGTCCAGATGAGACCACAGTCCTGGCCAACATCTTGATTTCATCCCAGTGACCCTCTGAGCAGCAAATCTAGCCATACTATGCCTGGATTTCTGACCTACAGAAACTGTGAGAGAATTCATTTGTATTGTTTTTACAAAGCTCTTTAAAATTCATACCATAAGTGCCAGTAGCTGCCCTAAAGGAGAGAAAGTAGAGAAAGCCGGTGTAGACAAATCTTTCAATGAGTTTTGCTAGAGAGAGGACAGAGAAGTGGTGATGTATAGAGGAGGGAGCCAAAAGAGTGCTGTTTTGTTTTAAATTGGGAAATATTATAGTATTAAATACTGACAGGAAGGACACAATAGCATAGGAGAGATAAAAGTATATGCTAGAGGGAGAATAATCCTAGTAAAATGAACTGGGAAGAGGAATGGGACCAGAAGATAGGAGGAGGAGTGGGTTTAGTCTTCCACAAGAATAACCTCATCCTTCCATAGTACTAGAGGGAAGGCAAAGTGTCCTTTATGTGCACAGAGAGAGGCCAATTGTTTGCTGACTGGTGGCAGACTCCTAATTGCTCCATCTTTCAGTGAAATAAAAAGCAAGTATATCAGCCAAAAAGAAGAGAGTGTAATAATCATCTAGGAGTGAGGGTGAGTGAACAGACCGGAGAAATATGGTGGACTGGCTTGAGTCATATGAATTTAGTGCCTAGGAATTTTAAATCATCAGGTTTAGACTTTCAAAATTCAGAGAGTTTCATTAGGCAAATTTGGAGTTTTCAGGCAAGTACAATGAAAGAAGAGAGACACAAGAGAGTCTAAGATATATGCAAATTGGTCATGATGCTCACCATGGAATCTAAGCAGAATAAGAAAGGTTTAAGGAAGCAGGAGAATGAGTAAAAGGTGGTAGGACCATTGAATTGTAGGTTCCCATGGTAGGCTGAATAATGGCCCACCCCCCAATGATGTCCCCATCCTAACTTCAGGAACCTGTGAATGTTACCTTTTATGGCAAAAGGGACTAGGTAGATGTGGTTGAGTAAGGATCTTGAGATGGGGAGATTATCCTGGAGTATCCAGGTGGAGACAGTGTAATCACAGAGTCCTTATAAGGAGACAGAAGGGTCAGTTCCAGAGAGGAAGGCAACGTAATGATGTCAGAGGCAGAGATTGGAAAGACATACTTTGAAGATGGAGGAAGAGGCCACAAGCCAAGGAACCAAGGAGTGACCACTAAATGCTGAAGAGGTCAGGGAAATGGACTCTCCCATCAGAGCCTCTGGAAGGAACTAGTTCTGATGACACCATGACTTTAACCCAGTGAAACCGATTTCTGATTTCTGTGCTCTGGAACTATGAACTAATACATTTGTGTTGTTTTAAGCAACTAAGTGTGTGGTACTTTGTTACAGCAGCAATTAGAACCTATTGCAGTCCCAACAGAATTGAAGACCTGTTGAAGCCGAGGTATTCAAGGGAGTGAGCTCAAAGCTAGAAGAATGTGGTCAGCAGAGGAGGAACCTGAGTTGAGCATATGGGATTGTACAGTGAGTGACTGTGACCATGTGACAAGGCTAAGACTATGAGATTTGTGGATGAGGAATAGTAGGGCACAGTCATTAGAGAAGAGACCAAGAGCCTCAGAGGCTAGGCGTTAGAAGAATTATCTAAGTGGGTAACAAAATCCTCAAGAATCATGATAAATGTGGCATTGGAGAGTGACAGTGATCTAGAAGCCAAACTCTTCTAGAAACAAGGGTGACGAACCCTGGAGTTTATAGATGACTGCAGAAAAGAGAAGTAACAAGTGATTTAGTCTGATGGAATGAACCTTACAAATGGGAGAGTGGAGGGAAGAGATAAGATGGTGGTTTGAGGAGGAATAATAGGAACAAGGACAACACCAGTATGAAAGGCCGAATGAGCTGGAACTGCCACCACCCAAGAGAGCTATGGGACAAGCAGAGCCCTGGGGTGCATCCAGGATTCACAGAGGTTAAGAGGATGAGAAAAGTGAGTTCCAGGGTGTTCCATGGGTAGGCTTTGCTTTATAGGAAGGAGTGGGAGATGAAGCCCCATAGAGGATGAATAGCGCTATATGTGGGGGAGGGTCCTAGCTTCTGAATGGTGGCTGATGGGATTTGTCCTGATGGTCTCCTCACAGACGGTGGTAAAGAAATTGTGAAGTTTATGGGTGCCTGGGAGGCTCAGTGGGTTAAAGCCTCTGCCTTCGGCTCAGGTCATGATCTCAGGGTCCTGGGATCGAGGCCCGCATCGGGGCTCCCTGCTCAGTGGGGAGCCTGCTTCCTCCTCTCTCTCTGCCTGCCTCTCTGCCTACTTGTAATCTCTCTCTCTGTCAAATAAATAAATAAAATCTTTAAAAAAAAGAAAGAAATTGTGAAGTTTGGGAGGTGAGTGGAGGTCATCATACTACAGACACCCAAGAAAGTTCTTCATGCCTTTATCTTCTTCATGCTTACTTATGGCAGCAGAAGAAAAAGGGCCATTGAGTATGACTGTGCTTTGAGATACATGATACAAAAGGAAAAAAGATCACATGTTCATCTGATAGAAAAGTGATACACAAGAGAACCATCCAACCATGGCAAGATTTCACAACAGCACAGCTAGGTATCCACCCCAGAAGTCTGCAATGGCTGTCAGGCCTCCAACAACTCCCACTGCAGGCTAGAGCCTGCCTGGTGAGAAGTTAGAGCACCATCTTTCTTTCTTTTTTTTTTTTTATAAATTTTTTTTAAGATTTTATTTATTTATTTGACAGATAGAGATCACAAGCAGGCAGAGAGAGAGGAGGAAGCAGGCTCCCCGCCGAGCAGAGAGCCTGATGCGGGCCTCCATCCCAGGACCCTGAGATCATGACCTGAGCCGAAGGCAGAGGCTTTAACCCACTGAGCCACCCAGGCACCCTAGAGCACCATCTTTCAAAACCTACATCTCTGGCCAACACCAAGAAGGTCCAAGGACAGATTGAGCTCCTGTCTTATGTTCAGGGGGTTGAACTTAAACTTTGCAGGTTTGGTGCTTTGGGCCCACTTTCAATATGCTCCTAAAATAGCAGCTTTATTATAAACACAAAGTGAGGGTCATGGGGAAAAATCTAGTACTGTGATTTATGGGAATGTTTTAATTAAGAATAAAAACCTGCATGGCAGGCTCATCCTTTCAAAGAGCGAGTGTCACAGCAAGTATATGTTGGCAGTTGAAACTGAGGCAGAGGGGAAGTGGGTTGCCAGAGGTCTTTGAGGTATTATATGATGTTGAAGTCACGATAGCCAAATAGAGAAAAGGCTGAGGATGTACAGGGATTGGGGAGCCCAGTGGGGCAAAGAATTGAAAGTGTGTCTTACTGTTGCCTAACATTCACAAAGAAGCCTTATGCAGCCATGTGTGTTAACTTGTGATTCCTGCATTTCTGCTGTCAGGAGCCTTTTAGTTGATGCTGCTCCCCATGTCATGGTATAATATGCCATCCTGTAAGTCTGGTCTTCATCTAGGGTGGTATATCCTGAACAACAAATAACTGCTCGTTGTTTGTATGTCTGTTGGAAATATCAGTAGTGTCCTCAGTCATCAAAAATTGGTTCCATTTTGCCGATTACTGAACGGCACCCAGAACTGGGGTCTGGGGGACACCAGAACCAGCTCTTCTCCATTTGCTTCATGGTGTTTAATCCCTCTCCTCAACCTGTAGCACACAGCAATCATCAGAGCTACCTTCTTCTCCTGTGAATTGTCAGGGGTGGCAAACCAATTTTGCTCTCAGTCCAAGAAAAATACTCTGAAAAATTCCTTCTGACTCTAACATTCTGTGGTCATAAAGCAAACCTTCTGGTACCCCCAATCATAGTATATATCCTTAAATTAGAGAAGATTTAACTTTGAACGACCCATGTCACATCTCTCTCTGACTAGGAATGATCAAGAGGCCACTCTGCTCATCTTTCTACCACTCGTGAACACTCATGCAAGAACAGATGACTTCCACTTCACTTGAAGAGAGCACAATATGCAATTACTTTTTTTCAAAAATACTTTGAGATGATAGATTCAAGGTAACACTGAAAAACTGAATTCTTGTCCTCATCTACACTTTCATCTTTATTCACCAGGAGCTAGACTTTAAACATGCCAAGCTTCCTGGGTTAGAGCCTTTCATCAATTCTTGATTCTTCTTAAGGGAAATTACTGAGTTCCTTAACATCTGGCCCCTTACTAAGAACATCAACCAACAGAGTGGGTGACAAAGAGCTCAGGACGTATGACACTCTACAGAGAACGTATGAAGTCACCAGTGCCATAAAAGTCATCCACTTATTAGCTTGCTTTGCAAGTGCCTGCTCTCTAGGCCTAAGTGAACATGAGGATATCTGAATTTGAGTTGGGTCTGGGGTGAAGAAGGTGGAGAGAGGAGGATGCATTGCCTGTAAAGGATCAGGTTAGGAAGGGGTAGAGAAGCAGTGTTTGGGGCATCTTGGAGCCAAATGAGAATCCTGGGCATCTGTTCAGAGGAAAGCAAAAGTGAAGGAAGACCAAGACAGATTTTACCAGCTTTTCTATGTTTTCCTAATTTAACATGATTGCTTCCCTATTACCCAAGGGGAATAAACTTTTTAAAGAAACCCAGGAAGCATTTTAAGGAATGCTTGGTTTTCATCTAGTTTCCTGGTCTATTGAAATAATTAAATTTTCAACATCAGCCATCAAACAGAGAATGAGGCTCCTCTCAACTCATCTCATTGGTTTTACACAGGGGTGGTGTTTTTTTTGGATCATAAAGCATTTGCACACAGTGGAGACCTTTCCATCTGAGAAGGAGATATGTGGGGCTTTTCCCACCCCCTACCCCCTTCAATCCTCAGCCTGGGCTGCAGATCACAATCACCAAGGCTGTCAGAATTAGAATCTCCTGAGTTGGGGCCTAGAAACCATATTTTCAAAATTTCCCTGAGCACCCAGCTTTGGGAAGAACTGAACATTCCCAAGAACAATAGAAAAGATAGAAGGAGAAGTGGTGAGGGGACCAGGGGGCAGAGGTCATGTGGGAGGAGGAACCTGGCTGTCTCTCTGCATTCTTCTGCAACAGAAAGCTAGTACTTCTTTTCCCTTGCAGCTTCTTGTCTTTCCACTAACTGCTGGAAAGAATGAGGGGAAGCTGAATGGGAAGGGCTTTGGCTGCTCTGCATTAAGGATATCTGCATTTGGGGGTCATACCAAGTGGGGTCAGACTGGCTATTTGTGACCCTCGTGAATTACCTAAACTAACTGAGCCTCGGTTTCCTCACCAATAGGACTCAGTAAATGGCCACCACCATCAGCCAATGGGCCCAGGGCCAACCCAGAGTAAGCCATGATTTATGGCCTCCAAACAAATCCTGACATGGCAGCTCTGGCATTTCCAGGCACCAAAGACATGCCAGGGCAGCGTCGAGTTGATTTTAAGTGCACACTGGCCCTGATGGAGCCCTGAGCCAAACTGGGAATGGGATCAGTCTTTCCCAGTCCTCTTACAGGGTTCTCCTCCCAGTTTTGTAGACTCTGAGCTGCCAAGTCCCATTCAACCCTGTCTCCTCCCAAATGAACCACTACCTTTTTCTTCCTCACCGCTTCCTTCTTGCAAACTCCATTCCTTTGCAACTGGCCACTGCTAATTATTGGTCTGATTAAAGCAGTTACCGTCATCTATACCATATGGATGATAGATGCATTTGCAACTTTTCAGGGAGTGTTTGTTAATTCAGATAAATTTCTGAGTGGTAAAATGTTTTCAGGAGGTGGATTATTATGGTCTGGAGGCTCTTCTGAGCTCCTTGACTATTCCAGGAAACTCCTAACCCCAAAACTGATCTGGCAGCCTCAGATTTGCCATCCCAGTTCCTTCACAGGTCAGTTTTGCCTCTACACCACATCCAACTGAGTTAAATATGGAGACACTCCTGGGAGGAGACGGTGCTGGCTAGCATGAAGAATGTGTGACCCCATCAGAAGCCATAAGAGCATTCACCAGCATTGTTTTTCTTCAAATATCAGAGTCTTCCTATGATATTTGTCGAAAATGTTGTGGGTTTTTTTGGAAAGATTTTATCTATTTATTTTAGAGAGAGAGTGAGTGGAGGGCGGGGTGGAGAGAGAGAGAATCTTAAGCAGAATCTCCTTTGAGCTTGGAGCCCCACATGGAGTTCTTTCTCCCTGAGATCATGACCTGAGCCGAAACCAAGAGTCAGTCATTCAACCAACTGGGCCACCCAGGCCCCCTAAAATGTTTTATATTCCTAAGCTCACTTTGTTGTTCGGATGCCTCTTATTCCATAATCTTAAATGAGTAAAATCTTGAATAAGTAAAAATGTTATACCTTCAAGTCCAGGAATATAGTTAAGATATTAAGAATCTCATAATTCTGTGATCTCAGGGTCCTGGGATCGAGGCCCGCATCGGGCTCTCTGCTCAGCAGGGAGCCTGCTTCCCCCTCTCTCTCTGCCTGCCTCTCTGCCTCCTTGTGATCTCTCTCCCTCTGTGAAATAAATAAATAAAATCTTAAAAAAAAAAAAAAGAATCTCATAATTCTGGAGGAATGTTGTATAAATCATCCGTATTTCTTATGATTAGGTTTGGTTACCTGGAACAAAAAAATGGTTTCAACAAGAACTATATTTCTCTCTCATATAAAAGTCTGAAATGGGTGTCTTAAGGCCAGTATGGAGTTGTAAGTGTCACTGACCCTGACTTTCTGTCTTCTTGCGCTTCCCTCAATGCCCTGCATTCATTGTTAGTTCATGGTCCAAGGTGATGGCCTCAATTCCAGTCAACATGTTCATGTTCCAGCGAGAAGAAGGGAGGAAACAGGAAGACCACACACTCCATTAAGGACAATGTACACAAATTTAACACACAGTTCCCACTGAAAGCCTGCTGACCAGAATTCAGTCACACGGCCAGACCTTTTTGCAAAGAAGGCTGCAAAGTGCAGTCTTTTGTCCAGACATGTTTTCATTTCTAGGTTATTGTGGGTTTTCTCCAGCCCTTCTGACCTTCACATACGTTAGTCCTGGACCATCCACATGCATAGATGTCACTTCCTGAGACATAATGCTGCTTTCTTGCCTCAGCTCTTATGGCAGCTGCGAGGTCATGGAATATCTAGGATCTGGGACTGAGACCCTGAGAACATTCATCATTTCTTAATTGCTCGAAGGCATGGCAGAAGACATTTTCTGTTCCGACGTTATAGTGTAAAGTGGGGAAAAGCCCCTCAGACAGTTCATTCCATTAATCAATGAAGATGTTAATGAGGCCTCTGATGTGCCAAGTACTGGGCAAGGTATTGAGGATGCAGTGACAAAAGGCCCAGTCTCTGCCCTCAAGGAGCTGCAGAACTTCTGGGGAGACAGGGATAAATGCAACATCAGAAGGGAAGGTATTCAGGGATCTCTGGGTGAGATTACCTGGACTGTCAGGGCAGAAGGAGGTTTTAGAGGAGGAATAGGGATTAGTCAGGAAAAATGGAAACGTATTCCACAAAAAGCCTTAGTATTACAAAAAGGAGGGAGAAAGAAAAGAGGGTAGTGTGCTCATGCAAGTATACGCTATTTGGCATTAATGGAAATGCAAGAAGAGGGAATTAGAAAGGCAGGAAGGTAGGTACCAACTCCCGGACCATCTTGCATGTAACGTGAGACAAGTTTCACTTCAGACTCACAACAATGGAGAAACGATCAAAGGGTTTCAGCCCATGACACAGTCAACTTTGTGTTTGTAGATAGAGTACACTGGCAGCTCTGTGAAAGAAAGTTTCAAGGAGGGTTAAAGAGATGTGGGGAGACCAAATAGGAGCCCGCTACATCAATCAAGAGACAGATCATGATAGCCTGAACTAGGGTGGGGGAAGGGAGACGGAGATGAGGAGAAACATCCAAGAAGTCAACCTGACAGGTGTGATGTCTGGTTGAATGGGAGAAGGATGGAAAGAAAGCTAACAGAGATGACACTTTTCTTTCTAGTATGGACTTAGCTAGCTGGTTCTGCCAGCCAATGAGAGCAAATGTGTATGAGAAACAGATTTAGGGAGGACACTGATGTTATGTTTTAGACAATTAAGGGTGCTGTGTCTAGAGATATCCAGGTGGAGAAGTCAGATAGATTGTTCTAGGAATCTGAAGCTTCTGGCCTGGGAGATCTAGATGACCATTATAAGCATATAAGTCTTAGTTTCAATCATGAAAATGTACTAGATCGCTCAGACGGGGCTTGTAGAGTGAAAAGAGCAGTGATCCAAAAGCAAAACATTAAGGAGTTTTTCCAGAAGGAGGAGGGTCAGGGTGGAGGGATGACATGAACGTCAAAGGTTGAAAGAGCTCCGTAAAGAAGGTGTGGTCCATGGTGTCCTGTTGGATGTAACAGAGAGACCCTAGATGAAAAGGGCTCAGACAGCTTTTGTGGTAAAATAAGGATGCTGTTGGTGACCTCACTGACAGGTATATCAAAATAGCAGGAAATGAGCCACATCGCAGAGTAAATGGGGCATGAAGAAGGGAAATGCTGGGCTCTGACTTCTGTGTGGAGTAAAGATATTGGACAGTTCCTAGTGGTTTTACAATGTAAAGGAAAGTTTTATTGTTTTGATTTAGTGTCAGAAAGATTCACACACTTCTCTTGGCTGCAGGAAGTGAGCCAATAAAGAAAGAACCTTGATTTCAAACTTCTCAGTAAAGTAAGAGGCAGGAAATCTGTGCTTTAGGAAACAGCAGTGAGCCGTGAGTGAGCTTTGGAATCATTTTTGAGGGGAACAGAATGGAGGATGACTGAGAACCAGTAAGGAACTTGATGGCACTCTCTCTGGGATCAGAGTCCTATTCTGACACCTGAAGAATAGAGTTTGAGGGGTGCCTGGGTGCCTCAGTTGGTTAAGCATTCAACTCCTGATTTCAGTTCTGGTCAGAATCCTGGGATCAAGCCCCGGGTCTAGCTGCGTGCTCCATGCAGAGTCGGCTTGGGATTCTCTCTCTCCTTCTGCCTCTGCCCCTCCTCTTGTTTTTGCCCTCCGTCTCTCTCTAAAATAAATAAATAAAATCTTAAAAAAAAAAAAAAAAGAATGGAGTTCCAACTTGATCCTCCACTTTCTGGATTTCAGTGTCTTTCTGCCTCAATCTTTAAATATAGTTTGCTCGTGGATCCCTGTCACTGGACTCTTTCCACTTACTGGTGCCCTTTTGTCCATCGTGTGACCTCCTCCATGTCTTGTTGACAATATTCTACAGCTGACACTGTTCTCTGTTGTCATTTCCTCCAGATATTTTGCTCTTCCTGCCAAACTTAAAGTTTCTCTTCACCTTGCACACAGGCTCACTCCACCCACTACCTGACAGTCAGTGATTAAGTTCCAGGCTTCACTTCCCCTGGTCTGTGCCAATCCAGTCTACCGCAGCAAGTTGGTTCTGCAGACAGAAAAATCTAAGCAATGGGTAAAGAAAAGTGTGGTACGTAACTTCCAAGAAAGTCCCTAAGGATCCTCACCTCTTGGTATTCACACCTTTGTGTAGTCCCCTCCTATATTATACCAGGATTAGAATGTGTGACCATACAGTATGGTGGAAATGATGGTATGTCACTTTCAAAGCTAGGTCATAATAGACTTTGTGGCTTCCGGTTTTCTCTCT
Source organism: Ailurus styani (assembly GCA_002007465.1). Lineage (NCBI taxonomy): Eukaryota > Metazoa > Chordata > Mammalia > Carnivora > Ailuridae > Ailurus > Ailurus styani. The sequence goes on from LNAC01000079.1 coordinate 3,327,291, forward strand.
GTATCATAGGCTCTAGGGAAGCCAACTGCCCAGTTTTTAAGACGCGTACAGAGCCCTACGTGGGGAGAAAGTGAGGCTTCCAGCCAACAGCCATGTGGATGAGCCTTCCTGGAAGCAGACCATCCAGCTCCCTTGAACCTTTAAATGACTGAAGCTCCAGTTGACCTCTTGACTGCAACCTCACGAGAGGCCCAGAACAGGAACCATCCGGCGGAGCCAGTCCTGAATTCCTGAATCCCCAAAACTGAGATAATCAGTGTTCATTATCTTAAGCCGACTTTGGGGGGCAATTTGCTGTGTATCAGCAATAGGTAACTAATACAAAAGACTTTCCACTCTTGTCCTCATTCCTCTCTTAGAAGAGGTAATGCTAACATGATTGGCCAGGTTTCAAGACATTGATTAGATTATGTTCACTGGCGAACAGGGTCGCTGGCAACTGCTCGGCTAGTACTTGCGGAGCTTCTATCAGAAGCCAAGCGCTGTTTTAGGTTCTGGAGATAGAGCAATGAATAAGACAGAACCCCTGATGTTCTAATGAGAGGAGGCAGGCAGTGAACACACACTTCGTGAGTGAGTGCTACCAAGAATATGAAATAGGTTCCTATGTGGACAGGTCCAGGAATGAGGGTTTGGCGAGGATGGTGAGGAAGAGCTTGCAGAGGAGGTGACATCTGAGTGATGACCTGAAGTTTTGGAGGAAGTGGTTTTGTCAAGGAAGATCATTACTAACAAATGCAAGGTCCAAAGAGAGGGAAGAACTTGGCCTATTTTACAGATGGAGAGAGGGCTGGTAGTGGAAAAGCAGCAGGCTGGAGAAAGATGGATGACAAAATCGTGTACTCTCTGTTTCCTTTCTTATTGCAGCTAGCTGGGTCAGAAGAGGCAGAGCCTGAGTCCTTGAACAGACTTAGCCATCTTGTCTGCTGGCCCTCCCTGCCTCCCCACTCAGGTGCACTTCTGTCTAGGGAGGGGAGGGGTGACTTCTGAGTTTTTCCAGAGTGCTTCTTTGTGGAAAAATGGAGCCCTGGGACAATTTGCAAAATGATAAATATGTTCTCATCTGTCTTATTCCCTGGAGAACCCCATGGGACAAGGCACGTTTAAGAAGCAAAGAGAATTCAGCTATTCCCAGATTCTCCAAATACTATCAAATACCCAACACCAGTGGTTGCCATGTGAAGTTGGCAAATGACTGATAAAATGTTTATATCGAAATGAACACCACAAGCTTAGAACAAGGGGCACAAAAGGGGTAACAGGAAGACAGTATCATCTAATTTCCACCTCCGGTGCATCATGAACAAATTTTCTGAACTTGCCTTACGTGCTCATACATGGTAATTAAACTCTCAACAGCCTGTTTCACGTGCTTACAAACAGGAACATTTCCAGAATGCTCCTTTGTAAAAGGTCTAGTGGCAGACTAAGGATGAGACTGTGATGTAGCAATCCCCATTCATAAGTCCTGGTTTCCCTGGGGAAGGTGACGGGTTAGAAGGCATGTTAGATCAGCAATCAGTAATCAATTTGCTTTTGAGAGTGAGGAGCCACAAGTCTCTTGTTCAGGCAATGGGCAAATATCAGAAAACATGTCAGGAATTCCAAATTGGATGACCTCGGGAAGATGCAAGACAGGACAGGAAATAACAGGAAATGAAGAATAGAAAAGTAACTTAGCAGATGCTCTGAGAGCTTCAGCAGTGGGACCACAGCATTGTTCTTTGGCATTAACCAGATAGGACAAAAATAGTGCTAACTTCCAGTAAAGGCTCTGGGTGGGCGGCCGAACTTGGGGATAAAATGAGGTGAGAAGAGGCTTCTGTGACCCCTGTCTACCAAATCACTTTGAAGGCAGAAAGTCAGAAAACCCTGTAGATTAGAAATAGAATAAGAATTACTTCAGGGAGAAGATTGAAGAAGTAGCTGGTTCTCAGATTTCTAAGCCACATGAAAATGGATAGGCTTTTTAAAGTTCAATGATTTTTTTTTTAAAACCAAAAATGAATCAGCCTCATCCAATGAGTAAAAAATCCACTGCTTAGAGAAAATAAAGGACTTGCTGAGGAAAGATTTCGTATGTTCTGTTCTTTGGTCTTCTTCCTGTTTTCTTTATAGTGTTTTGTTTTGCTTGGGAATCTGATCTCACAATGGGACTTTGATTATATTTGGAGCTAATAGTATATCCCTTTAGTCTGCTGATAAGGGAGTGGTCAGACCCGGGAGAGGGCAGAAGAGCAAGGAGGGAGGAAAGTGAGGGCAGGCATTTCCGTAAGACGGAGTGAATACTAATGGAATTTGGTCATCTAAAAATCAAGGAAATATAAAACAGAAAGTCCTAATGATTAAAATCAGTGAATGACGTTACTTCTCCTTTTAATTTCAACCTCCCACATCCCACCCCAGTAACCCAAGTTCCCTTTATTTGTTCATGCACAGATAATACAGGATATGGCCCATTCTGACATGGAACTCCCACGGTGGCTTGCCTATAGTCCTCAGGACAGGCCTGGATTGGGTAGACAGTCACTCTGAATGCTGACCAGGGCTATACTCGAAGCTCCCTGTGGCAGGCAGAACTCTAAAACTGACTCCCCAAAACCAGTGTCCTTGTATTATCCTTTTCCCTTTGAGTGTGGGGGAACCTGTGAGTTTGATGAGGTGTCACCCCATGACTGTTCCATTTATGGCCAAGGAAGGCTCTCCAGTGAGCCAGAGCCAATCACACAATCCCCTTGAAAACAGAACTTTCTCCAGCTGCTCACAGAAAAGGAAACTATGTGAGGTGATGGATGTGTTAGTTAACGTGACAGGGGGAATCTTTCCCATGAACGCCTGTATCAACACAGCATGGCGTATTCTTAAATATCTTCCTACTTTCAATGTCAATTATACCTTAACAAAGCTAATCTTTTAAAACCATGGATAGAACAGCATGGTGCGATGCTAAGTGAAAAAAGCCAGTTAAAGATTTCACTTATAGGGCGCCTGGGTGGCTCAGTGGGTTAAAGCCTCTGCTTTCGGCTCAGGTCATGATCTCAGCGTCCTGGGATCAAGGCCCGCGTCAGGCTCTCTGCTCAGCAGGGAGCCTGCTTCCTCCTCTCCCTGTCTCTCTGCCTGCCTCTCTGCCTACTTGTGATCTCTCTCTCTGTGTCAAATAAATAAATAAAATCTTAAAAAAAAAAAAAGATTTCACTTATATGTGGAATCTAAAAGACAAAGCAAGTGAATAAACAAACAAACAACAAAAAAAGAGAGAAACAAACACATGACTACGGAGAGCAAAGTGGTGGTTGCCAAAGGGGAAGAGATGGAAGGATAGGCAAAATGCAGGAAGGGGATTAAGAGGTACAAACTTCCAGCTATCAAATAAATAAGTCACAGGAGTGAAAAGTACAGCATAGGGAATATAGTCAATAATACTGTAACTCACTTATCACGGTGAGCGTTTTACAATGTATACGGTTGTTAAACTGTTATGTTGTATACCTGAGACTAATATTGTATGTTGACTATACTTCAAAAAAAAAAACAACTTAATTCCATCTGAAATTTCCTTTTGCCATGTAAGGTATTCACAGTTTCCAGGAATTAGGATAAGGACATCTTTGGATCATCCTTCAGTCTACCACGAGGGGCTTCCCTCACTTTATTCTATTTTAATATTTAACATTTTTTGCTACTTGAGCAGTAAGATACTTTAGACTTTTCCAATCACCCATTCATTTGTTTAATATTTTTTCAGATGTCTATTTTGCAGGATTTCCATGTTGCACAAGTCACTAATCTAATGTCAATAATATCCCCACTGACGCTGTTCGGTTTATATGACAGAACGAGAGTACTCCGCTCATGCATGTTAGACATTGAGCTATAACGGCAACTAAGGAGACAGATCTTTCCCCTTCTTTACTTACTGCACACCTGCAGGAGGTCTAGGATTGCATCTGGGCACGTGTGTTTACTAAAACTCCCATTATTTTGATGTGCACTATGCCGTAAGACTCACTGAAGCCCTCATTGCTAGAATTATTCAGACCTACTGAATTAGAATTTTTATGGGTAGATAGAAGCAGCTGTCTTTTCTTCATTGTGTAATTCTGATGGGCCCGGAAGCCGTGGGTTTGCCTACTAGAGGCACAATGAATGGTTCACTGACTAGTGCCTGGAAGGGGTAGGACGCAATAAGTTGAAAGGTCAGGGAGTGAAAAGCAAGGGTTTGTGAGAAGCCAGTGGGAGGGATCAGAAAGAAAAAAAATCCCCTCTTTTCCACTAAGAAGTGGAGACACAAGGCTAGAGGCATACGCATCCACCTATGAGCATGGGTTCTTAAGTGTTCTTAATAGTTTAAGGGGCCATTTGTGAGGCATCTGAAGGTAGAATCTGTCTTCAGAAGGTTAAAGAAAGACACAACTGAAGTTACTCAGATGGACTGTTCGCACCTTGTCGTGGCTGTTAAAAACTAAGAAAGAATTTTTAGAAAACTATTTTGACAGAAAATAACATAGGAGGATGGAAGGTCTAGTTCCTACCAGTAAGAGTAAAATCCCCTCTGAGAAGCACCTTAGGGCGAGTCAGCCCACACTGTGGCTTCAGGGCTCCGAGCAAAAGCAAAGCCTCTCATGGCCGTGAGTGGGAAGTGACTTGATTCCAGGCAACAAGAGGAAGCCAAAGATCAGAGCTCTGTCCTCGACAAGAGAACAGTCTGTGCTTTAGCTCAAATCCCCCAGGCCAGGCAGGAAAATCCGAGAGTCTGGTGAATGTCATCTCATTGGCTACATGATCAATGCCATGTTGTTTATTGTCGAGACAACTTTACGACAACATTAAAAGAATTTTTGAAGAAAATATGCACCCATAACACCACCCACTTAACCTAACAACTAATGAATAAAGTCTTTGGGAATGACTCTTTTGAGGACCAACATTCACGCTAAATAGACATCAAACCCTTACTTATTCTGATTCAGAAATTATTTTTTAATATGTCACTTGCCACATCTAAAGTTAAGTTGGAAAAGAAGAAATGAATATTAGATTATGAATAAAAATATAAAATAAAAGTCAAGTTAAAGAAGAAAAAGAAACAATTAACATTTTTAAATCTTAAATATTTTTTTCTTTATAAAGTGACACTTACCTCTTATGGGACAAAAATTAAATTTGGATAGGTGAGAAAAAGAAAATGAAAAGAACTCCTGATTTCACTTTGATGGAACAACATTAATATTTTGTGTCTTTGCATATATTTATACTTGTCTTTTCTCCTAATGAGATCATGCTATACATATTATTTGTTAACCTGTGTGTGTGTGTGTGTGTGTGTGTACACACATAACTCTATACAGGCAGAACATCTAAGTCATGACATATTCTTCTGCCACATTATCTGAATGCCTGTTTCATAAAATATTGTATGGTTGCTGGATTTCTCCATTTCTCCATAAGCAGAAGAGGCATTTCAGAGTGTCGCAGCTGGGGGCCTTGGTCAACTACACTCCTTGGAGTCAGAAAATTGTGAAGTTCATTCTCAAGACCACCAAAGATGTATAAATATTTATTTAAGCAGTAACGTGATACCTAAGGTGGTTGAATTGTTTGTTATTATTAAAAATGCTGCAAAATTATCTCTCTAGTCAAATTTATTTTCTTTTCACATCAAAGAGTATCTTTTTAAATTAAATTCCCGGAAGTATAAAAGCAAGGTCAAAGGTTATGTACATCAGACAAACATTAAAAATTTGCCTTACAGAGAGGTGGAGACAATTTATACTTCTGCCAACAGTTTGGGAGAGGGCCTGCTTCCCATACTGGTACGGTCATTTAAAAATCATGAACAATGCTCTGGTTTCTCTTCAGATCGTATAAATCTTTCGCCTTTTACTAAAAATCATGAACATGGGGAAGAAAACAAAAAAAGAGAGAGAGAGAGTCCACATCAGTAGAGAGTCTTAACGGCAGAGAACAGAGTGGCTGGAGGGGAGGTGGGTGGGGGAGGGGCTGGATGGGTGACGGGGACTCACAGGGGCACTGGGTGTTGTACAAAGTGATGAATCACTGAATTCCCCTCCTGAAACCGATATTACATTCTATGTGAACTAACTAAAATTTAAATAAAAACTTAAAACATAAAACAAACAAAACAAATAAAAATGATTGTCAAATTGAGAAGTAAAAAATGCTGTCTCATTTTTAATCACGTCTCTGTCATGACTCATTAGATTAGATTCATCATCATTTTCCTAATATTTGGTCATTTACATTTTTTCTGTATTTTAGTGACTTATCCATAATGTCCTATGCCTATTTTTCTGGCAGAGGTGTTAAAGTTTTATTTATTGATTTACATTTATTCACATATATAATATTTGTTTATTGTGTAATAACAGCATTGAGATTATAATATATTCTTGTTCCACTATGCAGATAATATATAATAGTATATGAGATAATAATATAGATAAGAGCATAATACACTTTGGTCTGCCTTAGAAATTGCAAATATTTTTCTTAGTTTATTATTTATCTTCTATTATTGTTTAGGTAGGTTGGTTTTCATTTTGCTTTGTTTATTGTGTTTGGAAGTTCAATTTTTTATTTTTATTTATTTATTTTTTTAAAGATTTTATTTATTTATTTGACACAGAGAGAGAGATTGCAAGTAGGCAGAGAGACAGGGAGAGGAGGAAGCAGGCTCCCTGCTGAGCAGAGAGCCCTATGCGGGCCTCGATCCCAGGATGCTGAGATCATGACCTGAGCCGAAAGCAGAGGCTTTAACCCACTGAGCCACCCAGGCGCCCTGGAAGTTCAATTTTTTAAATATAATCAGCTCTATCCATATTCCTCTCCCTTCTAGTTTTCGTCCTGTTTTTTTTATTTTTTATTTTTATTTTTTCAGAAAGGCCCACTCTACCACCGATCATTTAAGTATTGACCTATATATTCTTCTCCAATTGTTATGGTTCCTAATGCACCTGGACTTTATTTTGGTGTAGAATATAATGACAGGATCTAATGTTTATTCCCATACACTTAGCCAGTGATCACAACACCTTTCACCAAACAAATCATTATATTCTCTTGCTGAAAGTGCTACTTTTTCCACCCGATAATGATAGCTCACCCTGAGGGAGGGATAACTATGTTCCAGGAACTATGCTTAGTGATATTCGTGTATTAACCCTTTCCTCCCCACCCCAGGAGAGCTATTATTATCTTGATTTCACAGAGGAAGAGGCACAGAAGGGTTTCGTGACTTAAACAAGGTCATACAGCAAGCAGGACTCAAACCCATCAGGCTAGCTCCAGAGCCCAGACTCTTCAAGTACTTTTTATCCTATCCTGCATCTCTAATTTTTTTTCCATACCCTTAAGGTTATTTCTATTCTCTTTATTTGTATCTTCCTTAATTATGTCATACCTTATAATACATCTCACTGTGTAGTTGGGTGAGTCCTTGTGAGTCAGAGCCTGTCCTTATGGTTCCTTAGCTTGCTCTACGCAATAAGGATGCAGTTGGCAGGAGCACGTAGCTACAGGTCTATGTGCTGGAACTAGAAACTTCTCCTGTACTCTTTTCATTAGACATTTAAGTTGGAAACGTTAGGGGCATCCTGCTAAGCATCCCTTCCACTGACTTGTCAGAAGGGCTTTAAAATTCAGTTTGTCAATGCTTGTACCATGGAGTTCATGCTGTACCGTATCTGCATAAAGTTCCTTGACCTTTTGGGGATGTAGATGCTTCCTTCCCTTGTCCTGATTCAGTTGCTCAATGGTGATTGGGAAATAAGTGCATTAGCTCAGAGCAGAGTCTTGAGCTGGACCACAGTTAAAATGTTTTTATACTCATTTCAGACGTACAAGATAATAATTCAAGGTTGTATATATTGCAAAATGATTACTACAGTAAGTTTAGTTAGCATCCATTGCTACACATACTTACAATTTTTTTTCCTTGGGATGAAAACTTTTAAGATAAGTATTATTAACTCTAGTCACTGCACTGTATATTCCATCCCCAGGACTGACTGACTTTATAACTGGAAGTTTGTACCTTTTGACTACTTTCACCCATTTTACCCACCACCCACTCCCTGCCTTTGGGAACCACCAATCTCTTCCCTTTATCTATGACGTTTTTTTGGTTTTGTTTTGGTTCCACATATAAGTCAGACCATGTGGTATTTGTCTTTCTCTGTCTGACTTATTTCATTAGAATAATGTCTTCAAGATCCATTCATCTTACCACAAATGGCAGATTTCCTTGTTCTTTAAGGCTGAATAATATTCCACTGTGTATTATATATGTAATATGTATATTTATTCATATTCTTCAAAACATTCTACCATATTACTAAAACAAGACGTGATTCATTCCCAAAGAGGAGACATCTCAGGTGTATATACCAAGAAAAGAAAGCCTGGGCCAGATACAACAAAGTCGCAAACAACCACACAAAGGGTGTATTTTTTCATGGAATGTCCCCAAGGATCTTTTGCAGAGATCTTTCTACCTGCATTTTACTTAATTAAGTCTGTGGTAAAATTAGTTTCTATTTTTTGAATTCCCATCAGATTGCAACGCCGTGGGTGCTTAATCTGAATAGAGATAGAAATGTTGTCTGAAACCTTAAATTTCTGATGTGCTTAGTCACTCCCATCAGGTTGATGATTAAAGAAGAAAATTCACAATTAAAAAGACAAAACTGCCAGAATTTATGGGGAGTGCTTTCCAGGAATTGCCAACTCTGCCAAAAATAAACAAAAAATACCCCACAGCAATTACTATGGTGCCTGGAACCCAGTGGTCTCTCTTGAAATGTTTCTTTACTGCAGAGAGAGAATATATTTTATAAACTCGAAAGAAGTCATGTGGGCCACGTAAAGTTCACAGTTAAGGACCTAACATCTCAGACTTGATGACTTTTGAAAAAAACTCAAACTTTGATTAAATTAATTGGGAAATTTGGGCCTTTCTTGGTCTTTGTATGGTGCTTTAGGGAAGGAATTAAAGAGAGAAATCCAAGTGCTCATCTGGAGCTTTACGGAATTTGTCATTTACATAATTACTCTTTTAAAAACCATGTCAAGTCTTGCAAGACTCTTTGGCTGTGAGCAAATCCATTTCCTTCTACTTGGTAATATATTATGTTAGATAATTCAGGTTGGTTGAATGAAGCCACTTCCCCCATATTCTACTTTCCATTGACATTCCTCTAACACTAAAACATTCGCACACTCAGGCACACACACCCAAAATACCAATGTCTCTAGCAGGGCATTTTTATAAACATATTTGATTGGACTCAACTGAATTTTCTTCTTTTTATAATTCAGTTTGAGAGTCTAGATATGGCCAAGGTCAAATCCACTCTTGTTTTTGTTTATACTCTGCTACGTTATTTAATAGATAAAGGGCTGTTGTCTCCTATTGTAATCCTGAGTGAGAACAGGTGTCAGTGTCAGCGTACAGACAGAGGACACCACCGCATTCTCAAGTGACATTTCTTCACTGTCATATTTTAAATTGAGGGTTTTTTTCTCTTTTTTTTAAATTGATAATTATCAGTGAAAGGCAATATCATCTGCATGGATAGCATCTCAAGGGTCCTCACCACCCATGTTCAAGTGACTCGTATTGGCAAATGGTCTTTCAAAGGAAGATCTGTTCTGTTTAAACTTACTCTGGTTACAATGACTCAAATTTGGTTTTTTTCTGTAAAGTTTGTGCATTTTAAGCATTGTTCAACATCAACAGAGTCAAAGACCAGACTTATTTTCTCTTTCTTCACTCTGTGAAATTGTACAAGTTCTGATGACTTCTAATGTCTTTCTTAGTTTTATTAGAAGTATCAGCTACAAACCAACTACTAAAAGCCTTGACTTGATTCTGTGTCTTTCTCACATGTTCATTTTGAATTTAGTTCTACAGTATCTGTCTTTCAAGGTAGTAAGGAATTCAATAATTCCTTGAATTTAACCCTTAAAAAATTCATAGCTGGGGCTCTTACAATTGAGTTGTTTTGCCAAATATCACTACGTTTAGCAGAGTATTTTAAGATTTTAATATTTTCAAATTCAGAGACATAAAATCTCAAGACAATTGTGCCAATGTGTAAACCTTATTCAGTCGAATATTCTTAATACATTTCTTCACTGAAATATACATCTTCACTGACGCCACCACTCCAACCCAAGGGACCATCTTGCTCTGGTCACAAGATTGGGAGTCAGTGCCAGGACAAAAAATTGCCTATTGGAGGACTGCTTAAATGCTGAATAGTTCCAGAAACATCCGTGTGAGTCTACCCAGCAGACTTGGATATTCCCTGGGGTGTGGTCTCTAGATGGCTGGTGATTCCTAGAATGACTTGAGGACCAGAAGTATAAGTAAGTATAAGTACTTTGGCTCCGCTTATTGGTGAGCTTTTGACTTTGGTTTCGGTTCTACTGGTTAAGTTCATTGGCATCCATAATCCCCAAAATTAACGTTTAAAAGGAATGCAAAAGAAGACCTTGATGGAAGAGGGCCAAGATGACACCCAATAAAGTACAAATATTTATGAAGCTGAATGACAAGACATTGCTCCTGGAATTCATACCATCTGATTTTATTGATATTTATTTATTTATTTTTAAAAGATTTTATTTATTTATTTGACAAAGGCAGAGAGAGAGGAGGAAGCAGGCTCCCTGCTGAGCATGGAGCCCGATGCAGGTCTCGATCCCAGGACCCTGAGATCATGACCTGAGCCAAAGGCAGAGGCTTTAACCCACTGAGCCACCCAGGCGCCCTGATTTTATTGATATTTAGACAGAAATGCATTCCTTCCTCTCCTCCTCCAATAAGTAAGGGTTTACTTATTGCTTTGAAGTATCTCTCAAAATTATTACATGCTTTCCCTCCAGTCATGCAGACAGCAGACAGGAGATAGGAGAAAATGAAGTCCTTTAGTTAGAAAAATTTTTCATCTGATCCAGTGAAACAATTTTGTTTGAGTTTTTCTTTTCAAACACAAATACACTTATTACTGTTTTTGCACCTTTGTTATTTTCCAGGTGTTATTTGGTTTTGAATTTTTTTGTTACCATTTACTGGCCAGAAGAGGGCTCGCTCAAAAGTGTTGGAACTTTAATAGGCAACTCTTGTTATTTTCTTTCTCTTGAACTGACTTTTATATATTAAAAATCGTTTGTGTAAATTATTTCTTAAGCTCTTAGGTCTCAATTTTAGCTAAAGCTTTCCTCTTTTTTTATACACTCTGAGGATAAGGGTATTCACTTCTCTGCAACTCAGATTTTATGGTTCAGTAACATTTTTTCTAATTACAAATCTCTTGTGTCTTTTATGCAGTGAGTCAATGATACGTTCAGAGTAATTTGGTTAATACAACATTTTTTAAATAGTCAACAAAATTCAGATCAATTTTCATAGTTTCATTTCAACATAAAAAATTTAAATGCTTCAACTCTTATGACAACCTCAATTTAACACATATTTCAAATTTTTAGTACATTTGTCTCTATAGTTAAGTTTAGTTTTATTACTTCCCTTACTTTGTTTTGCTTGTCATTCCCCCCCTCCCATTACTTGTAGATCATTTATAAGAACAGTTTCTACGTCAAATTGAGTACCCTGAGGTTCAAGTTTCCATTATTCAAAATGACTCATGTGAGAGAAAGTAGATCCCGAAATAACTAGCCCTGTTGCCCTGGGCAAGTCACTTAATCTTTTTGAAACTCCAAAAAACAAGATTGAGGATCTCTAAGTTGGTTCAAAAACATAAGCTGTGTAATCATCTTGCCAGAAATGCAGGCCCTTAAGGAAAGCACGGGGGTGTCATACTTTCCTTGGATAAAATTCTTTTTTTTTTTAATTTTATTTTTATTATTTGCCCAAGGGATACAGGTCTATGATCTCTCTGATATGAGGAACTTGAGGGGCAGGGTGGGGGGTTGTGGGGGGTAGGGAGGGAAAAATAATGAAACAAGATGGGATGGGGAAGGAGACAAACCATAAGAGACTTCTAATCTCCTTGGATAAAATTCTCATATGATGGGTAAATCTCTAGCATGCCGCCCCATAAGCTGGAACCGCGGTAGCCACATAAAATACAGGACCCAAGGACTGCGTGGGATAAACTTATATTAAAAAAATTATCCCTGGGAACCTGGGTGGCTCAGTTGGTTAAGCCGCTGCTTTTGGCTCAGGTCATGATCCCAGGGTCCTGGGATCGAGTCCCACATCAGGCTCCCTGCTCGGCGGAGAGCCTGCTTCTCCCTCTCCCTCTGCCTGCCGCTCTGCCTATTTGTGCTCTCTATCTCTCCGTTAAATAAATAAATAAAATCTTTAAAAAAATTATCCCTGATTATCTGAAATTCAAATTTAACTGTTTTTTGTTTTTATTTGCCACATAGCCCAAACGTTAACCAGAACAAATTCTTCGGTCACCAAGCAGGCTAGCACCATTGCATTAGAAGAAAGTTTCATCATCATTTCTATTAGCCAAACATTATGTATCAACAATAGGTAAACTACAGTTGTCTAAAGCCCTGTAATCTCCAACAGTCTCATCCTTATTTCCCCATGTACAGCAGGGAAGCCGACAACATGTAATGTAACTGAAACACTACCTCTAATCTTATTATCCCTTTAGCCTCTAGACCATTACTTTATAAACTTTTATATGCACACTACACATCCAGGGAATCCTGTTAAAATGCAAATTGTTGTTTAGTTCAGGGTGGTGTCCGATGTTGCATTTTTAACAAGGTTCCAGGAGGTGCTACTGATAGTGACCACTCAGAAATGTCAGACTAACTAATACCATTCACTGGGCAATTTCTTATCTGTTCAGGGATGGACGAGATACCCAGTTGTTCAGTAAGGCAAGAGATACAGTCACTTGGAGATATCCATAAAATCTTCTTAATATTATCTTTTTCCCCCATTCCAGGTGAAATTCCCCCATTCTAGCTGCTTAGTGGCTCTAACACATAGCCCTAGGGCCCATTCAACTAACTCCTGGAGTAGTTTAAATTTTATAACCTCTGACTAGTTAGCACTACATTTATTTACTACTTAAAAAAAATCATTATCAAAAAGATCAACCAGGAAAAAGACAACACTAGTAATTTAAATGGCTTCACTTACTAGGCTTTTATAGCTTTCCTATTGATATCCTATGATTCCCTCACTATTGGGGCACCTGGGTGGCTCAGTCCGTTAAGTGTCTGCCTTCAGCTCAGGTCATGATCCCAGGATCCTGCGATCAGGCTCTGGTTCGGGGGGGGGGGGGGGGGGGG
>LNAC01000079.1:3340669-3416087 GCA_002007465.1 Ailurus styani
CTCTCTCTCTCTCTCTCTCTCTCTCTCTGTGTGTCAAATAAATAAATAAAATCTTTGAAAAAAAGCTTTCCTCACTATAAAGTCCACAACCTCCTTAATTTATTCAGAAAAATGTCACGGCTCTTGTATTAATCAACCTATATTTTGAGTGCCTATTCTGCCCAAATCACTGTGCTACGTCAATGATGAAGCAAAAACAGAAAAAAAAAAATCAGTTCTTTTCCTCAAACATAGAAATATTAAATGCCTACAAGCATTTTTCTTGACTATTTATTTTGCCTTTTTGAATTTTAACAAGAACCCTCTGGAGTGGTTTCGACCATTATCTCCATTCTAAAGTTGAAGAACTACAACAAACTCAAAAGCTTCTGCACAACAAAAGAAATCATCAAAGAAAGGGAAAGGTCATCTATGTAATGGAAGAAAATATTTACAAACCACCTATTTGATTTGAGGTTAATATACAAAATATTAATATACAAAATGGCAAAAGAACTCATGCCATTTAATATAAAAAATACTAATTTAAAAAATGAACAAAGACTTGAATAGACATTTTTCTGAAGAAGACATAGAGATGGCCAACAAGTATACCTGTTGGTATACACCATCAGCACCCCCTGGATCCTCGGTAAAATGATTGGCCAACGAAAAGGTGCTCAACATCGCTCATCATCAGAAAAAGGCAAATCAAAACCACAATGTGGGATATCACCCCACATCTGTTAGGATGTCTTTTATCACAGGGATAAGTGGTAACCAGTGCTGGGAAGGGTATGGAGAAAAGGCAACCCTTGTGCCCTGTTGGTGGGAATGTAAACTGCTATAGTCACTATGGGAAACAATATGGAGGTTCCTCAAGAAAGTAAAAGTAGAACTACCATATGATCCCACGATCTCACTTCTGGGTATAATTCCAAAGGAAATGAAATCACCATCTCAAAAAGAAAGCTATACTCCCACATACACTGCAGTGTAATTCACAATAGCCAAGGTATGGAAACAATCTAAGTGCCTGTCAGTGGATAAATGGACAGATATCTATCTATCTATCTATCTATCTATCTATCTATCTATCCCTATGTTCTAAAACAAAACAAAGGTTGAACTCATAGAAAAAAAGAGTAAAATAATGGTTGCTTGGCGTTGTGATGTGGGGGAAACAGGGAGAAGCTGGTAAAAGTGTACAAATTCTTATTTATAAGATGGATATGGTTTATGGGTCTAAAGTAGAACATGGCAACTATAGTTGATAATAATGTGTTGTATAATGAAAACTGCTAAGAGAGTAGAACTTAACTCCTCTCACATGCACACAAAAGTAAATATGTCAAATGATGAATGTGTTAACTCGATAGTAGAAATCTTTTCACAAGGTATATATGATGTCAAATCACCACGATGTACATTTCAAATATCTTGTAATTTTTTTTGTCAATTATACTTCAAAAAGCTGAACAAAATTGAAGAAACTGGGGACAAGTTGTTTATTCAAGGTCATATAGTAGGAGATGGTAGATCAGAGCTTGAACTCAGAAAGTCAAGTTTTGGTGCCTAGATTTTCAAGCAGTGTGTTCTCCTGTGTGTCTGTCTCATTGAGACAGCCATAGATCTATCTACCTACTTCTTGGAAAAGATGATGATGAGTGGATCTGGAGGCTGGAGAATAGTTTGCTATGTGAGTAAAGATACTGGCATTTCCCTTCCAAGGCCAGGGGCGTGGGGGATGGCACGGGACACACTGAGCAAACAGGTGTGGTCCAGCCCTGGTGTTTGTACTTCTTGTGTCATCTTGGGCTGCGTATTCAACCTCTTTAAGCTTTAGTTTCCCTTGTATAAATGGACCACCTCATACAGGTGTTATTATAGACAAAGAAAATAGTAAAAGTTTAGAATACAGGTCCCCTCCAAAACGTTAGCTGGTAGTGTTAAATGATGGCCAAAATCAGGCGGCAGCATGGAAGTGAAGGAGGGGAATGCAGACACCTCCTGCAGGGAGAATCCACACACAGCTTGGCAGTTAGATGTACAAGGCGAAAGAGAAAAAAGAGGGAAAATTCCTGAGGTCTCCATGACCAGGAAAATGGGAATGCCACTGATGTAGGCAGGACAACAGGAGGAAGGGCAAGTCATGAGAAACGCGCAATTCATTTTATTCAGCATTTACTATGTGCCACCCTGTTAGCTGTTTTAGAACCACTGC
Source organism: Ailurus styani (assembly GCA_002007465.1). NCBI lineage: Eukaryota > Metazoa > Chordata > Mammalia > Carnivora > Ailuridae > Ailurus > Ailurus styani. The sequence goes on from LNAC01000079.1 coordinate 3,342,873, forward strand.
CTTTTTCGGTCCTCAATATTGGAAGGAGATACCATTCTTATTATTGATATTATCATCCTTGTATTACAGATGGGAAAATGGAGCCTAAAGAGGGTAAGGAATCTGCTGAAGGTGATGCAGCTGGTCAAAGACAGAGCTGAGAGCTGAACCCACCTGTCCGACTCAAAGCCATGCCCTTGGGGCACCTGGATGGCTCAGTCAGTTAAGCGTCCGACTCTCGATCTCAGTTCAGGTCTTCATCTCAAGATTGTGAGATCTAGCCGTGTTGGGCTCCACGCCTAAAACAAAACAAACCCAAACAAAGCCTTGCCCTTAAGGCTTCTGCTGGCTGTGACCTCAGAGGAAGGACTTGAGCAGAAACCAGAGCATGAGGCCATGTGCTTCTCTTTCCTCTATATTCGTTACTCTTTTCCTGTATATTTTTCATTGTATAGCAATGTATATCAGAAGGATGTTTTATTTCCCCTTCTAGATTATAAACTCTTTGAAAGCAGACTCTAAAAATCTTGAATTCTCAGTGCTTTGCCCTTAGGAGGTGCTCTCCTACCTAGTGAATGAATGAATGAATGGAATGAATGAACAAATGAAAAAATAAGAAGAGTTATAAGGACCAGAAAGAAGGATCTCGAAGCCATTGAAGATGCAGTATTTCACACATTCATGAAAAGAAAGCTGATAGCAGTTGGTATTAGAATAGCATGAGGTAAAACACATTCAGATTGAGGCACATCCCTGAAGTCTGTGAACATCTCTTATTATTTTCCCAGGCTCCTTAATTTTTCACAATTGCACTGAATCTCCATGCTTGTCATTGAATCCTGTGAAGATCAAATTCATGGAAAATGTCCACCATTTGTCAAGATGCCATTTATTGCAATCATTCATTTTCTTTTCTTTTCTTTTTTATCCACTTTGCACTCCCATCTGGAAAGTAAAAACAATGTGTTTTTTTTCCCTGTGATATTTGAACTTCTAAAGGACTGTCGGCATCACCCTTCATCCATTTATTACAGTCCTCTTCCTAATAACAAAGATAATTGATAAAGAAAATGTGAATCCGTGCTACCACAGTCGAGAGAATTTGTATACAAAGGAAAGATGATAGTACAGAATGGAACATTAGACTTTTTAGTCACACAATTGTGAGCAGTAGATTCTTCAGAGACATCTCAGCTCAAATATTCTCTTGTGTCTAAAACCAAGAGGTGGGACGTAAACTGAGGGAGAAGATTGTGTGCCAGGAGCATTCCTCATGAGACTCTGAGTCACAGTCCTACTTGCCCACTTGCCAGGGACCGGCCAGTCATCTTGGGTAGATCTGGACCAAGCTTCCACTCAAATCACAGCAGAGGGACCTTGTCTTCCAGAGTGAAGACTATGCCCAAAAGAATAAAAAATGAATGTGATCTTTCACAGCACACAAGTCATTTCCTGCCAAAACAACACTTACCTACAAAGAGCTGAGTGCTCCAGAAGGACCTGCCTTTCCAAACGCCTTAGAAGCCTGACACAGGGCTGCTGTCCACCTACATGGGCTGCCTGGAAATTTTAAGCTGGAATCAGAACTTTGGACCAGAGGATCAATGTTAGGCCTTTCAAATATCATAGCGCTAATGACATAGGCTGCCTGGATAAGATGGAAGTTCTTTCTTCCATCCTTCTTTCTGGATTAAATAAAAAAATATTTTCTATCACTGGAACATGGGCTCATGAGAGTCAAGACCTTATCTGTTGTGTTCACTTTGAGTTTCCTGCATTTATCATAGTGCCCATCAGAGAAAAGTTGCTCAAAGACTATTGTGAAGCAAACAGACAAATGAATGAGATAATGCATTAGCATATAGGATATGCCATCTAGTATATGCCTTCTGTGACTGATGTCAGTAATTTAAAGACAACATTCTATAGGCACTTATAACCTGTTTTTTTCTTCTGTGGATTCCAGAATCTTACTCTAAAAGGTCAAGTCAGGTCCACTCATACCAGATACCCATTTCTGAGCACGTGTGAGGGAATCTTAATTTGAGATTTTTGACAAAGATAAAAGCCACTGATGAAGACTGAGGAAGACAGATCCCATGCCCCAAATGAAAACAAATTCCAGTGTCTTGAACACAGCCAAACATGAGAAACTATAAAGGAGGGACAATAGGTTTTGTATGGGTTTTTTTTTTAAGATTTTATTTATTTAACAGAGAGAAGAGAGACAGCGAGAGAGGGAATACAAGCAGGGGGAAAGGGAGAAGGAGGCCTCCCACGGAGCAGGGAGCCCCATGTAGGGCTCGATCCCAGGACCCTGGGATCATGACCTGAGCCAAAGGCAGACGCTTAAGGACTGAGCCACTCCGGCGCCCCTTGTATTGGGTCTTCATTCCTTTTCACTAAAGAGCTCATTTCCAGCTTAACCAGCATGACTAAGGCTCTTTGTGAGTCCCAACTGTATCCTTTCTCAAGTGTTTCATATTTTGTCTTGCTTGAGAGTCCTTAGTATCATCACAGAGAGTCTTCAGCCTATGTTAACCTGTGCTCTTTGCCCTGAAATCTTGTCTGCATTTCATGCCCCCCATGGTCTGATAAGGCGGAGGCTTCCCCAGGGTGCTGGATGATGGGAAATGTTTGTTAGCCCCTTTTCAGGGAGGTGGGGGGAATCACTTTGTGTTCAGAGTCCAACAGAGATTGTGTTCCCCATTTGTTGACACCATGACATTTTTCAGGCATCACCATGAAACAGCTCTCAGATGCTGAGACAACACTATTGTCTTCCATACTTGGACCCTTGCTTATACTTTCACATACTACTTCAATTAATCCTGATAGCTACCCTGGGGCCAATGATCATTATTTCATTTTTCAGAATTTGCTAAAGGCAGAGCAAAGTAAACACAAGAGATAAGGTCTTGACTCTCATGAGCCCATGTTCCAGTGATAGAAAGTATTTTTTTATTTAATCCAGAAAGAAGGATGGAAGAAAGAACTCCCGTCTTATCCAGGCAGCCTATGTCATTAGTGTTATATTTGAAAGGTCTAACATTGATCCTCTGGTCCAAAGTTCTGATTCCAGCTTAAAATTTGCCGTAAGTGCACACCATAAAATACTAGTCACCTAGATTTTGGAAGGGAAAAAAAAAAAGCATTCACTGGTCAAAGTAGTTTGAAAAACGATAGATAAATCCCCTTCCTGTATATTCCTAGTATACATTAATCCTGTCGCTAGGAAATTTATTTAACTTCGTTTAACCCAGAATATCCCACATTTGGATCTCTCTGTTCCTTAATAATACCTTTACAAATGCTGGCTTAAATCCCAGAACAAGTAAGGGAGCAAAGGGTGGGAGAGACGTGAATCTGTCGCCTCTTGACCTTCACACAGCATACCACGCGATATACCTTCTCTTAATAGTTCATTAATGTATATACGTTTATCTAATATACATAAATTCATCACAACGTACATACTATACTATACCATCTTCTTCTTTTTACTAGTTCATTGAGATGCACTTTACCTGAATATCTAGGTACAGTATTGAAAGTAGAAAATATGAGCTGAAGGGAAATATATACAGGACCATTTGAGGAAGAAGCGAGATTAAAGACAAGCACACAAGACAGAGAGAGGTTTTCTTCAGGCTAAGTGTCTCTGTAGCGACTTAGGAGAACTAGGGGAATGCGTAGCAGCGGCCCAGCAGATTCCAGGCTTTGGTGTTACCATTAGCAATATCTTTCGTATTTACATGACATCTTATCCCGACGCAGGAAGTGCACTCTTGCCCCTGTGACGTGTTGCCCTTCCTTTAGCAGAGGCTGGTGGGGACTTTGGGAATGTTGAGAATGAAATTAGTTTGGGCAAGAACTTTTACAAGTTGGGATCGCTTCCCCCAGAGCAGGCACAGGGGCGTTGAAGAAATCGGAGAGGCTGGTAAGCCAAAACATGGTTAGGGTTCCTGGGCTCCGAGTGGGAGGAACTGAAGTAATTCTGAGCTAAGAGGAAAGAGGCAGCTTGGCAAGTGGTAAAATTAAAAGTCTACGTGTAAATGGAGAAGAATTCTTCAAAAGAATGAAAGCCAAGTGTTCAGACATCCCAGAAGGAGAAACTTCAAGGGAGTCCTAATTGAATCATGATGATTGAGTCATAAATTATTTCCACGGTAAAACACAATGTATTTTCTTCTCTCGTGCATCATTTTCTTAGAATTTCTTTTGTATCCATTTTCCTAAAACACCAAGCATCGTGGCAAGATTAAAAAGCAGCCGGTCCCAATGACCATTCCATGAAATGAAGCACAATCACCGAACTTCACTCCAAGGGTGAAGAGAGTAGGGATCCTTGTCTTTCCAGGTTCCTGTCTCCTGTGTGCCATCCGAGCTTCCAAACTACATTTTCCCCCCAGAAAATGAAAGATGAGTTTCTAAAACCCTGGCTTTTGAGGTAGAAATAAAACTGTTCCTGTATCAATCGTCACCAGATTTCCTTCACGTCTGCAGAACACTAAGGCAACAGCCTCCCCGTCTTTTCTGGGACTCCTACTTCTTCTGGCAACTTGCTTCCAAAACCAGCAGCACCAGACTTCCCTCCAGTAGCCTGTGACACCGGTCAGGATCCACACACCCATTCACGCATGAAGTATATCTGCCTCATGCCTCCACCCTACTTAAAATACTTCCGTGGTCTCCCCATCACCTGCTGGATAAGGTCAGAATTTGTTAGTGTAGCATGTAATGCCTCCATGATGTGTCCTCATTCTACATGTCTAGTCTTAACTGCCAAAGGTCCACTCCCCAGCTTGCACCCTGCACCTCAGACTCACTGAGATTTTTGCCTTTATTCAAGCAGGTCACCCATGTGCTCTCCCAGTTCCAAGGTTTGGCTCAAGGTGTCACCTCAACTTGGAATGCTGTCGCTGTAAGCTTCCACCCCCGTGTTCTTTGTTGGCCCACCACTTCATAATCAAGGGTTCAGGTTAAAGGTCATTTCTGGAAGTTTTTCCTTATCCTACTTACCCCACAACCCAATCCACATTAGACACACACCAGTGTTTACACTGCCATCGCACTGAATATTGTAATCATCTTCTGATTTGTCTCATCAGTCTACATATATCACACAATTGTTTTTTGAGTACTCACTAGATATTGAGTAGTCGACAGTGAGCAAAACAAACATCCAGCTTATAGTCTAGCGGAAAAAATCAACCATCAAAAGATCCCATATAAAAATAAAAGCATTGACTGTGTTACGTGTAATTAAGGGAAAGGATGCCATTAATGCCTAAAATCATAGGCTGGAAGAGGATTTTGGGGCGAGGTGATTACTGCGCCAAAATTTAAAGTATGAATAAGAGTTAATTAAATGAAGAGAGGAGGAAACATTCCAAAGAGGACAGAAAGTCCTGCTTTTATTTATCTGTGAGCCCTGATGAATGGAGGCGTGAACCCATTTGTTGGGAGATAGAAAGCATGACTGAGGGAGGGATTTAATAAATAAGCAATAGCTGAGACATTGGAGTTCTGAGAATGGCCTCAGGCCTCTACGTTAGCAGCCAAAGAATTTAACCTGAAAGTTGTTGGATCTGCCCCATGAGCCTGGTGTCGCACCCCCTCTTCCCACGGCTACAAGATAAGGAAAACCGTTTCAGTTGTCAATCCCAAAGGACCACCTGCCACCAAAGAATGGTCAAGAGGAAGTCAGTAAGAAAACAGCCTTTTGGAATTGGATACCAAAAGTCTGAGGCCAAATTATCTGAAAAATAAGGACAACGTTGGGAAAAGGGAAAGGAAGTACAGACGAAAAAAAAAAAAAAGAGGGGGAACCATGCAAAGATTGTTCTGGCCATAGAAAAGGCAGCCATTGGGCGCCTGGGTGGCTCAGTGGGTTAAAGCCGCTGCTTTCGGCTCAGGTCATGATCCCAGGGTCCTGGGATCGAGGCCCACGTCGGGCTCTCTGCTCAGCAGGGAGCCTGCTTCCTTCTCTCTCCTCTCTCTCTGCCTGCCTCTCTGCCGACTTGTAATCTCTCTCTCTCTGTGTCAAATGAATAAATAAAATCTTTAAAAAAAAAAAAAGAAAAGAAAAGGCAGCCATTGAACCCTTAAGTTTGGGCAGAAGCCAGTCATAATCATTAAGAGTATAATCCTCTCCTAGAGGTGGTAAGAGGAAATCTGAACCCTTGGGCTCTGTGTAAGTAGAAGTTTGTTTTCCCAGCCCCAAGTGTGTGTTTGCTTCCAAGCCTTAGGGCTATTTGTCGCTGTCAGACCCCTGGGGGCCAAGGCAGGAGTCTCCATGGGGAATGGGGAAATTTAGGGAATGTTTGTTTATATTTCTGATATTATAAAGGGTGTTATTGTTATCCTGATCTCATTAAGTCATTTTCTCTTTCATTTTTCTAATGCACTATGCAGGGAGCCTAGGAATTTATTTTCATTTACTCTTAAACCTCTAAAGTCATGCCAGGAGCAGATACACAACCGTTGCCTTTGGGAAGGAGCATTGCCTTCCAATCTGGAAAAGCATGAAGGAGCTGGTCTCTATTCATTTTCAGTCACTGCCATGGTCCCTGGCGTAATCATAAGCATCTGCCCCGTGTTGAAGGGAGCTGTTTGTCCAAATATCTTCTCTTTCATGCTGTTCTGGACTCAAGCACTAATCTGAAAATTCTTCTTCTGTTTTATAAAGGGACCCCATTGCCTTCCAGAAACAAGACCACATTCCACTCCTTGGCGTATGCCATGAAGTATCTTTGACTAGAACCCTGCCACCTGAAATTTCAACTTTATAAGGAAGGTTTAAAAGGAAAAAAAAAAAAGGAAGAAAGAAAAAGGAAAAGTGAGAACCAGGAAATTAAGTCCCATTAGCAGTAAGGAGCCACAGTGTAAGTGTCATAAATGGAACTTTATATACATTACTTGAAAGAAAACATTTCCAGGTCTTCACTGAAGCAAAATAACAGTAAGAAAAGAGTGCTAACTCTAAAACTAGACAGACCTCAGTCCAGCGCCATCCCTTCCACTGATAAACCACGTGAACTGGAACAAATTTTCAGAATAGGCCTCTCCTTGGTTCTCATTTCCTCAATGGGCAAAAGGAAACTTAGCTTAGAAGATTGTTGATGTCAACAGATGAATGGATAAAGAAGATGTGGTATATATATACAATGGAATATTATGCAGCTATCAAAAGAAACGAAATCTTGCCATTCGCAACGACATGGATGGAACTGGAGGGTATTATGCTGAGCGAAATAAGTCAATCAGAGAAAGACAATTATCATATGATCTCTCTGATATGAGGAACTTGAGGGGCAGGGTGGGGGGTTGTGGGGGGTAGGGAGGGAAAAATAATGAAACAAGATGGGATGGGGAAGGAGACAAACCATAAGAGACTCCTAATCTCACAAAACAAACTGAGGGTTACTGGGGGGTGGGAGGGTAGGGATAGGGTGGATGGGTTATGGACATTGGGGAGGGTTTGTGCTTTGGTGAATGCTGTGAAAGATGTAAGCCTGATGATTCACAGACCTGTACCCCTTGGGCAAATAATAAAAATAAAATTAAAAAAAAAAAAAGAAGATTGTTGATGTGATTAGGAGTTAGAAAATAAGATCTCAAAGTTAATGGTTACTTATTTAGCCTTATTTCCAACACAAACATAGCACATTTCCTTCTCTGGATTTCTCAAGTGCACCCCTGAGCAGGCCTGGAATTTGAAGCAGGAAGAGGTTCCCCTATAGGTGGTGAGAAAGGACCTGTGGTCAGCTGACAGCAAAGAGCTGGCTCACCAGGACTCAGATAGGCATCCATCTGCAGTGTTTGACCCCTGAGTCAGAGACCTTAGTCCTACTCTTCTCAGTAGGCCCTGAGGACAACTTAAAAAATCATCAAAAAGAGAATGGTTCACTATAACACTTCCAACCCCCCTAAAAACCAGTTTACATTCTTTCTAGAATATCATAGTTAAGGAAGCAGGCAGTAAGGAAGATTTTGGAACCATTTTCAGCTATGATTTTTTTAGTTTCCTTCATTCTACATTCACCCAGTTGAGCACCTGTCTCGTTCCAGGCACTGTTCCATATTTGAAATGTATCAGGAAACAAGACAAAAATCTCTGCCCTTGAGAAGCTTAAATTTTTGCAGGTAGAAACAGGCAATAACCAATGAATACAGCAAAGAAGTAAACAAATCCACTGTAGTCAAAGGGGCTAAATGTGGTGAAAGAAATATAGGGCATGGTGACAAAAGTCAGGAAGAGAGAGACAGGTTATATTTAAAATAGAGTAATTGGAAAGGACTCAAAAACAGTTCCGTACTTTTTGTTATCTGCAAAACCTGAAAGGAGGCTGGTTCTGGGAAAGCCAAGAAATCACAACTCCTTTTCTGTTATTGCATTCCTAAATTAAAGTCTAAGTTTCTATCTCGCTGCCCAGGTAGACTTAAATTTTGTCAGAATGGGCTCCGATGTGTTCCCACAGAGCCTAGGGTATCAACAGACGGTTACACACTCGAGCTATTTTGATGCGTGAATGAATCTGTGGTCAATAAGTGGAACGCTCTCCTCTGAGAAATCCTGGCTTATTTTGCTCCAGTTGAGCATCTATTACCTTCCAAGTGGTTCAGCCACCTTGTCCCCCAGACCAAGCACACTTCCTCCTCCCTTTCTCTCTCCCTGGTCATTTTCTCATTCACTGTCCCCAAGAGAGCAGACCTCCTGGGACTGGTGTGGTACCTTCACCGTGGAAGTCTACTCTAGGCAGCATCCCAGCAAGCCACTTCATGGCTGGATTTCTTTAGAGTTCTTTTCTGTTATGGCAAAGACCAGAGGTCCAGTCTATTGTGAGCAGGGTGACAGTGACCCTGGCAGTAGGCAGGGTGAAAATAGAGATTGCACCTTCCAAGACAAATTCTTCAGAAGGAGGCTGCAAGAAGAATAAGCTCACATAGTTTCAACAACAGATTAGCAGACAAGGAACATGAGACTAGGTTGTTAGAGAAGCGCCTGACTTCTGTGAGTCTCTGTGGTTTTAATATTGATTCATTTCACTGCAAGCTCTAGTAGTGACTTGAATAGGTTCAGGCAGCTGCACGAAAGCTGGCCCTTAGCCAGGAAACAACTAAAATAGTAAATTCTCAAATGTAGAATGTGTTTTATTGTATACATTTACATAGAGCGGTGTTTCTCATATTTAGACTTAGCACTTCCTATGCCGTACTACCCTTCTTCAAAATCCCAAAACTTAAGAGTCAGTATCGTAAATAACCACTGGGAGAAAGGCCATACTTAAGGAAATGTGTCCAAACCAAAACCAAAACCCCAGGAACTGAATTTTATGGAAGTGTTCACTGAACCACAAGTTCAGGCCTGAATCGGTTCCCAAATATCTGAACTATATCTACCTTTTGTTGCCTTTGCAGGAAGGTCCTTCTGGGTCAAGCAGGCGTCTGTTTCCTCTTTGTAGCCAACCCGGTGCCCCGGACAAGACCTTGGGCAGAGCAGCGGTGGGACAGAAATGTGCTGAGGTTGCTCTAGTTACAAAGGGATGTGGTTAGGAGGGTGGCTTGGTGCAAATCCACCCAGTTTCAAGAGGAGGCGAACACCAACTGCAGCCCTTTGGGTTTCATTTTTAAGGTGTGATGGCATGTAGGACTATGCATCTGATAATGATACTGCTTCTTTATTAGAAAGGACAAGAAGGAGACATTTGCAGTGGGCTTAGATTTGACACTAACCAACAGCAACAATTTTCCCTGAGGATGAGGTTTGCTTGGTGCTCCCCTGAGGTAATCTTTGCTCAGATATTTGGGACTGTGTCAGACCATGCTCATCAGCAGTGAGAAAAATTTTGCCCATGGGCAGAACACAGGTCACAGGTAGTTTTGATGGGTCTGCCCAGATTTTGGGGGAAAAAAATTTAAGATTGTTTCCAGTATTTGAAAATTGGGAGGTTTCATATAAAAATCCTGATATCCAACTTCTCTTGACAAATCAGAAGATTGGACAGGCGACAGGAAAGGGGTAGATGTGGGACTGCTCACACACTCCGATTCTCTTACCTGCTTTCACTCATGGGCCTTACCTCTCTTGCCCTTGGAAGCACTTAAATTTAATCAATAAACTGCTCCAACCATTTTAACAACTCATCCAAAGCAGAGAGTAATGGCCATCATTTATCAAGAGTTCATGATGAGCCAGACACTCTTCTGAGGTTTTTTCACGAATGAACTCATTGAACCCTCAAACGACTCCATGAGGCACATCCTACAGATTATAAGAGGGGAAACTGAGGAAAGAGAAATTCAGTATTTTCCTGAGGTCAGGGAGATAGTAAGTGGCAGATCCAAGGAAAACCAAAGAGGGTTGACTCTGGAATCCCAATGCCTGACTTCTGAGCTAACCTGACTTTCAGACTGGCCAAACACACTCTGAGAATGTTTCTAATTTCGTAATTTCTCTCCAGTTCAGTTCTGGCCTCACAAGTTTTTCTCACCATAGGTGCATGCACATGGCACCTATAGATCAACAAAATAAGTAATAAATTTTGTATTTATAAATATAAATTTATAAATATAAATATCACTTGTGTGTGTGTGTGTGTGTGTGTGTGTGTACATATACTGATGATCAGATTCAATGTTTTTCCATCTGTTGAGGGTCCTAAAGGAGCAGAAGAACTGAGTAACAGTCACTGGAGCCACAGTCTGCTCTCCGAGGAGGTGGCTACAAAGGGCTTGGAGACTGGACCCATGTGGCGGTGAGGGGGCGTGAGAGCTTCTGACCCTCCTGGCTCTTCGGACGCCAAACGTGCTCAGGCCCAAACCACACACCGAGCGGAGCTTCTCAGATTCATCCCAGAGCCTCAGGTTCCTGGTGACCACTTCAGGCCGGTCCCTCCCAGACCACCCTCCACAGCCTCTGCATCAGCCAAACTTGGCTCTCCCCCAAAAGGCGGCTCCCTGGGGTTCCTCACATCCTTCCTGCTTTCCCTGCAGGATCTTCGATCTGTTCTGAAGGCTCCTTTATTAACAAGGTTGAAGGCTGACATAATTTTTTTTGTTCTTTTGTAACAAAATAAACTCCTTCCATGTTCTTTGTTTTATTTCTGAAGACTCCCACTTTTGGGGTGATTTTCGCTGTTATTGTGTTCTGAGGGTTGTTTCGTTATTATTTGTTTAATGAAGCCCAGGCTAAAGACACTGTGACGTCCCCAAGGCCCTGCCTCTAGGCTCTGGAAGTTTCCTTCCTCCCGAGCCAGCCACGCCCTCTGCTTCCTGTGGGCCCTGGCTGAGGGCTGTCTCCCAGGGCTGCCTCCTGCTCCTCTGCGCTCCGGCTGCTGCCTGGCCTTTCTGGGAACCTGGAAGACCCCAACTCTCATGCTCCTCCTTGGACACTCTCCGATCCCCAGTCTCCTTGGAGAGCGTTTCCTATCTTTATTGTCCAGCACTTCATAATTTAAATAAATCATGTTTCAGGGGAGGTGCGATTGATATCTTCCAAAAACAAAACCTCCTCGGGAAGTCTTTAAGACGAACGCTCCTATAATGTGGTACCTGTCTTATCTCCCATAATTTTTAACTTTTCCCTTAAGCACGAGGTACTGCTATCAACACTGATAATCCCTGAAGGTTGGGGAATCCTTTGGATTTCAGTATGCTACAAAAACAGGGTCCTTTGTTTTATATACTGATACATCCCAGGTGTATTTAATAGGCAATCAGGAAAAAGTTTACGAAGGGAAGAAAAAGCCTCATTATCTGAGAACCATTATTATAGACTAGAAAACATATGAGACACCCACCGATATGGCTCGTTAAGTATGAACATTAAAATGGTCTCACCTATACCAAGATCCTTGTTGAGACACAGTGTTCCCTTCAATCCGGAGTCACCCTGTGAATGTAGGATAAGATTTATCCCACTCCTTATGCTACTGAATGTCAAATAACCAAGATGCCCCAAAGAAGGAAAAAACCCCACGAACACAAGAAGACAGAATTTGAAGGTGTTAACTTTGAAACCAAACGTTAAATTGTCTTTTTTAATACTCCTGCAGTCCAAAAATTACCTGAATTTTCTTTCTTTCTTTTTTTTTTTAGTTTTATTATTATTATTATTATTTCCCCCGGGGATACAGGTCTGTGAATCATCATACCTGAATTATCAAGATAGCAGTTTTTGTCAGTGTTTAGAGCAAATATATGTAATAAAGTATATCATTTGCTTAATACCATTAATTCCAAGACATTCCTAAAAAGCTTTCTAGCAATTAAATCCTCCCCTTTCTTCTAGTAAACCCAATGTAACCAAAAAGGCTGTGTTTAATATCTTTATATTTACAGAAACTAGTGCATACTAGATACTCAATAAATATTTGTTGAGGGAATGAATTCAGTGATACTTTTCTGTCAGGTTATTAGTACCAAGTTTTGAAAGCTGAGTTTGCCCAAATGGCCAGATTTCTTTGCATACAAACACCATGGAGCTACAGTCGATCCCAGAAGATGTGATTGTCCTATATTTTAAAAGAAGAACTCAATGGTTCAACCTACTTTATTTTGCAGAAGAAATAGACTTGGGAGAAGTCTTCACTTACTTCATCAATCTCAGGGAGGATGTTATGAGTGAAATACAATAGACTAGAAAGTTCTGTAGATTTTCCTCAGAACATCTGACGGGGGTGGAATTGAATAGAAATCACGACCATTTGTAGCCTTGAGATGGACATTGTTATCTGGGGCAGGGCCCAGGAATCTGTATTTTTACACAATCCCTAGAGTGTACTTTTTTTCTTTAAGATACTCAAAAGCCACCGCCCTTCCCCATATCCATGTCATTTGCAATGTGGCATGGCAGCTCCTCCTGTGAAGATGTGAAGTCTATGTCCCCACATTGAATCTGGGCTGGTCTTTGAACTTGCTCTGACCAAGAGAGTGGTGCAGAAGTAACACTGGGCCAGTTCTGAGCCTAAGCCTCAAATGGTTTTGATTATTTCCCCTTGTTCTCTTACTCGCTTCTCCCAGGTAAGCAAGGCCTGTCTATTCTGTGCATTATTAGAAACACATGTCACCCCATCACCCAGCTGATGGCCAGTCAGCCACCAGACATCTGAGACCATGCAAATCTGCCTGAGAGCTCACTGCAGACACACAGTGACCCTGGCCAAGACTTANTCTGCCAACCCAAACTGACTAGCAGACACACATTCAGCCCTCAGACTTAAAGGCAATAATAGATGACTGTTTAAGCCACTGAGTTCTAGGGTAGATCACCAATGCACTCTTTACATCATCCCTATAATCATCCAAGCTTAGGAAATGTTAGTCTAGAAAGTACTAGCAACTTCCTTGGAATAAAGAAATGTCTGCATTCTAGCTTCTATAAATCTCTTAATATTTGGTTCTTCTGCTCCATTAATTGAACACAAATAAAAATGTAATTAGACAAAACTTATACTAACTTTTAATAGCTTTAAAAAAGTCCTCTGACAGCTGTAAAAAAAAATAACCAAGAATTATGACTTCGGGGGGGGGTGAGTTTGGGGTTAGGTAATGGAAATAACCACTAGTACTCAGATACATGATCATCACACACCAACACGTTATTTCAGTTTCCCCATCCCCCAGAAGTGATATATAAAGCAAATAATGGTTCTTAATTGTGTTAATCCTAGAGTAACAGGTTATGTATAGTAATGATTTTCAGATGCATAATTTGGGGACCTGGAAATGGATACTGAATTCTTTGTTTTTTAGCAATGGACAGATTCCACACTCCTAATCCCTTGCCTAATGACAATGCTGTATTTTAATATTAATGATTAATGCCTATTGCTGATATATGCAGATTAATGGCTTGATGACTAGACAGGAAATGCTGTGCATGTCCACAGGCAAGTTGCCTTAGCTAGTTATTAATCACCAAAAAGTGAACTACACAAAATCACAGCAGCAAATGAGAGATAATAAAAGCTGGTTGTATTGATCATTTTGAATTTGCCTTTAGGTCAGCTGGAATGCATAAGGCAAGACATTATAGGAAAGTTATGCCTAGGAAAAATACCAGGAGCCAAGGTGCTTGAGCGATTTCACATTTCCTCCTCCTTCTTCAGAGGCTGATGAATTACAACATGATCTAATGATCTGACAACAACAAGGAAAACGAACTACTTTTTCAATTAGCACATTGATTAAAGATTTCACAAGTACTTTCATTCTTCTTTTACCAGCTAATTGATTTCCTTACTGAAATAAAAATAAAAAAGGTAGCCTAGCATGGTCTTACCTATTACGATATTTCAGTAAGACCTGTGACATTTTGAAATAATAAAAAGAAAATAGCCCCATAGAGGAGATCCTAAAAGTAACCCTTTTTTGAAAAGATATGCTTAATGATTTAAAAATTCTATGATGTTTTGTTTAGCATAAAATAGATTTAGAAGAGAAAGAGTCTATAGTTTGTGAGAAACCTCCTTTATGAATCAGGTTATATAAGATGAAATAACTATCTCACACATGGGAGAAGACTGAGGGAATAAAATAAACCCTAGCTGCATGTAGTTTTTGGGTTTCATAAAGCCCTTTGCATACATGTGATAATTTCCTTTGATCTCATCTAGTAGACAGGCCCTGTTTTTTTAAACCCATTATACAGATGAAGAAATTGAAGTTCAGTGATACCATCTTGCTGGATACACAGGTTGCACATTCTAGAATCAATAATCAAGTACACTGAAAACAAATAGTTAACTTCGACTCAAAGTGATGTATTAAATATACATCTATCTCCTGTCCTGCCTGAGCCTCCACTAATCTGTTGCAAGGGGAAAAATAATAATAATAATAATTTTTAAAGGTATAAACTTACAACAAAGAAGAGAAAGGGCAGCTTTCAGCAGATTTACGGTATCAATACATTTCTAAAAAATGGAAAGCAGATGTAGGCATTGTGGACAGTGCAAGTGGAAGACTTTGTAGTCAAGAATAGGCAGAGATGGATGAGCATCTGAGAAGGAAGACAGCCTGCCCTGATTTCAAGAACCACAGAAAAGCTTGAATTGGGGGATTCTAGGTGCAATATACGGTCAAGGTGGACAAGTGAAGTCTATAGACTAATAGGCCAATCCAACCTTCATCCCAGGATCAGATGCCCCAGTAGACAGGCATTTACCCTTCCAGGAAGGAGAGTTCTTTTCCTAAAAATCCTAGAGGAGAACATAGGCAGTAACCACTTCAACATTGGCCACAGCAAGTTCTTTTAAGACACAGCTCCAAAGGCAAGGAAAACAAAAGTGAAAATGAACTTTTGGGACTTCATCAAGATAAAAATTTTCTGCACAGCAAAGGAAACAGTCAACAAAACAAAGAGGCAAGCCACAGAATGGCAGAAGATATTTGCAAACGACACTACAGACAAAGGACTGCTATCAAAGATCTATAAAGAACTTCTCAAACTCAACATCCAAAAAACAAATAATCAAGTCAAAAAATGGGCAGAAAACATGAATAGACACTTCTCAAAAGAAAACATATGAATGCCTAGCAGACATATGAAAAAATGTTCATCATCATTCGCCATCAGGCAAATTCAAATCAAAATCCCATTGAGATACCACCTTACACCAGTTAGAATGGCAAAAATTGACAAGGCAAGAAACAACAAATATTGGAGAGGCTGTGGAGAAAGGGGAACCCTCTTACACTGTTGGTAAGAATGCAAGTTGGTGCAGCCACTTTGGAAAACAGTATGGAGGTTCCTCAAAAAATTAAAAATAGAGCTACCCTATGACTCAGGAATTGCACTACTGGAGATTTACTGCAAAGATACAGATGCAGTGAAAAGAAGAGCCATATGCACCCCAATGTTCATAGCAGCAATGTCCACAATAACCAAACTGTGGAAAGAGCAGAGATGCCCTCCAACAGATGAATGGATAAAGAAGATGTGGTCCATACATGCAATGGAATATTACTCAGCCATGAGAAAGGATGAGTACCCAGCTTTTTCATCAACAGGGATGGCACTAGAGGAGATTATGCTGAGTGAAATAAGTCAAGCAGAGAAAGTCAATTATCATATCATTTCACTTATTTGTGGAACGTAAGGAATAACATGGAGGACATTAGGAGAAGGAAGGAAAAAATGAAGGTGGGGAATTGGAGGGGGAGACAAACCATGAGAAACAAACCAAGAGTTTTAGAGGGGAGGAGGAAGGGGGGATAGGTTAGCCTAGTTATGGGTATTAAGGAGGGCATGTATTGAATGGAGCACTGGGTATTATATGCAAACAATGTATGTTGGAACACTACATCAAAAACTAAAGATGTACTGTATGGTGACTAACATAACATAATAAAAAAAATCAAATGGAAAATTTTAGAGAACTAAGGCCCTTGTGGGAGATGTTACCTTAAAGAGATGATCTGTATATTCTAAGATTAAGTTTAAAAGCCGCACCACTGGAATACTGCTCTTTCACCAGTGAAACAATGAACAATGAACAAGCCTCACCCCTCTCTATAGAGCTGCTTTCCTGTGAAACCTTTCTGACATATTTGACTTTTTAACTACTTATATTAATTTTTTTCATTTTTAAATGCTGTTTTCATATATTTGAAAATTAAAAACTAATGTAACTTTCTTAGTAAATTCTCCATCATCTTAGAGCTCATTTCCCATTCATGTTTATAATTACACATTAATTATGAATTATAACATTTATCATATCTTCAGGGATAAAAAACCCTATATACTTTAAAGTAACTTTTTAGGGCGCCTGGGTGGCTCAGTGGGTTAAAGCCTCTGCTTTTGGCTCAGGTCATGATCTCAGCGTCCTGGGATGGAGGCCCGCATCGGGCTCTCTGCTCAGCAGGGAGCCTGCTTCCTCCTCTCCCTGTCTCTCTGCCTGCCTCTCTGCCTACTTGTAATCTCTCTCTCTCTGTCAAATAAATAAATAAAATCTTTAAAAAAATAAAAAAATAAATAAAGTAACTTTTTAAGGATATGAGTTGATTACCAGATTGATCTTCATAGCATTAAATATTATTACAAAAAAAATGTGGGGGAAAAAATATACTATGGGAATGATTAAGTAAATCACTTACATAAAAGGCCGTGCTATGAAGTTAGTAGCATTTTTAGAATTTGACTTCTTTTCATGAAGATATGTTTATCATGTTATTGAATGAAAATGTAAGTTATAAAATATAGTAGAAGGTGTTATGATAGTTTTTATTTAAAAGTTATACTTAAATGTGTATACACACATTGAGAAAAGTTTAGTAAGATATTCAACAAAATGGTAACAGTGCTCAGTCCTGGATGTTGAGATTATATAGAGTTTGTAATTTTCTTTCTTTTTAAAATATTTTCTAAATTTTCTCTATAAACATGCTTTATTTAAGTGATTTTATAGGTTTTTCTTGTTTTTCCACTTAACACCATAATGTAAGTTAAAGGGTTTTATTACAGTCTACAGTTAGTAAAAATGTTTTGTCTGATGCACTTAGACTCTTGTATTTTAGAGACTGTGTACATAATATTAAATTACTACAGCATAATTTATGTAAACATTTCCCCATTGGATATTTTTGGGAGTCATAAATGATGCTAAAAGAAAAATCTTTCTTCAAAAATCTTTATCTCATTTCTCAGTTTTCTAAGAATATTTTCCCAAAAGTAGGAATGTGAATTTTATTAAGGCTCATGGGATATGTCACTGTACTTTATACTTATAAATCTTTCTCCAACTCTACTTTTTTTCATAATATTATGTCTTGGATTTAACTCTCATATTTTTGTCATAGCTGTAAGATAAGATTTTAAATTTAATTTTACCTCTAGATATTTTGTCAGTATTCCCAACAATGTAATTGAAAATCATTCTTTTATTTTAGACACAATATATATGCACATACTCAGCTGATTACAGAACTACTTGCTTTTTCTGGTGATTTTTTTTAACATCACTTTTTGGTGCAAAGGATGACACTGTTTTGATTATCAAAGTCTTAAAGTGAGTTTTAATATCTTACACAATAAGCTTTTTAAAATTCTTCCTTTTCAAAAACATTCTATGCAATTCTTATTATATGAATTTTCTCTTGCTTTGCAATAGATTAAATTACCACAAACTTAGTGGCTGAAAACAACACCAATTTATCATCTCAGCGTTTTTGTAGGTCAGACTTTCACAAGGCTGAAAGGGTTTTAAGGTGTCAGTAGGGATGTGATTCTCATCTGAGGTCTGGCATTCTCTCCTAAGTTCACTGACTCCTACAAGATTCAGTTCTGTGACTCCATTTCCAGTAGTGAAGACAGCCAGTGATCTGACAACAAAGATACTCAAAACATCACCCTTTGATACTCCTAATCAATGCTTTATTGGAAGCAAGGGTCTGGATGACTTTTGTGAATAACGTTATGCTGATTTGACCTAGCAAACTAAAAGTAGCAACGACTCTGGACTTGCTGGTAAGACATGGCTGTGTCAATGGGTGGAACACAAATCCAACCAAAAATTAGGAGACTTCTACTTCAGTGAAATTTTCAGGGGTCCAGTGGTAAGAAACATGTCCAAATATCCCTTCCAAGGTAAATAAATTGTTGCGTCTAGCCCTTCCTACAACCAAAAAAGAAGCACACCACTTAGTGGGCCTCTCTGGACTTTAGAGACAACATATTCCTCCCTTGAGTGTGTTTCCCAGGCCCATTTACTGAGTGCCCTGAAATCTGTTAGTTTGGGGTGAAGCCCAGAACAAGAGAAGCCTCTTCAACAGGTGCAGGCTGCACTGTTACTCAGGCCACAGGATCCAGCAGGTCCAATGTCTCTTAAAGCATCAATGGCAGAAGAGGGATGTTGTAGTACCTTAGGCAGACCCTTATATCACAGTTGAGGCCCTTTGAATTTTGGAACAAAGTCCTGCCATCCTCTGCAGATAATGACCCCCTTTTTGAGAAAGAGCTTGTTTCCTGCTGTGGGGCCATCTCAGAGACTGAACGCATAACCATGAGCCACCAAGTTACCATGTGACCTGGCCTACCCATCAAGAACTGGGTGTTGTGGTACCCACTAAGTTATAAATTTGGGTGTGACCAGCAACACTCTATAATCAAATGGAAGTGGTATATTCATGACTGGGTCTGAGTAGACCCTGCAGGCACAAATAAGTTACATGGAGAAGTGGCCAACATTCCCATGGTCCTCTTCTGCTACACTGACTTTTTTGTCCCATCCTTCACTTCATGAGAAGTTCCTTATGATAAGCTAACAAAAGGAGAGAAGATTCAGATGTTTGACAGATTATTCTGCAAAATATGTGGGTATCACCTAAAAGTTTGACAGCCGCAGCAGTCTGGAGCATCCATGAATGGCAGTGGTGAAGGGAAATCCTTCCAGAACTTTGAGCAACGCACCTGGTTGTTCACTTTGCTTGGAAGGAGAAATGACCAGATATGTGATTATATTTTAATTCATGGGCTGCAGGCATTGGTTTGGCGGGATGGTCAGGGACTTGGAAGGAATGTGATTGGAAAATTGGTGACAAGGAAATTTGGGGAACAAGTTTGTGGCAAAAAGCAAGAAGCTATCCGTGTCCTATGTGAATGTTCACCAAAGGGTGAATTCAGCAGAGGAGGATTACAATCATCAAGTGACCCATTCTATGGATATGAATCAGCCTCTTCTTTCCCCAGCTACTTCTGTGATCAAAAAATGAGCTTGTGAGCAAAGTGGGGATGGTGGCAAGGATGGAGGTTATGCATGGGCTTAGGAACATGGCCTTCAACTCACTAAGGTCAAGCTGGATATGGCCACCACTGACTGCCCAACTGCTAGCAGTTGAGAATAGCTCTGTGTTCCCAATATGGAGCCATTTCCCAGGATGATCAGCCAGTTGACTTGTAACAGATTGATTACTTTGGACCACTTCCATCATGGAGGGGACACTGTCTTCTTTTTAATGGAGTAGATTTTTACTCTGGATACAGAATTGTCTTCCCTACATGCAATGCTTCTCTCAGAACTACCATCTCAGGGCTCACAGAATGCATTTTCCACTGTCATGGTATTCCACACAGCATTGCTTCTGCTCAAAGAACCCACTTTACAGCAATTGAAGTGTGGTAGTGGGCCCATGCTGATGGAATTCAGTGGTCTAACCACGTTTCTCCCACCATCCTGAAGCAGCTGGCTTGATGGGACAGTAGTATGGCCTTTTGAGTATGCAGCACTAGCTAAGGCAAAGTTCTTTTGAGGGATGAACATGCTTTGAAACAGCGTCCAATATAGTGTTGCATCCGCCATTGCCAGGATTCCAGAGTCTCATAATCGGGGTGGAAATGGGAATGGCACCACTCACTATTACCCCTAGTGACCCATAAGCAAAATCTTTGCTTCCTGTTCTGGACACTATATGCTATGCTGGCCTAGAGGTCTTAGTTCCAGAGGGAGGAATGCTTCCACCAGAAGTACAACAATGATTCCATTGAACTGAATTTAAGACTGCCACCCGGCCACTTTTGCCTCCTCATGCTTCTGAATCATCAGGCAAAGAAGGGAGTTACTGTTGTCTGGGGAGACTGACTCTGCCTGCCAATGGGAAACTGGACCACAGTTCCACAATGGAGGAAAAAAGAATATGTCTGGAATACAGGAGATCCCTTACAGTGTCTCTTAGTATTTTCATGCTCTGCCATTAAGGTCAATGGAAAACTACGGCAACCCAATCTATGCAGAACTATTAATGGCCCAGACCCTTCAGGAATGATGGTTTGGGTCATCCCACCAGGTCAAGAACACAACTAACTGAGGCATATGTTGAAGGCAAAGGAAATACAAAATGGGTAGTGGAAGAAGGTAGCTATAAAAAGCAGCCTTGATGACATGACCAGTTACAGAGATGAAGACTGTAATTGTCATAAGCATTTTTTCCTTATTTTGTTGTGAATGTGTGTGTCTCTTAATATATATATATAAACACATACACATGTATATATGCATAAATGTGCAAATATAGCAGATTCTCTACATGTGTATATATATACACATACACATTATGTGCATATATAACAGATATCTCTATTTTCTTTCCTCTCTTATTCCCTTATCATGTAACATAATATTTATATTTATTATTTATATCATAATATTTAAATATTGTTAACTTTTCAGAACAGTATTTAAATTATATGATATCAAGGAGAAGAGCAAGGACTATACCTCTCCTACTAGTTAGTGTGTTTTAGTTGTATATTGGATAGTTGGATTATGTTAGGTGGAATTATGACTTTGTTATTGTTTTTATTTGGAGATTTAAGTATGGTTCAAGGAGATGCATATGGGTGCCAAGTTGACAAGTACTGGACTGTGATGGTTTATTTTTATGTGTCAATTTGACTGGGTCACAGAATACCCAGGTATTTGGTCAAACGTTACTCTGGGTGTGTCCGTGAGGCTATCTGTGAATTAGTAGGCTGAGTAAAGTAGATGGCACTCCTTATGAGGTGAAGGCCTAACTAGAACAAAACAAAACAAAACAAAGCAAAAAAAACTAAGAGGTAACTGTTCTTACCTATCTGCCTTTAAGCTAGACATTTTGTTCATGCCTCGGGACTCAAATGGAAACACCAGCTCTTGCTGGGTCTCCGACCTGCCAGCTTTCATATTGCAACTATACCACTGGAGACTCTCCGGAGCCTCCAGCTTGCTATCTGCAGATCTTGGGACTTGTCAGCCTCCACAATCACATGAGTTAATTTCTTATAATGAATCATACATACATTTTCTTTTTGTTTCTCTGAGGAACCCTGATTAATACATGCACTTACCATTATAATTTTCTTTTTTTAATATTCTTTTTTAAATTAACGTATAACGTATTATTTGCTTCAGGGGTACCGGTTTGTGAATCATCAGTCTTGCACAATTCACAGCACTCACCATAGCATATACCCTCCCCAATGTCCATAACCCATCCACCCCATCCCTCCCCCCCACTCCCCAGCAACCCTCAAAATTAAGTTTGTTTCCTGAGATTAAGAGACTCTTAATCCTAGTAACCCCACTGTAATTTTCCAAATAAACTTCAGAAGAGTTTGGTCAAGTTCCAAAATAAAATCCCTTGGAACCATTTCTTTACTTGTAGGTGATGTACACATCTCAGGAGTATATTGCATATGCACAGAAAAGTACACAAGTCACGAGTGTACACCTGAATTTTCACAAAACTGGTACTTTCCTACTTAGTTTCCAAATCAAGAGCCCCTCATACTCTTTCCAGTCTTTACTCCTCCACAGTAGCTACCATCCTGACTTCTAGCATATAGATAACTTTTGCCTGCTTTTGAATTTTATATAAATGAAGTCATACAGTATGTATTATCTTGTATCTGATTTCTTTTATAAACCCTATGTTTGCAAAAATTATTCATGTCGTAAAGTGTAGCTGTTCTTTCCCACTGCCGTATAAAATTCCATTTTGGGATTACACAATTTTTTTTATATATTCTGCTGGCTTATTTCCACTTTTCAGCTACACTTGAGTTGTGCTGCTACAATCATTCTTGAACATGTGCTTTGGGGAACATATACCTATGGGGATTTTAATTGGAATTTTTGTTAACTCTATATATGACTGTGGCAATAATTGAATATCTATACCACTTTGATCAAGGAACATGACAGATCCTCCATTTATGAAAAATTCATGTCTCTTTCAGTAATACCTCTTCCATAGTCACTCAGTTTGGTGTCCATTGTTCCTGGTCAAAGAGACAGAAAGGAGACAGAAGCAAGGAAATTTTTACCTTTCTTTTACCTACTGATGTTGCACCATCTTGCAAAACATTGTTCTGAGCCATTTTTTTCATATTCTGTTCTGAGAATAGACATTATGCCTTTTGTTTCCTTCACTTTTCACAGTGTTAATTGAGCCTAGGCATTAGCTTTTACAACACACTCCTTTGCTTTTCATTCTTGGTTATCTCTTACTCATTCGGTTTTTGTGTACATGACCTTTTCAAATGTACGCTCACTGGAGAGCTCCCTGGGAGACTATTTAGGCTGTTTTAGAGACTTTCTTTCCTGTATTCTGCACTCTCACCAATGCCCTTCCCTCTTGAGTCATACTCTTGTTTAGAATCTTTTCTTCACAGTTAAGAAATATCTGCCTCCGTAAAATCTTGGAGACATGTCTTCCTATGTCTGAAACTCCTCCAAAACAATGAAATGGTCATTAAGGCATGCCAGGAAGTAACCAGATGTCCAGCTTTAGGCAAACAAAGCTCCCAGCTGATGGTGTAGTGCTGACACCTCCTGTCACTATTCTATCTTACTTCTGAGCTGAGCCAGTTTGATAAATCTTCTTTAGAAAAGCATCTGTAAAGTGGAATAGCCTACAAATGATAAGGTTCTGGCGTAGACCGTAGCCTGTGTGTTGGGACACTGAGCCCCTCCCAACATTCCCCAGGGGACATCACCTACCTCCCTGTTACCTGGTGAGGAATATAGCTGTGCTTTCCTCCTACCTCTGTGCTCCTTGACCTAGTGCATCCCCCATGGGCCTCTCCCAGGTTTTCTAGGGGCTGTGGGAAATGCCAGTTCTTTCAGGCACCCCAGACCGTAGTCCATATTCACTCCTTTGGCTCCATCTGCTCCACTAAGCATCCCACCTTCAGGTAATTCCAAGTGAAAAGGAGTTAATAGTCTCTGTGTTTATCAATGACCCCAGACTCCCCCCAGAACACATTAAACTCTTATAGTTACTACCTCACAACACTGTTCATTCTGCAGCTGGTCAATCATCTATCATCTATCCAGGGAGCAGACACCAACCTTCCATCAATGAAATCCCCTAGCTCTAGGAACAAATCTCTTGGAGACTCTGGGCTCACTTGGTTGGGCTGGATGGTGGTGGGAATAGAGGAAGTAACCTCCCAACATTCCACAAGGTCAGTAGTTCCTGACCCTCCCCATCTCTTTGCCCATCCCCAACCATTTCCAGAACCCCCTCCCCAATCTCTTGGGGGTAACAGGGTCATATCTACAGTTATTTAGTTAGACCTGAGGGAGGGACCTGGGCCTGATCTTTTATGGCAGTTTTTAGAATTCAGGGGTATATAACAACTTACTTGTCCTCAGCTTTGAACTTAAGTCAACTATTTAAAAATAATATAAAAGGTCTCAGCTAACAACAGATTACAGAAGGAAACATGCAACATAATGATTTCAGATAATTATAAATGCTATGGCAGAAAATGAAATAGGCCTATGTGATCAACAGCAACAGTGAACCACTTTAGCTATGAAGGTCAAGGGCAGGTGGTACCCAAGTACCCATTGGAGTGATGGAAATTGCCAAGAACTTTGGAGATCTGGGAGAAGAGCATTTTGAGGAAAGGAAGCAGCATATGCAAAGACCCAGAAATAGGAGTAAGCTTGAGAAACAGAGAGAAAGCTAATGCTTCTTACATGCATTTTGACTACATGGCAAGACTACACCCCTCTCCTCAATCTCCCAGCCAAATGACACCATTCATTTACCATAGAGACTACCCTGCAGAGCCTCTCTTCACAATTGAGAGAGGGAAGCCATTCTTTAAAAGAACAACCTAGAAGCAAGTTTGACATAATTAAACCCTGGGCTCTTAGATCTCACTAATGTAAAAATCATTCTTGTCTACTTTTATGTGATCTATATACTACTGGCAACACAACATGGGGTAATTATCTTCTGTGGATGTCTGGACATTCTTTAAAATGAGAGAACTAATTGAAGTCTTCATAAAGGTCTCTGGTACCTGGGAGGCAGCAGTCTACAACTTTAAGTAATATAATCAAGCAGGCTTTAAAGAACTGGATGAACCAAAGAAAAATGTTTCATGGTATGCATATTATCAGCAACAAAACAAAATAAGCTTGTGGACATTTCATTGCAATTTCTAGAAAGATAAATGATAAAACTATTTCTAGGAATAAGGGATGGTAAAACAGAAATTTCATGATTCCCATTCTGAGCTAGGATTATAAAATGCAACTGATATTTCTTTGAAAAAAATTTTTTTATTAATTTTTTTATTTTAGGAAAGCCACTCAAACTTATCTCCCCAGTGCAGAATAATCACCAAGATTGACTGCTCTAGACACCACAATTCCCTTTCTATTGTGAGGTCCTGGAGCTCTGATCAAACTGTTCTTCTTCTGGGTACTTTTACACTGGAGGCTAAAGCTAACATAGGTGTTGAGGGCTCTTGGGTATGCAGGACGTTTGAGGTCTGTCACACTCTATTACTAAAATTCTGAAGCAACGTCCACAGAATCAATGTGTTCCAGGTTCCCTGAACTCAGTCATTTTCTGCTCACCTGTGCTCTTTCCTCGTTCTCTATAGGGGCTCAAAGTCAGTTAGTTCATGGTGGTGATGGGGAATGTACAGGCTAAGTTGCTTTCCTATTCTCTTTCCTCACTTGTGGACACCACTGACAAAAACAAGGCAAAACGAAAGTTCTCCTCTTTCTTTAGTCAAAAAACAAGTCTCTGTGCATAACAGCTCATGTACTCAAATAAAACTCAAGCATAGTCCATATAGACTTTTGCTTCATTATCTGGCCCTCCTGCTACACAGAGAGGGAAGTCTTTTAAAATACTAAGAATTGTCAAGTTTTGGTACTGCCTACCACAATTATTAGATGGTCCTCTCCTCCAAGCCCAATATGTACTCTCTGCATAGTTCATGTGACTGTGAATATGGTGGAGTTTACTCCCATGATTAGGTGATGTTTTATGGCATAGTTGACCATAAGATAGGGAGATAATCTGGGTAAGATTGACCTACTCAAATGAGCCCCTTAAAAACAGAAAGTTTCTCCAGCGCATCATAGAAGAGAAAGACAGAGATTGGGATCTGGAGAAGGAGGCCATGTACCCTTGCTAATTGGAAGATGGCAAAGAATGAGGTTGTCTTGGAAGAACTGAGAACAGCTCCAGAATGAAAGCCAGTAGGGAAATGGAGACCTCAATCCTACAACTTCAAGAATCTGAATTCTGCCAATAATCTGAATGAACTTGAAGTGAATTCTTCTCCAGAGCCTACAAACAAGAATTCAGCTTGATTGATGTATTGATTTCAGCCCTTTGAGACTCAGCAGAAAACCCAGCATGTACCTTCTGACTTATGACACTGAGAGTTAATAAATGGGTGTTGTCTTAAGCTATTCAGTTTGTGGAAATTTGTTATACATCAGTTAAAAACTAATCACTCTTCGGGTAACTAAAATCAAGACTCTAAAATAGCAGTGATATCCTCAGTTCGGAGTTCTATTCCCTGTTCCAGGAAGGATGAGACATTCCAGTGCTCTCCCAAGCCCTGGGAGAATTGCAAGAGTAGGTTCTGGAACAGCCAGCTTGATCTCAAAGAACCATTTAAAGTACATTATTTCAATTTTTATATTTTTCCCAAATCTTTCTTCTTCTATTCTCTGATATAAGGTAGGTCTCTCTCTCTCTCTCTCTCTCTCTCTCTCTCTCTCTCTCTCTCTCTCTCTCTTCAGTCTTATTAGCTATTTCTGTCCTTTATTAAATATTTTCTTAGGCATAAGAATTTAGCCTTTATTTTTTTCTACGAGGGCAAAGCATAGGTGCACTGAATGAACAAATGATGGTATATGAGATAGAAGAGGAAAGAAAGGTAAGAGGAAAAAAAGAAGAAAACAAAGGAAAGGGAGGAAAAATAAATGGAATGGAGGAAGGGAGGGAGGTGGGAGGGAGAGGGAAAGGAAATGGGAATGAGAAGTAGTGTTTCAATTACCTATTGCTGCATAATAAATCCCTCTAAAACTTGTGGCTTAAAACAACAGCTATTTTATTATCTCATGATTCTGTGGGTTGGCTGGCTCAGGTCAGCATCTCTTCAGCTCAATATGATATTGGCTGGGGCTACAGGTATGAAGGGAGATGGCTGGGCTGTGAAGTCCAAGAGAGCAGCTGACCAGTGGTGCCAGCTACTATCTGGGAGCTCCCCTGGGGCTGCTGACTGCAGCTTCATTGTTTTCCTGTATGTGGCATCTCTATATGCCTTGGGCTACGTGTAGCATGGCAGCTGAGTTTCAAGAAGCAGAAAACAGAAACAGTGCATCTTCTTCAGGTCTGGACTCAGCAGTTCAATGATATCACTTCCCCCTGCATCATTGTTGTCAGAGCCAATCATAAGAGCAATTCAGATTCAAGAAGAGAGTAAATAGGCTCTACTTCTTTTTTTTTTTTTAAAGATTTTATTTATTTATTTATTTGACACAGAGAGAGAGAGATCACAAGTAGGCAGAGAGGCAGGCAGAGAGACAGGGAGAGGAGGAAGCAGGCTCCCTGCTGAGCAGAGAGCCCGATGCGGGCCTCCATCCCAGGACGCTGAGATCATGACCTGAGCCGAAAGCAGAGGCTTTAACCCACTGAGCCACCCAGGCGCCCTAGGCTCTACTTCTTGACATGGGGAGAGATGTACATGTGTAGGTTGGGGAAGAATTGTGAGCTATTTTTTTTTTTTGAGACCCACTACTGGAAAAAGGAAGAAAAAAGTACACACACCGCCACCATAGGGATCCTTCTAAAGCTTGGGTTGGATCATGTCATTCCTCTACTCAGGGCACTACCGTGATCTACAAAGTGGTGTATGATCTGCTCCAACCCTTGAGTCTCTCCTGAGTCCAACCCCTTGCACTGTCTCATTGGCTCATTGAACTCCACACCCACCGGTCTCTCCTCACACACATTCTTATTTCTGGGACTTTGCTCTTTTGTCTGTCTGGAAAGCAGTCTCTGGCTATCCACAAGGTCTCTTCCCTCACTTCTTTGGCTCTCAGATCAAATGTCAGGGGATTTTATCCTGACCATCCTACATAAAATAGCAACTTTCATTATGCTAAGTGAAATAAGTCAATCAGAGAAAGACAATTATCATATGACCTCTCTGATATGAGGAATTTGAGAGGCAGGGCGGGGGTCCTGGGGGGTAGGGAGGGAAAAAATGAAACAAGATGGGACCAGGGAAGGAGACAAACCATCGAGACTCCTAATCTCAAGAAACAAACTGACTGCTACTGACGGGTGGAGGAGGAGGGATAGGGTGGATGGGTTATGGACATTGGGGAGGGTATGTGCTATGGTGAGTGTTGTGAATTGTGTAAGATAGATGATTCACAGACCTGTGCCTCTGAAGCAAATAATACATTATATGTTAATTTAAAAATAGCAACTTTCATCACCCAATGTGATAGATGACTTGTGTTCCTCCAATATTCATATGTTGAAGCCCTAACTTCCAATGGAAGTATCCTTGGAGTAAGGGAACAATTAATGTTGAATAAAATCATAAGTATGGGGACTCAATCTGATTAGTGTCCTTATAAGTGCCCCCTCTCCACCATGTGAAGAAGTATCTGTCTGTAAGCCAGGAAGAGAGTCCACACCAGGAACTGAATCAGCCAGTACCCTAATCTTGGACTTCCCAGGCTCCAAAACTGTGAGAAAATGAATTTCTCTAATTTAAGCCACTCAGTCTATGGTATCTGTTATGGCAGCCTGAGCTAGTTAAGATCCCTACCAACATCCTCTCCCCACTCAACTTGCCTGGTTTTTCTTCATAGCCCTTTATCACCATCTGAACCACTGTACGTTTATTTATCTGTGCATCACCACCCCACCAGACTGCCTGCTCCATGAGAAAGAATTCGGTTTGTTGAAATCCCTGCCCTCTCTCTAATACCTAAAGGAGAACTTCACAAAGATACTATTGATAAATATTTGCTGGAAAACTAGAGTGAATTAGTAAATTGGATTTTTTTTTTAACATTGCAAGGGTGGAAACAGCACTGGTTCTTCACCAGCTAAAAGCACATTTCCCCCCATTACTAGCAAAGACAGCCGATGTTTTCAAAAGATAGCAGGGATGAATCTGCCGAGATAGCCCCTTAGTTAAACCTTATGAGAACAGAGTGGAAGAGGAAACAAAATGGTCTGAGGATGGTAAGCGACTTTGGATGGTTCGTAGTCCACAATCTCTGATATGGTGGACGTACTTTGTTTTCAAACCTGTTCATATCTGTATGTTGTACTTGAGTGTCTTGCACCCACAGGAGCCTGTCAGGGTAGCATACGTTAGGTAGATCTATCCACTGGGAAAAGTACTTCGGCTCTTTGCAGACCCATTGTGTGTGTTTTGAATCTATGGCAACACTAAAGGTGTGTCTCGGTGCATCTTCTAAGAGCCCTGGGGGTTTGTTTCCATAGCAGGTTTGCTGCTGGTGCCCACTGAGACTTTGCATCCTGAGTCTGAATACTGTGATGCCAGAACATTAACGCTTTGTGGGGTGTCATCACTAACTCTTTAACACCAAAGGATAAATCTGCAACAACCTCTGGGATAGAAAAAATGGAAAGCAGCTGTGACACTTGTCCCTCAGGCTTAGAATATCTCAAGCCTGTGACAGTTCCTAAATCCAGACTACTCAATCTTTCTGGCCAAAGGCTGAATAAAGTAGCTGATGGTGCAGTTCAGTCTACCAACCGGGCAACTGGTGTTGATTACATTGCTTAAGGTTAAGTCATAGAAGGAATTAAAGAAGAATCAAGATGAGGAATTGGAGAATTCAAACTAATGGTTTGGTTTTTAATGCTAGTTTAGATAATTCCACAGTAAGAACATAAAAGCTACCACCTAAGAGGTCACTTTAAGGAATGCCTCTTCTCTAGCTTCTGAACTGGAATATCCAGCTCAGTTTCCCTCTTATCAAATCATTTCTCTAAAGAAGCTCCATAAACTCCCGAGAAAAACTTGAGAGGGACAGCAAGAAGGTCCACAGACACACATTTGACAAGCACTCACTATTGGTTTCCTAGGGCTGCCATAACAGATTACCATGAATTTGGTGGCTGAAAATGCAGAAATTATCTTCTCTTGGTTCTAGAGGCCAGAAGTCTGAAATAAAGGCATGAGAAAGACTGGCTCCTTCTGGAGGCTGAGGGAGAACCTATTCCCTATATCTCTTTCCTAGCTTCTAGTGGCTCTGGCAGTCCTTGGTATTCCTTGGTTTATGGAGAAATTACTTCAATATCTGCCTCTGTCTTCACATGGTTTTCCTGCTGGGTCTGTGTCTTATTTTCCATCTTTTATAGGACACTTGTCATTAGGCTTATGGGCTCACCCTAATGCTTCATGATCTCGTCTGGATATTCTTACCTTAATTATATCCACAAAAACCCTAATTCCAATTAAGATCATATACTATGTTTCCACAGTTTAGAACTTGGAAATATCTTTTTTTTTTTTTTTTTTTTTTTTTAGNCGTCTGGATATTCTTACCTTAATTATATCCACAAAAACCCTAATTCCAATTAAGATCATATACTATGTTTCCACAGTTTAGAACTTGGAAATATCTTTTTTTTTTTTTTTAGGAGTGGAGTGTCACTATTCGATCCACTCCACACTCTTAACCCAAGTTCTCAACTGGTTCCCAGCCTCATAGCTACAAATAGTTGTATTATCTGAGGTTGTAAAGCACAGATAGGACGGGAGACATTGAGCTCTCTGTAATTTTAATCAGTAACCACTTCTCACCGCTCTAAAGCTCTTTCATTCTTTCCTCAAGTCTCATCTCAATTTGTACCTTCCCGAATACAGACCAATAATTTCTTAGATTGTAGCCTCTCCCCTGCCCCAAAACCCACTTGTTCCTCAAACATCTATCTAGTTACACAGTATGTTGAAAAGCATATGGGCATTAATTAGATGGTGATCCTGTCGCTTTAGCTTTGTTATGGTACCTTGGATGAGGTACCTACCCTTCCTGAAGTTCAGTCTTCTTATCTATAAAATAGGAGTTTCCAGAAGAATGAATGACATGGTATATGAATACCCAGTTCGATGCCCTGCTCAAACACAGCAAGGGCTCTGTCCGTGCTAACCAGTATTACTGCTCTGCTGGGGAACACATTTCGGTTGTATGTTGAGTGCCTACCCTGGGTACGACATAGTAACAGTCATTGTGAGAAGTTTTCTGAGGCCAAAGAAGAAACATCAGCGCCCTTTGAAAGCTCACAAATGGATTTTCCTGTGTTCTGAAGTTCTTAGAAGGCCTTTGGTAATGTTCTTGACTCAGAATGCAACCTGCAAGGATCGTGGCTCTTTCTGTGTCCAGGAAGTCATGCCTTTTCACAATTACTGATGATGGGCATTTATCCTAATTTAAAACCTCTTCCAAAGAGAAATTATATTTCAAAAACAACCCTCTCTCTCCCGAAAACCTGCTTTCTGTAGCAGCTTTCTGGTAATTTCTATAAACCAAGTAAGCCCATCTCCTTCTAATTTTCTAGGTGATTACTGATTTTCACCCATTTGGTCACTTTTTACCAATCTTCCCTTGTTTTTAGTTATGGTGTCTTGATTTGGCCAGAAAATTCCACAGGTCTGATCTTCACCACAGCAAACTTCCTATCAGCACTTGTACTACCGAATGAAAAATCCCTACAATATGATCCCCTTTGAGTTTTCCTAGTACAATATGACTCTTGGCCAAAATGATGCCCCAGAAGCATTGCCAGCCTGTGTCTTCTGAATCATTGAAAGAATTGATAATAATCAGTCTAGTTTGGATGCTAAATATATTTCTCTCTTTGCCAATTTCATGGGAATGGAAGATCTGCATATTGTTTGTAAGATAAAGCTGGATTATAACCATGAATTATACATCATGATGTTGATAAGCCAATTATTCACTTCTCTAATCTTACTAGCTAGGAATATGCCACTATTTTCTAGGATCATCCTAGCTGTTATTACTGAAATCTTGTCTCTCCTTTTGAGGTCAAGACAAGGATTACACACTGTCATGGCTTATAATTAATTCAGCCCCCAAATAAATTTTGTTTGGAAACATGGTATAAAAACTTTTTCTTTTGCTTTTAGGGGTCAAGTGCTTCCCAATTCAATATAGTGTCGACCACTCTATATTACATTTTTACCCATTTATGCTCTTGCCTCAAGGTTTTGAATCGGTGAGCCCTAGAAAGATTTAGCAATTTCATTGGAAGATGTTCAGTAAGATGTTGGCTAACAGGTCTACTCAGGGTTACTAATAACTCCTGGTCTGTAGGCACACCCATGCAGAGTTGGCTTGGTCATGCTGACTCATGGATTCATATTTCAAGCTTACTCAGACAGTTAATTGTCAGATTGTTTGATTCCAAGAACCACACGCTGAATTTCATTGAGTTATGGCACTTTGGTATTTCCTAAGCCATGCTATAAAAGGACTGGAAACGATTTGCTTTAAAACTGTTCCTCCCTAGAAAATTTAATTTTTTAATTTAGCATTTTAAATAAAATCTAAACTAGCCCAATAAAGCCCAAAATAAAGTTAAAAATGTACCCAGGAGCCTGTATTCATGTGGCAGAGCAAATGCCAAATGGACATATCAGTCTTTCTGCATGGAAAACTTGATCTATTCAAGTTGATGGGTGTTACACAGAACAAGAGTTTCTTGGTCAAATATACTGGGCAAACTCTCTGATAAATATAGGGTACTTATTTTTTTTTCTTTTTTACTGTAAAACATCTGGGTCATTAGTGTGTTCCAAGAAGAGCTGCAGTATGTTATTTCCCAAGTTCATTTGTTTAGGAAATTCTTTTTTCACAGAACAACTGTTCACCAGTATTCCAATGTACATATTTTTAGAAAGGCTGATGTAGTCATTTGATGATAGAGCCACCCCAAAAAACTATCAGACCTTTATGAGATCTTGGGCAAATGTCACAACTGCCATGAGTCACCCTTTTTTCATCTAGAAAGTGAACAGTTTAAGTTCTCTTCCAGCTTGAATACTTTCTGATTTGCCCCAGAGCTTTATAATATTGTATTTGGTCATTTTCACTAAGTGACTAAAGAGGAAGGAGGAAAAAAACAACAAGTACTACTCTATAAAACAGAGGTCCACGACTTCCCAGGCCTACTTGACTTTGCAGAAATGCAATTAGAATTCCAAAGCCAAATGGTTATTATTTTCCCAAAGACTCAATGCATTTTCCTTAAGTGGAATTTCAAGACTTTGAGTATTAAAATCACTAAAAATGTCTACTCTTGGATGCTTCATTAATCCAAGATATTTTACGGTTCACTAGAACCCTGAGACAGTCTTACTTGACTAAGGACACTTAGAGATGATAATACATTTTCTTTTCCTAACATGGGTAGAAGTAGGTCTGAAGTTAGGCTCCCCCACCCTCACCCAGGGTTTCCAATTTATCCATGTGTTGGGTTTTCTTTCTTCACTGTGGTGAATGAGGATGGAAATGGAGGTCATGGACCCATCTCCTCTCCTGAGTCTTCATTTCCTGGGGTTTAAATACAATGACTCATCTTCAGGATTAGCTTAAGTGGCCTGGCAACAACCCCACTATTTTCAACAGTGATTTGTCTTTTGATGGTTCAGGAAGTTGTGGAAGCAGTTTGCACAAGTCACAAATACAGACCACCAACCTCTCCAATTTATGACTCTTCCTTATAATTCCAGGAAATAGAAAAAATTATTTCTGCTTGTTTCTCAACCTAAGAAAGAGATAGTTTTATGGTTACAGATGAAAACAGAGCTTTGTCTGAAAATAATACCTCCAATTATGTAATAGGGTTGTAATAAAGTACATTCAAAAGGAAAATTAATTCCCACTAAGCAACTCATTCTTAGAACTGTCTGCTCTTAACACAGATGCAAACATACCCTTTGACTTTTCTTCTGGATGGTTATCTGTACTTAAAGAATTGAAAGTCTCCTCTTACAAATTTGAGTGAGTCCAAGAAAACTACTTAGCTATCCTAATGAGAAATTGCCAATGTTTGATGGTGAATGAAAATTTTACACAAATTTATATTTCCTTTGTATAACAAGATTTAGTGGAAATGAAATACATATACACATATTTACTCTTTTGAAGTAGATATATATTACTTCAGAAGTATGTACCTACTGGTTGTAAGAGATGCAAATCAAACTCAAACTAGCACTTAAGCCTAAAAGATAAAGCATTGTCTAGAAAGTCTGAGAAATGAATCTTGCTTCAGGTATGGGAAAATTAGGCATCCCTGGTTGTGATGCTTAAACTTCCTCCCTCCCTCTCTCCATCTCCATCTTTCCACTCACCTCTGTTGAGTGTTATTCTCAGTCTCTTTCTCTACCTGGAAGCAGGGTGTCTGATCATCATCCTAAACCCATTTTTTCCTTAAAGTTTCTAATCCTAGAAGGAGAGAATGTCCTCTAACTTTCACATATCAAATCTGGCAGAAGAGTTCTAGTGGTTCTTGCCTGAGTCATGTGTTCATGGCTAAACCAATCACCATAGCCAGAGTAATGGTCTATTCTGATTGGCCAATCTTAGGTCATGAGCCCACCCTAGAGTCAAGGCAAACAGGGACAACGACCTAGCAATATGATGGGAGGGACAGTTTCTGGAAGGAAGAGGGTTAACAGGCACACACAGAGATGGCTAGTACAAAAGACACAAACTTCCTGACCAGTACAGGTGCTAAAGAACTGAAGATGAGCTCAGAGCTCAGCTAGGCTCCTCTTTCCTACAGAATATACTGCTGAGGACTCCTGATGGTTGGGGTAATTTATAGGACATTTGCAAATCTTCTTCCCAAGTAGTATTAGTCCTCTCTGAGATGTTCGCTGAAAGGAGATTTGAAACCTAGCACTCAGAAATGTAGTAAGAACAAAAAAATAAAAGAGACACAATGCCTAGAATTCAAAGAAAACATTTTTAATTTAATTAATGAAAAATTATGTTTCTTTTTTTTAGTGGGGGTGGAGAGGAGAGGTAGGAACAGAGGGAGAGAGAGAATCTTAAGCAGGCTCCATACATGAAGCCCGATGGGGGACTTGATGAGGACTCGATTTCACGACCCTGAGATCATGACCTGAGCAGAAGTCAAGAGTCCCAAACTTAACCAACTGAGCCACCCAGGCATTCCTGGAAAATTATATTTCATGTAGACCTCAGGAACTTCCTTTTTTCCCCTCCAGTTTGCAATTTCTTAAAATAAGGTCAATAAAAATATTTTTTATTTTTATTTTTTATTTAAATTCAATTAATTAACATGTATTATTTGTTTCAGGGCTACAGATCTGATTCGTCAGTCTTATATAATACCCAGTGCTCATTACAACACATACCCTCCCCAATATCCATCACCCAGTTACCCTATCTCTCCACTTCCTTCCCCTCCAGCAACCCTCAGTTTGTTTCTTATGATTAAGAGTCTCTTATGGTTTGTCTCCCTCTCTGGTTTCATCTTATTTCATTTTTTCCTCTCCTTCCCTATGATCATTGCCTTATTTCTTAAATTCCACATATCACTGAGATCATATGATAATTGTCTTTCTTTGATTGACTTATTTTGCTTAGCATAATACCCTCTAGTTCCATCCAAACATTGCAAATGGCAAGATTTCATTTTTAATGGCTGTGTAATATTCCACTGTATTTATATAGCATGTCTTCTTTACCCATTCATCTGTCAATGGACATCTGGGCTTTTCCCATAGTTTGGAAAAATATTTTTTAATGCTATCTTACTATCCTACTCAAGAGTTCCTCAACCCAAGAACTACTCAACTGGTATGAAAACTATAAATCACCTAATGATGAACACTCAGTGCCTGAAGACTCAAGTAGAATAAATCATTCACATTTTAACATTCTTCTAAAATTCTGACTTTCCCTCTGAGTCATGGTTTTCATACTTGCTATTCCCCTGCCTAGAGCACCCATCTTCCTGTTCATGTGGTTGGACCTTTCTCTCCTACATTTTTATCCCCCACAGAGAAGCTCTCTTGCCCCATGTATAAAAATATGTCACTCAGTTATTCACTATCAAAGAACCCCATTAGATTCCATCATAGAGTTAACCACAGTTGTTTATAGGTTTATTTATTTGTCTGTTTCCTGGTGATTCTAGTTTAAAAACCCTGGGATGGCAGGGGTGTGCATTGTGTGCCAAGGCTCATCCAGCAATTAGCATAATGCTTGGCATGTTGTAGAGAACAAAACATGACTGAATAAAGTATACTAGAGGAAAGAAGTAACCTAGGGTTTCTTGGTCATTGGCCAGGCTGAGAAAGGCAGAGGGAGGCTAACCTACAGAGCACGTATCATTTCTTTCTGGCAGAAACTGAGAAGGTGATGAGACGGAATAGGGGGTGGAGGTCAGAGGCTCTGCCTTACCCATCATCTCCAACTCCTCCATTTTTCAGTTCCCATTTTAGTCTGTCTCCTTCACAGTCTGCCCTAACAAAACTTGCTCTTAGGAAGGAGCAAATAAACTCCTTCACTGTGTTGTATGTGACTAAAAACAGCTTAACATGATAACCTTTTAATACAAACCAAAGCCTCAGACTCATGGCTAAATTTCAGTCATGGGAGCTGGAGAGGACAGGAGATGTACCGGTGACCTTAGAGTCTGGAAAAAAAAAGCAAATATGCAAACTGTCCTCCACAATATCTTCAATTTATAAAGAAATAACATATTATCTATGTTTCTAAACTTAATATATATCCTCTATTTCATACGTATATACACATGTATTTCTTACATATTATGCTTATGAAGGGAAGGGAAACTTTAAAACTCACATTTTTAAAAAATTCTGAAGCAGAGAGAAATTGGAGTCTTCTTGGCTAGAAATAAAGAATGGGCGTATATTTTGACACTCTGGGGTAATTTTCAAAAAAGGCTGTGGGGTAAGGGAGGGAGTGAAGACAGGAGAGGACTCAAGTCAAAGGAGAAGGAGGAAGAGGAGGACAAAAGACGTCTTAATGAGTTCTAAGAGAGTCATTGGAAAGAAATATTTTTTGCCCAGGGCAGATTAACCAGGGTTGAAAGTGTGTTCACTTACATGCAGGTACATTGTGTTGTTGTTGTTCTTACTGAGACTTGAAGCTGAGGCTCGAATAAACCCATCCTTAGCCACTGGCTCAAAGATCTGTTTAGCCAATGTCAATGGAATTCAGATTTTAAAGAAATCAGGCTCCTTCTGGGACAAGCCTCTTTGGTTTACAGGTTTCTAATCTCTCTTAAAACACAGAAATGCATTTAAACTCTCTCTGGGTGTAAGTCCAAACCATAGGCTCTGTCACAGTGTACTATTAATAAAAGCACTTGGTCATCCTTGGTCACACGGATAAAGTCTGGCCACTTTGTGTAGGGGCTCTCAGTTCTAGGCCAGCCATTCTGAGCTGAGGTGGTCTTTTGAGCCCTTGCACCTGAGCTTGCTTTCAACCTGTTATCTACTTCTTTGACTCAGTAGTTCAGTGCTATGAGTAGTATTTATGCCTCCAGGTCAACTAAATACTTGATTTCCAACTTAGGAGAATATAAATAATTCTACTAATGATTATAGATGCTGGGAATCACTTTCCATTTTATTCCTCCTGGAAGCCACCACTAGAGTTTTAAGAGTGATGAAATGGTACCAGCGAACATCTCAATGCCAGAAAAGACTTGCTCATACCACAAACACTAAAAAAATCAGACATGATTTCCTTCTACTTGTGACACTGATGAAACTGGCATCAACCTGTATGAAGGGACCTGAGCCCAAAGCCATTTGCTCAAGTGGCAACTCATGTCTGGGTAATGTTTTTCCATGAAACCTGATGACCACTTCTCTGTGGTCAAAGAATAAAAATGATGGTGATTTTATGCCTTTGTCCTCACCAGTGAGCCTGTAAGGGTATTTCTCAACTTTTCAATATCTGCATTCTTAGCATGAAAGAACAAGTTGATACTCCAGCAAATACTGTTATTTCTTCAAACATTTGAAATATTTTGAAAAGATCACAAAAGCTTTGAGATTCCTGTATCATTTGTAATCATTTTGAATGAACCCTACCACTTAATTTAATTTGTATTGGGGATTTCTAGACTGACTGACCATATTCATTCTGTAAAGTGGTTTTGGAAATCATGAATACTGGAATTTAATTACATGGACATATTTTTCCAATAAAGTCTT
Organism: Ailurus styani; assembly: GCA_002007465.1. NCBI lineage: Eukaryota > Metazoa > Chordata > Mammalia > Carnivora > Ailuridae > Ailurus > Ailurus styani. The sequence continues at coordinate 3,380,908 of LNAC01000079.1, forward strand.
GTTCAGTTTTGGCTTAGACATGCCTTGGGTCAAAATAAGCTGCTCCATAAAAAATAAGGTATATAAACCAGTTAGAAAGAGAAATTGTTGAGTAAGACTACTGTGTGAACACACAAAACTCCAGGATAATCCCAATCAGTTTCAGTTCTAGTCACATAACTCTGGAGTTAGGATGGACCTCTTCTAGCTTTCCATCTTATAGATGACTCCCAGAGAGGTTGAAGGTCTCGTCCAAAGTCACAGAGTTGGTTAATGGTAGAGCTAAGACCAAGCTTAATAACTTGACTTTAAAATTAAGTATTACCATTACCTTATGATCCTTTTTAGGACAAATCTGTTCAGTATAATTTATTCAATAATGTAAATTTATTGATTAATCACAAGGTACCAGGCATTGGGATTTGACTGTGAAACAATATAGTTGGTCCCTGCCTTTATGGAGCTTACATTCAAGTGGCTGAAATAGGTGAATATGTAAAAAAAAAAAAAAAGAAAGATTGAAAACTGGGATATGTGCTACAAACAACAGCAACAACAACAAACAAACAAACAAGAAACAGTCAAGGGGCTGAGAAAGAGTAACAAGGAAGTATCCACTTTAGATACAGCTGTTATCTGCCAAATGATAGTTCCCAGCTTTTGGCAGAAGGGGCACTGAAGCTCAGAGATCTGAAGGATGCAAAAGAGATAGCCACGAGAAGAGTTTGGAGAGGCATGAGAAGAAGATTCCAGACACACAGAGCACAGAGGTGCTTTCAATGTTGTTGAGCATGAGGCCAGTCTAGACTGTTCTCTGATGAAGGACATATTTCGATGTCCAAGGATGAATCATGCCTGGCCCCAGTACATGGCTGGTTCAACTCTTCATTCAACTGAAAACAATGCTTCTACAGTCATAAGAAGGGTACTTCTTCTGTTACTTAGAATGAGACCCACACTCTTACCCAGCCTCTCCTCATCTATCTGCCATTAACAACATAAGAAACTGGGCGCCTGGGTGGCTCAGTGGGTTAAAGCCGCTGCCTTCAGCTCAGGTCATGATCCCAGGGTCCTGGGATCGAGGCCCACATCGGGCTCTCTGCTCGGCAGGGAGCCTGCTTCCTCCTCTCTCTCTGCCTGCCTCTCTGCCTACTTGTAATCTCTCTCTCTGTGTCAAATGAATCAATAAAAAATCTTTAAAAAAAAAACATAAGAAACTGAGTTCATTTTCTCCTACCCTCCTAGCCCTGCTCAAGAAAGATTGACTCCTTTCTGATTAAATTGAGGACATAGCTTCCTAGCAGGGGAAAAAATGATAAAACACAGGACTTAGGAAGTGATTCAAATAGTTCATGAGTGGATGAGAACTCCACCTCCCTCATCAGCTATATTTATAACATAATGAGCTTGGTCCTCCACATTTTACACAGAAAATAGAAAAATGATGCTCAGAAAGTGCAATTGCTTTGGATTTGCTGATTTGATGACCTGGAAGTTTCTGCTCACATCTGAATCCATTGACCTTCAAATCTGTCCCATCAAGATATCCCAGAGCCACTAATGGTCATGTTCATTTTTAAAATTTTTTCATTTTTCATTTTGGATGCAAATCGGAATACTTTATCAATGTTTCAGCCAACTGCCAGTAGACTCCCTAGTGTCAGACCTCACATGCTATGATGTAACCGTTTTGTAGATAACATGAACATAAACCCACCCCATCTGTCTGACTTAGTAAATAACTTGACCTCTTGGATAATCCTGGATTTGACTGCTACAGCCTGCTTAAAGCCTGGTTGTTCTCCAGCCAGTTGATTCAGCTGGGATGATACTAACGAAGCTGGAGCTATAGATTCAGGTCCCCTGAGGACTAATTAGATTCACACAGAGAAAAAAGTCTTCAAATTTTCCCTTATCACCCCAACCATTATTTTGGAAGTGCACTCAATGGAGGAGGAAGGATATTTTAATTCATTCCGCCCAAATCTACAGAATCCTTCTTCTTCTCAACAAAGTTTCTTGCAAGAGAGGTTTAGACTCGTTAGCTCAGTTTCCTGATTTCAGAGTTACTTCTTAATTATCTGGATTCCTCTTTCCTCCCAACACTCCATTGAAATAATTCCTGCTGAAACCACCAACAAAATGCTAACTTCCCTTAGAAAGGATCATTTGGGGCCAATCCATTTCTCCAGGGAGGAAAAACAATGGCAAACATAGTCCCACTCATGGAAGATAAATGAGCCCCAGCGGATACTGTGCTGCCAGATCCTTCCCCATCTGATGTGGTAGCTTGGGGCTGAAGGCTCTCAGCTGAGTTGTTCTTTGGAAATCCACATCAGCTAAAGGAAGCTGCTTCTCCGAAAGTCTTGGGCCTTCTGGGGACAGTCAGCATCCAATGACTGGTTAGCAGGCCAGTGAATATGAAGGTGCAGCCCTCTTGCATTAAATAAAGACAACCCTGAGGGCCCATTCTTGTTCCCAGGCTCCCTGTGGAATTGACTGAAGCTTCTGTTGCAACTGCTGTGATATGACACCATCCTTGGTGAAGACTACATTGGACTATTTTCACCATGGAAGGGACAGCGATTGATTCTGATAGACATATAAACACACTGTAGAGTGTCTAGTTTTGCCTTTCCTTCCCACAAGGCTTCAGCCAGCATCACTTTTCAAGGGGTTATGGATCCACTGAAATGAATCCAATATGACATCATATTGAACAAAAGAACTCACTTTACAGCAAAGAGGTATGGAATTTGTCACATGACCATGGGATCTATTGGTTCCGTTACTTATTGGACCACTCAGAAACTGCCAGCCTGATAGAGCAATGAGATAGAATTTTGAAGGTGCAATTAAGGTGCCAGCTTGAAGATGACACTCTGAAAGGATGCCCCCTGCCCCCAAGATTCAGTATATACTCTAACCCACTCACCATTATATGGTGTTGGGTCCATAGAAGGTGAATACATATATCCAGAAATAAGAGGTGAAAGTAGGAGTGGTCCCATTTACCATCATGCCCAGTGATGTGCTTTTAGCTCCAATAATTTCAGTGTCTATGTATTTAAAGATCCTAGTTCCTAGAGTAGAAACACTTGTACCAAGGGACAAAGCAAAAATCCCATTCAACTTTAAGCTACATCCAGTCACTTCAATCTTCTCATGCTTAGAAACAAGAAGGCAAAGCAAGTTGCTTCCAGTCTGGGAGGAGTGATTGATCCTGATCATTAGGAGGAGGTGAGGCTCCTGTTACACAGTGAAGGGGGAGGGAATACTGTGTTTGGCCCCCAGTCAGCCCAGTTGAGCTTCTCTTGGAACTCCCTGTCCAATTTTGATAGTGAATGGATAAATGTATGGAAGCACAGCCTCAGAAGGGCATATTGACCAGTGTCAATGATTGAGGTTCTGGGTTGTTCCATCAAATAAACCACCCAAACCAGCAGAAATGGCAGCTGAGAGTGGAATATATTTATAAATCTAGAATGAGCAGATCTGTTGCAGCATTAAGAACAGCTATAGTGGTGGGGCACGTAGGTTATCCTTGTAATTTATTTTCTTATAAGTTTTCCCCACGAAAGAGATGACAGACTCCTCTGGGAGTTATTCTCAGAAGGTATTACATATTTTTAAAAATGGATCTAAACAGTGTAAAGGGTAGATAGTAGAGCACATTTTATTACAACACTCAGATCCTCCCTCTCAAGATTAAAGAAGCCATTCCCCCACTGGTTGGAAGTATGGACAGCAGAAAACTTTCAGATGAGTTTCCCTCAGAAATTTCCCTATGTTGAAGATGGCGGAGAAGTGAGAGTCCCTATTTCAAGAGGTTTTCTGCAGTGAGCTAACTATCTACCAGAACACTCTGAGCACCCATGAAATCAGCCTGAGCTGATTATATAGTGTATAGAAGCTTATACACTTCTATGGGGGCAGGAGATCATCAGCAGAGAGGAGCACCTTGACTAGATCAAGGTTAATATATTCAGCTATATATTCCCTCAACCACCTCTCACCAAAATGACTAAGAGGAGGAACACCCAACAGAGGGAAAATTCAGAGACTGTGACCTCTGCCACAAAACTACTGGATATGGACATAAACAATATGTCGGAAATAGATTCAGGATAAAAATTGTCCAGGCAATGGCTGGATTGGAGAAGACCATTAATGGCAACATAGAATCTCTAAAGGCGGAAGTGAGAGTTGATCTGGCAGAAGTAAAAATACTATCAAGGAGAACCAATCTAATCTAAATACTCTAACAGCTAGGATAACTGAGGCAGAAGATCGAATTATTGATCCTGAAGACAAGCTGATGGAAAAGCAGGATCAGGAGGAGGCCTGGAACAAACAACTTAGAAGCCCTGAAAACAGAATTAAGGAAATAAATGACACCATGAAGTATTCCAATGTCAGAATTATAGGGATCCCTGAGGGGGTGGAGAAAGAGAGAAGACTAGAAGATATAGTTGATCAAATACTGGATGACAATTTCCCTAATCTGGGAAGTGGAACAACTGTTCATGTCCTAAAGGCAGAGAGGACACCCCGCCAAGATCAGCGAGTCTAGAAAGACCCCCAGACACTTAATTGTGAGATTCATGAATCATAAATTCAGGCAGGAGTTCTCAAGGACAGCTAGGGGGAAGAGATTCCTTACATACAGAGAAAGGACCATCAGAATAACATCAGACCTGTCCACAGAAACCTGGCAAGCCAGAAAGGGCTGGCAAGACATATTCAGGGCACTAAATGAGAAGAACATGCAGCCAAGAATACTTTATCCAGCAAGGCTGACATTCAGAAGGGATGGAGAGATAGAGAGCTTCCAAGACCGACAAGGTCTAAAAAATTATGTTACCACCAAGCCGTAACTACAAAAAATATTAAGGGCGGGGGTTCTATAAAAGAACAAAGAACCCAAGAGTGACATAGAACAGAAAGTTACAATGTATAGAAACAAGGATTTCACAGGCAACATGATGTCAATAAAAACTTACCTTTCAATAATCACTCTCAATGTGAATGGCCTAAATGCTCCCATAAAAAGGTGCAGGGTTGCAGACTGGATAAAATGACAGGACACATCCATATGCTGTCTACAAAAGACACATTTTGAACCTAAATATACATCCCGACTGAAAGTGAAGGGATGGAGAACTATCTTTCATGCCAGTGGGCCTCAAAAGAAAGCTGGGGTAGTGATTCTTATATCAGATAAATTAGATTTTAAGCTAAAGACTGTAGTCAGAGACAGAGAAGGACACGACATCATTCTTAAAGGGTCTATCCACCAAGAAGATGTAACAATTCTAAATATTTATGCCCCCAACATGGGAGCAGCCAACTACATAAGTCAATTGTTAAACAAAATAAAGAGTCATATTGATATGAATACATTAATTGCGGGAGATCTTAACACGCCACTTTCAGCAACAGATAGATCATCTAAACAGAAAATCAACAAAGAACAAGAGCTTTGAATGACACATTGGACCAGATGGACCTCGTAGATATATACAGAACATTCCACCCTAAAACAATAGAATGCTCATTCTTCCCGACTACATGTGGAACTTGCTCCAGAATAGACCACATATTTGGTCACAAATCAGGGCTCAACCAATACCAAAAGATTGAGATTATTCCCTGCATTTTCTCAGACCACGATGCTTTGAAACTGGAACTCAACCATAAGAAAAAGTTTGTAAGTAATTCAAACACTTGGAAGCTAAAGACCATCCTGCTCAAGAATGTTTGGATCAACCAGGTATCAAAGAAGAACTTGAACGATTCATGGAAATCAATGAGAATGAAGACACATCAGTCCAAAACCTATGGGATACAGCAAAGGCAGTCCTAAGGGGAAATATATAGCCATCCAAGCCTCACTCAAAAAAATTGAAAGATCCCAAATACGCCAACTCTCTTTACACCTTAAGGAACTGGAAAATCAACAACAAAGTAAGAAAACCCCACGCACAAGAAGGGAAATAAGATTAGAGCAGAGATCAATGAGTTAGAAACTAGAGATACAGTAGAATACATCAATGAAACTAGAAGCTGGTTCTTTGAAAGAATTAATAAGATCAATAAACCACTGGCCAAACTAATCCAAAAGAAAAGAGAGAGGACTCAAATTAATAAAATTATGAATGAATAGGGAGAGATCACGACTAACACCAAGGAAATAGAAACAATCATCAGAAACTATTATCAACAGTTATATACCAATAAGTTAAGCAACCTAGAAGAAATAGATTCATTCCTGGAAACCTATAAACTTCCACCACCGAAACAGGAAGAAGTTGACAACCTGAATAGACCAATATCTAATAACAAGATTGAAGCAGTGATCAAAAACCTCCCAAAAAACCAGAGTCCAGGATCTGACAGATTCCCTGGGGAATTCTACCAAACATTCAAAGAAGAAATAATACCTATTCTCCTGAAGCTGTTTCAAAAAATAGAAACAGACGGAAAACTTCCAGACTTTTTCTATGAAGCCGGCATTACCTGGATCCCCAAACCAGGCAAAGACCCCCTCAAAAAGGAGAATTTCAGACCAATAACCCTGATGAATATGGATGCCAAGATTCTCAACAAGATCCTAGGTAATAGGATCCAACAGTACATTAAAAAGATTATCTACCTTGACCAGGTGGGATTTATCCCTGGGATGCAAGGGTGGTTCAACATTTTCAAATCAATCAATCAATCAAGCAATCAATGTGATAGAACAAGTCAATAAGAGAAGAGAGAAGAACCACATGGTCCTCTCAATTGATGCAGAAAAAGCATTTGACAAAATACAGCACCTGTTCCTGGCTAAAACTTTTCAAAGTATAGGAATAGAGGAAACATTCCTCAACTTCATAAAATCTATCTATGAAAATCTCACAGTGAATATCATTCTCAATGGAAAAAAACTGACAGCCTTCCCATTGAGATCAGGAACACAACAAGGATGCCCACTCTCGTCACTATTGTTCAACATAGTACTAGAAGTCCTAGCAACAGCAATCAGACAACAAAAGAAATAAAAGGTATTCAAATTGGCAAAAAAGAAGTCAAACTCTCTCTCTTCACAGATGACATGATACTTTATACAGAAAACCCAAAAGACTCCACCCCCAAACTACTAGAACTCATACAGCAATTCAGTAATGTAGCAGAATACAAAATCAATGCACAGAAATCAGTCGCTTTCTTATACACTAGCAATGAAAATACAGAAAGGGAAATTCAGGAATTGATTCCATTTACTATAGCACCAAGAACCATAAGATACTTGGAATAAACCTAACCAAAGAGGTAAAGGATCTGAACTCGAGAAACTAGAGAACGCTCATGAAAGAAATTGAAGAAGACACAAAAAGATGGAAAAGCATTCCATGCTCATCGACCAGAAGAATAAGCATTGTTAAAATGTCTATACTGCCCAGAGCAATATATACTTTCAATGCCATCCCAATCAAAATTCCACTGCCATTTTTCAAAATGCTGGAACAAACAATCCTAAAATTTGTATGGAATCAGAAAAGACCCTGAATTGCTAAGGAAATGCTGAAAAAGAAAAACAAAGTTGGAGGCATTATGTTGCCTGATTTCAAGCTTTATTACAACGCTATGGTCACCAAGACAGCATGGTACTGGCACAAAAACAGACACATAGATCAATGGAACAGAATAGAGAGTCCAGACAAGGACCCTCAACTCTATGGTCAAATAATCTTTGACAAACCAGGAAAAAGTGTCCAGTAGAAAAAAGTTTCTTCAACAAATGGTGCTGGGAAAATTGGACAGCTATGTATAGAAGAATGAAACTCAACTATTCTCTCACACCATACACAAAGATAAACTCAAAATGGATGAAAGACCTCAACATGAGGCAGGACTCTATCAAAATCCTAGAGGAGAACATAGGCAGTAACCTCTTTGATGTTGGCTACAGCAACTTCTTTCAAGACACGTCTCCAAAGGCAAGGGAAACAAAAGCAAAAATGAACTTTTGGGACTTCATCAAGATAAAAAGCTTATGCATGGCAAAGGAAACAGTCAAAAAAACAAAGAGGCAACCCATGGAATGGGAGAAGATATTCACAAATGACACACAGACAAAGGGCTGATATCCAAGATCCATAAAGAACTCCTCAAACTCAATGTCCCCAAAACAGATAATCATGTCAAAAAAATGGGCAGAAGACATGAACAGACACTTCTCAAAGGAAAACATACAAATGGCTAGCAGACACATGAAAAAATATTCACCATCACTAGCCATCAGGGAAGCTCAAAGGAAAACCACATTGAGATACTACCTTATACCAGTTAGAATGGCCAAAACCAAACACGGCGGGAAACAACAAGCGTTGGAGAGGATGTGGAGAAAGGGGAACCCTCTTTCACTGTTGGTGGGAATGCAAGTTGGTGCAGCCAATTTTGGAAAACAGTGTGGAGATTCCTCAAAAAATTAAAAATAGAGCTACTCTTTGACCCTGCAATTGCACTACTGGGTATTTACTGCAAAGATACAGATGTAGTGAAAAGAAGGGCCATATGTACCCCAATGTTCATAGCAGCAATGTCCACAATCACCAAGCTGTGGAAAGAGCCGAGATGCCCTTCAACAGACGAATGGATAAAGAAGATGTGGTCCACATATACAATGGAATATTACTCAGCCATCAGAAAGGATGAATACCCAACTTTTGTATCAACATGGACGGGTCTGGAGGAGGTTATGCTAAGCGAAATAAGTCAAGCAGAAACAGTAAATTATCATATGGTTTCACTTATTTGTGGAACATAAGGAATAAAATGGAGGACTTTAGGAGAAGGAAAAGAAAAGTGAATTGGGGTAAATTGGAGGGGGAGGTGAAAGATGAGAGACTGGACTCTGAGAAACAAACTGAAGGTTATGGAAGGGAGGGTGGAGGGTGCATGGGTGAGCCTGGTGGTGGATGTTAAGGAGGGCACGTATTGCATGGAGCACTGGGTGTGGTGCATTAACTATAACTCTTGGATCACTGAAAAAATTAAAAATATATATATTAAAAAAAAGAAATTGTCCTATGTTAGATAGAGTTACCTCACCCAAGGTCATGACTTCTTCTCACACTCACTTCTCACTTCTCAGGGACTGGATGATCCTGGGAGGGTGTAAAGAACAAGGCCCTTTGCCTCATGGGCAATTCTGAAGGGCTATACCAGTTTCTGAGCTCCCCACGGAATAAAATGAGGTTTTTGTGAGTGTGTCATAGTTTAGTTTCTCCCTATGACCAAGCCTGCTTTCATCAACCTCTCATTATTATTGATATTAATAATACTCCCCAATGAACTTTCTGTACACCAGTCTCCATCTCAGGATCTGTTTCCTGGGGAAACTAAGACAGGAGCTTTCATAAAGGAAGAAGGTATTCCATGGGTTTTGACGCCCTGTAGAGCCAGTTCAAATCCTAACTTCCCATCAGCTATAACCTGTGAACTCCTAAGTGCAGTGCTTACATTGTCTGAACTTCTGATTCTATATCTATAAAATGATAATAATGTGGCACTAAAATGGTTGTGCTGATAAAATATTGGGTATGATATAGTTCTTAACACAATGACATAATAAGTACTCAGTAAATAGAAGCACATATATTTAAATGTCTTCTGCTGGGTTCTTCCTGGAGCAGACCCTGAGCCAAGTATTTGCATGAAGGTAGTTGATCAGGAAGGTGATTCTGGGAAGCACTAACTGGGGAGAAGGGAAGTATGAAGAAGAAAGGGAAGAAGGCAATTCTGGGTACAATAATGACCAAGTTACTGCTATGGGCAGTTAAGACTCAATCCCTCCAGTGACCAATGAAAGACTATCTAGAGCTTACTTTCCTCAAGTTGTACTACCAGAAGGCTAAGGAAGATGGGGTATTGACCCCTACATCCTATCCATCATCAGTTGAATTATTTTTCCTGGGGCATTAATTCCTTGGTATATTTAGTCTGCTTCACTTGCTCATGGGCCAAACACAATCCAGCAACCAGAGAAAACCCTTAGGAAGAGTGAGAGAATCTTGCAGGTAGGAGGTGTTGGTGTGTCTGGGAATGGTGGCCGTGGAGGAGCTATGAACGAGGCAGTCACAACAGTGGCTTTAGTGTGTGTACACACAGACTATATGACAGCAATTTTCTTACAAATTTTCACTTTTATACACTTTCCTTTTCTCTTGAGCCCCTTACTTTTATGTGTTGGGGTGTGTAGTGGGTTCAAGGGTATCCCTTCTCCCCCAGAAGACATGTCCACATCCTAACCCCTGGAACCTGTGAATATGAACTTATTTGGAGAAAGGGTCTTTGAAGATGTAATTAAGCTATGGATCTTAAGTGGAGCTGAGTCATGTGGGCCCTAAATCCAATGACAAGTGTCCTTATGAGAGAGAGACAGAGCATGTTGGCACAGAGGAGGGAGAGGCAATGTGATCACAGGGTCAGAGGTCAGAGTGATGCTGCTATATCCAAGGAACACCTGGAGCCACCAGATGATATAAAAGGCAAGGAAGGATTCTCTCTGAAAGACTGGAAAGGGCACAGTCTCTGGAATTGCTCAAGAATCCATTTCTGCTGGTTTAAGCCAACCAGTCTGTGACAATTTGTTATAATGGGCCTAGTAAATGAAATTAGGGAGTTTCCCTGAATTTGTTTATGGCCCATATTTAGAGAATGCCACCAGCCATTACAGTAATTGAACTTTTGACCAGAGAAGAGAGAGTCTACACTGACTGTATGTCCAGGCTGGTACAGGTGCGGCAGGCCTTAAGACCAAGTCTCTGGTCCCCACGGTCCTCTGGCTCTAGACCACAAGCATGGCTCTTCTCTGAGGTTCTCAGGCGGTTTCAAAGAAACCACAGAACATGTGATCTCTTCTGTGTTCCCTCAGGGAGTCTGAAAGAAAAATGAGTTAAATTAAAGCTAATTGGTGAAGCTGATTATGCCATTAGAAAGACTTCAAAATGCTTTCTGAAAAGTGACGCAAAAGTTGGATATTTAGGGCACCTGGGTGGCTCAGTGGGTTAAAGCCTCTGCCTTCAGCTCAGGTCATGATCTCAGGGTCCTGGGATCGAGCCCCACATCGGGCTCTCTGCTCGGCAGGGAGCCTGCTTCCTCCTCTCTCTCTGCCTGCCTCTCTGCCTACTTGTAATCTCTCTCTGTCAAATAAATAAATTTTAAAAATCTTTAAAAGAATTTTTAAAAAGTTGGATATTTATTCTACAAACATTTAGAAGCTTCTCTGGTGTGCCAGGAATTTTTCTGGGTGTTAATGTCCCAGAGGCAAGAATCCTTAAGGAAAAGTAATGGTTGTTGTATTAAATGTACATTTATTGAAGTCCACATTCCTACTCTAGACAAAGGCTTGTATGGTGTGTCAGGGTGGAGAAGATTCACTTTGATTCCGTTCAGAGTTCTGGTCCTCTGACCCTTTAGTTGGAGACTGATGTTCATCCTGCAGTCCATTTGGTTCTGAAAGCACTGTCTAGGCTTGGTGTACAAGAGGAGCACCATCCCCACGACACACTGGATGCAAAGGCTGAAATACCGGCCAGATTTCCATCCATATCTTAAAGAACAAAACCCGCAGGCTTGAAATAGAAGGAAAATAGGAACCTTTCTCCCTATCCTTCCTGGACCAATTGGTCTGTCCTCCTCCAGAATGCTTCCCAGACTTTTCTAGCCCAAGTAATCCATCCACCAATGCTACTCTGGGTGAAACCACCCATGCTGACCCAAGCATTTATAATTCATTTACCTGTTTGGTTAAGTGTTATCACTCCTGTATAGTGGATTTGAACCTGGAAAGCAAAAATAGGACCCCAACACTGTCTTAACTCAGTAAAGCGGATAGATATTCAATAATTTGTTTGGATGGCTATTGAATGAAATTGATTAAACACTTGGAAGAAAATGAATGAACTTGGACACTTATCACTCAAAGCCTCCCGCTGGCTTCCCTTTACACTCAGAGGAAAAACCAAAGTTGTTACAGTGGTCCTCAGGCTCTCTGCACCCAGCCACCTGCCTCCTTAGGACTTCAACTCCCATCAGACTCCCCTTATTCCTATCTCGGGTCTTGTCAGTGTTCCTTAAACACACCCACCATACTCTTTCCTCAAGATTTGGCAAGGGCTACCAGATTTAGCAAACAAAAATACAGCACGACATAAAAATACAGCATGAGGGGCGCCTGGGTGGCTCCATGGGTTAAAGCCTCTGCCTTCAGCTCAGGTCATGATCCCAGGGTCCTGGGATCGAGCCCCGCATCAGGCTCTCTGCTCAGTGGGGAGCCTGCTTCTTCCTCTCTCTCTGCCTGCCTGTCTGCCTACTTGTGATCTCTCTCTGTCAAATAAATAAATAAAACCTTTAAAAAACCACATACTTATAAAAAAAATACAGCATGACCAGCTAAAGTTGAATGTTAGGTTAAGTGATTCTTTTTTTAGTATAAATATGTCTCATGCAATATTTAGGACATACTTATACTTAAAAATTTTTTTTTAAATCTAAACTTCAGTTAAAACTGGGAATCCTGTATTTTACCTGGAGTCCCTATATGCTAATCCTTCTACATGGGCCACTCTTTCCCTAGATGTCTACATGGCTTAATCCCTCACTTCCTCATATGTCACCTCATTGGAGAAGCCTGCCTTTAGCATTCTGCCTAAAAGAGCACATCACCTTACCAAGTCTGTTCCTATCCCCATTCCCAGACTAATTCTTCTTAGCACTTATGACAACATGACAGAGTACATTTTTATAGGCTATTGTACATCTGCCCCCACTAACATATCAACCACGTACAAGCTGGGACTTGATTCCTTTCCTGATATATTATTCCTCATTCCTGGGACAGAGTCTGGCACAGGGTGGGCCCCTAGTAACTAGTTGCTGAATACATAAATTTGAATGGCTTCTAGTTTGCTTTAAATTGCTGATTCCTATGGATGCTATTTGCAGGTAAATATCTAAGCTTTAAATTTTAATATCATTCCCCTTCAAGAGTAATACTCCCTTCCCTCTCCCCTTCATCCATCATGACAGACCCTCTCAATCAGAAAAATGTCTTAGAAGAGAAAGGAATTTACCTTGATTCTTGGGAATCTTCAGTTCAGTCTTTTCCCTCCTTTGTTCCGTGCTGAATGCTAGCTTGGAGACAGATGTCATTTATTTATAAGTCACAGAAAAACATTCAAGTTTTCATCCTTTAGTTGGCAGAAAAATATTGCTGTAGAAGTCCCACTGACACTTAAATCAGAGGACTTGTTTGACCTTGAATTTTCACTGAAGTGTTGTGTGAGCCAGTCTATCTGAAATTGACAATTCGAGGAAGGCAAAAATAAACTTAGTAATTGAGGAGATGACCCATGTTATTCCATCCCAAGTTCCACTTTTCTATTTGTCCCTCGCCCAGGGATAGGGAGAGAAATTTCCCTCTGTCTTATTATAGAGTTTGGGTAGAAAGAAAATTGTAACTGTTGTATGAGCTTTCAGGTGAGACATGCTGTTCTCATTCCCATTTCTCAAGTACTTAAAGGACTAGGCATTGCTTGTGAGCATCTAATAGGCAATATCCTGGTTTCTGCAAAGCTGACAATAAGAGGATCTCAAATCACTCATCCACTATCCAACAAGACAGCTTTTGCCTTCTGCATCTTTGCCCAAGGCAGAGGTTTGAGCCAGAAGAGCACTGGTCAGTCTAGACTAGATGTGGCTCAGAAGAACTGATAGCTCTCCCAAACTCAAGTAGTGGAGAGTTTTTGTGACTTCTTCTATCCCTACCACCACCACCACTACATTGGACCAGGTTCCACCACCACATCCCTAACTCCCTGCCAACCAACACTTGATTCCAAGCTCTACTCAGGAATCTGCAGGTTTCCTCCAGGAACTGATCTTCATGACTTCTTTCACTTATTTAGAAATTGTTAGTGATCTGCCTGTCAAGGGTCTCCTGCTTGGCTTTCAAAACCCTCCATCATCTACTTTCTTCAAACCTGATCAACCATCCGCTCATCTCTCCAATTCCTACCTTCTTTCCTAATCTACATCGACCCCCAGGCACTCGTTCAGAGCTCTCCCTTTGCCATTTCTACCCTGAGACTGCCTCACCTTCAGTATTCACTCAGCCTTTATCGATCTCCCCTTGAAGGCCCTAAAACTCCAAATTTAGCATTTGATGAATACTTGCTACATTTCAAAGTTTTCTGTAGTCTTTTCTTCCCAGCTGAATTGTAAGTGCCTTAAGATCTGGAATAACTATATGGAAAATAAAATCCGTACCTGATGATTTATTTTTAAATGGTTCCAGTAGCACAGCACCTAACACCTAGCACCAACACCTAAATTGGTAGCTATCCCTTTGTTTCTCTCCTACAAGCAATGATGAGAAGAAAGATCTTTGTTGGTTCAATGGCTTCCTGACCCTGGACTAAAAAGAGACAAGCTTATTTTACCAAATTTGGGGAAGCTGTAGTATTTTGACACTGACTCAGTAAATGCTGGTCTATAACCCTTTTTTTGAGGAATCATAAACATTTACGTACTCAACACTGATTATACATTATCCCTAATTCTTAAAATAAACTCGTGCAAAAGGATTGTTATCCTTATGTTAAGATTTTTTAAAAAGCTTATTCAGATAAGAAACATGCCCAAGTTCACATAGTTAGTAGAGCTGAAGTCAGGATTTGAAAACAAGATAAGCTAACTTTCGAGCCCTCAAGTTTTGGCTTCCAGGGCATCTCCCATTCATTCTACAGGTATTTTTATAGAATTCAAGCACCAACACCATTAGGACAGAAATGGGTGAACAAAAAAGTATGTGCTCAGTGGAGTCAAGTGTTCAAATACACTGGCAGCATCATACCCTTAGGAATTAGTCAATACATCATTTCTTTACATTTCCATGGATATTGGGAAAAACTAAAATCACAAAGTCTTCAGAGAGCTCCGCATATGCTCAAAATTTTGACATGCTAAACGTGATATTGCTCAACAAATATTAAATATCCAAATATGATTGATTGACCTCCTTGGCAGGCAGGAAATCAATGTTTTGCTTTCCCTCTAGTTTGGAAGAGCCTTTTTTCTTTTCTTAAGCTCTTCCTTTAGAAATCTAAATGTTTAATCCAAATAAGTTCTGGGACCCCCCACATAGCTCCTATAAAGTTGCATGGAAAATGCATGGCTCAATAGCCAAAAAGTAACTTAAGGGAAATTCCATTCTTTATTTGCATCTCTTATAGAATATCAGAAGGGATCAAATTCCTAAACCACGAAAACACGTATCCAAACCCTATTTCCTCTCACACCCATTTACTTTCTATACTGAAGTTGTTTGAAGCCTCTCCTTTGCCAAATCCCCAAAATTCTTTCTGACATTCAACCCACATGAACTCTCATTCTCCTCCACCTCCTCCTCTCTGTTTACTATCCCTCTCTGCCCATTCTTCTCATTTGACGTCGCAAAAAATACCAGACTACCAGAGCTGCGACATTCCTAGATGTGGGAAATTCAAACTGTCCACAACGTTTCATGCCTCTCTCTATCCATATCTTTTGTACTATGATTTCATAGCTCCTCCTGTTGAGATAGAAGTGATGATGTACCAATTCTGAGCTTAGACTTCCAAAAAAATGTTTTGCCTGTCATCTCTCTCAGAACCTTGACATGGTGACCCAAATAAACAGAGACCAGCCTGCTGGAGGATGAGTAGAGAAGAGCCTCGTTGTTCCAGCTAAGAACATCCTAGACCAGCACGTAGCCAAACATCCACCAAACGTGTGAGTACAGCCAAGATCACAAAACCAGCCAGGAGCTACCCCTCAACTCATCCCAGATTCATGAGCAAGCCCAGCTAAGACCTGATGAACTAGCCAGCCAACCCAGAAACTCATGAGCTAATTAATGTTTGCTGTTTGAAACCCCAGAGCTAAAAGTTGAGCAAAATAGAAAATACTTTCTCTTAAATATGTTTTGTTTCCTTTTGATACTTACCAGTGAGAGTTTCTAACAGTCAATGGTACTGGGTTCAGTGTTATTTTCTTCTTCTTTTGGTCTGATCTGTCAAAATAACTTTGGTTAATTTTTCTTAAATGTCCATGGACTTCCTATTATAAATGCTGAAATCTTTTCTAGCCCCCATGTGATCATAACAATTTAATCTGCAATCTCCCTTACAATCCAAAGAATAGGTCTTTTGCCATCACCCACATGGGCTCTGGTCAGAGTCCACTGTTTGAGCATTTTGCTCAGAGCCGAGCCTACATATCAAAGAGGCATTTATCATAATCTATGATAGGTTTATGTGTGAATGACAGCCATGGGTAAGTCATTTTTTCCTGGGACAGAGCTATAATAAAATCTACATATTGGCTGCATCCACTTAGGAAATATTCCCCTACTGAGGATATGCCTTCAGACATTTTGGACATAAATTATTTTGAAGTTAGGGTGCCTGCTTCTGAGATATTGCCAAAGAACTGCTTTCATCGCATCCAAATTCTGTCCCCACAAGACACTCTATAGCTAGGTTTTTAGACAGCAGAGCTATAATATAATCATGATGATAAAGCATTTCCTCAAGATTTAACAAACACACACATTTCGAGATAAATTGGATTAGGAAATAATATGTAATGTCACCATCTGGTGACTCCCCCAAAATGTTACAACTATCTCCATGCCAATAATCAACATTTTATTAATGCCTTAAAGCAATAAAAGATAATATTTAAAAGGACATATGGGAATTGTTTTGTTGTGTTTGATAATCTCATAAAGAACGGTGTATCGGAGTGTCTTTGGGGGTTCTTTGCTTACAACACAGAAATCGACCGTAACTAAATTAAGCAAAAAGGAACGTACTGGGGAGGACATGGGGTAGCTCTCATAATCAACAGAGAAGCTAAAAGCAAAACAAAACATAGCAGACTCCAGAAAGATAAGGAACAGCAGAGCACCAGGTACGAGGTGCTAGAAACTATTTAGTGTCACCTCTTCAAGTTGCTATTGTCATGATGAACAATCTTCAGCTGTTTTCAGCCCTCCTGTACCATTTTGCTTATGATTCCAATTCCAGGAAGAGGGCATCTACTTGGCCTACCTTGTGTCACCTACTCAATCTTGCCCAAGGGAGGGCTGGGCCACCTCAACTGGCAGGCCCACGAGGACTGCTCCCAGTAGGGCAGGGAATGTGCGAAGGGAGATAGTTCCCCAAGCTACAGGGTTCCATAACTCGACTGATGAAAAAAGTGCTGGGAAACCAAATAGAAGTCTACACCGAAGTTCAAGCTCAGAAAACTGTGGGAAGCTGAATAAAACCTAGAGCAAAGACTCCTTCCCTTCATCCTCTATTACCTTCAGCTCTGTGTAGAGACTTGTAAATATTGTTAAAAACACTCCATGGACAAGGTCTGCAGTGAAGGTGGAAGATAAAGTATTTTAAGGGCAATCTGAAAGGAGAGAGGGTATTAGTTTTCAGCTTAATTGGTATTAAGAAGATCCTGTTATAATCATGAAGGTAATGTGAAAAAGGGAGTAGAGCATATATGGAAAAGGGAAAATGAGCATAGACGATGACAAGCAAAGAAGGAAGTAAATCTGTATTATCACTAACAAATGCCATAATAGTTATTATTTCCCTATGAAACCATGAAGACTAAACAGACCCAGAATGGATGCCTGCCTGTGTTAACATCACCGCATTTTCCATGTGAAATGTGATTTCGAGGACACCTAGAACTATTCCAATTTCTGTATTCTCTAAGCTGGTTCCTACTAGAACTATCTCTGTCTTCTTTCCTTTGTACCTCAACTGAATCTTTCTTCTTTTAATGAATTTTACTGAATATTGTACTATTATTGGTGATGGTGTAGAATAAGATGTCATTACCCTTCCTATAAATATCTTCTCATATACTTACCATTCTTAACCCTATCACTGATCCCACTGTGAATCAGGCTGAATGATCAGACAATCTTCTGCCATCAGTCCTAGGTACTCAGCCCTTAACAAGCATTTCGGAAAGAAGAGGTGTCACCTTCACTGTGTTCCCAGAAGAGGCAGAAGTCTATTTGTTCTTCATTCAGAATGGAAATTATTTTTTAAAAAGGAACAATCATATGGAACTAACTTGAGTTTGATCCCTTCCTTCCTCTCAAATATATATATGTGAACATCCCCTCACACAAAGGCAAGGAGAGAGTCTACCTAGGATGTATTAAGTCACCTCAATCTGAAGGCATATCAGCATCTCCGCATCTCAGAATGCTGAAGAAGGGCAGAAGCCATAGAAGGAGGATCCAGGGCTAGCTTGGTGAGCAGTCCCAGCTATAAGATCAGCCCCCAATGAAATCAGCCAATTGTGAGATATACTCATAATCAAGCAGTACTGATATGTGCTGGACCTTACATCAAATGCTTTACCTGCATGATCTCAATTACTTCTCTTATTCACCCGTGATTTAGGGCTATTTTTCTCACCTACAAATGAAGAAACTAAGGCTTAGAGGGTGAGGAAATGTACTCAAGATCACACTGGTAGGAAGTATCAGAGCCTGGAATTCAGACTATGTAATCCAGTTCCATGGCCCAAGTTGGAAATCTCTGTCTTCCCAGGGGCAATACCCAATGCTGGAGGTGGAAATGGAGAACCCAGGTTGCTGGAAAGCTGCCTGAGGCGTCTGGGGGAAGGTGGAAGCGCAGGTATAGGAAATCCAGTTAAGCTTCCTGAGCTTTGCCTTGAGCCTCAGTGGGAACCCATAAGCCAAACAGTGTCAGTACCTGACTACCTCAAGCATGCCCAGGATGAGGACCAGTAACCTGTTACCTGATTGGTCATTCAGGCAGAGCTCCTGAGCCAATGAGAAACATGCCTGGTGACATATTAGCAGTTGCCAAACCACTAGGGCCATGCTCAAGGTTTGGCCCTGAACCAGATAGGAGATTACCCAAGAGTTCCAGAATCAGAACTAGAACCTATGTACTTACTCCCTACCCTAATCCCTGAATGTGAGATTCAGTACTTCATGTGCCCAGTCACTATGTCCATCCAGGCTCCTGATCCATCCCCTGCTGAGCCAGAACCCCAAGAACCTGCCCAGCTTGTTCCTGTCCCCTGCTTTTTCCAGTGAGCAAATCCCTGTTCCTCAGCCTACCAGCGATTTGTCACTAACACTCTTTTGTTCCAAATACATTTTCCCTGGATTGAAAATGCTATTATCCACTACTCCTCAGAGAGCTTACTACTGTACCCTCAGTCCCCAAACTGGACCACTAGGGTCCTGATGCCAGTCACATTAAATCTTTTTAATATGGCTGACTCCCTACTCTGGAAGACAGTATGGTGTTTCCTCAAAAAGTTGAAAATAGAGCTACCCTATGACCCAGGAATTGCGCTACTGGGTATTTACCCTAAAGGTACAAATGTAGTGATCCGAAGGGACACATGCATCTGAATGTTTATAGCAGCAATGTCCACAATAGCCAAACTACGGAAAGAACCTAGATGTCCATCAACAGATGAATGGATAAAGAAGTGGTATATATGTACAATGGAATACTATGCAGCCATCAAAAGAAACAAAATCTTGCCATTTGCAATGACGTGGATGGAACTAGAAGGTATTATGTTAAGCCAAATAAGTCAATCAGAGAAAGACAATCTTCATATGATCTCTCTGATATGAGGAATTTGAGGGGCAGGGTGGGTGGTTGTGGGGGGTAGGGAGGGAAAAATAATGAAACAAGATGGGATGGGGAAGGAGACAAACCTTAAGAGACTCTTAATCTCACAAAACAAACTGAGGGTTACTGGGGGGTGGGGGGGTTAGGGATAGGGTGGCTGGGTTATGGACATTGGGGAGGGTTTGTGCTATGGTGAGTGCTGTGAAAGGTGTAAGCCTGATGATTCACAGACCTGTACCCCTGGGGCAAATAATACATTATATACAATAATAATAAAATAAAAAGATGTCTGGCTCCCTTTCTTATACAGGATCTCCCAGATGGTCACTCCCCCATTGTATCAGTCACTGTGACCCCACCCCAGCTGAGTCCCCTTACCCCCATTCCCCTACAAGTTTGTGAGTGGGGACCCCACATGCTTGGGGACCAAGCTTAAACATGTCATCACAACAGAGACTTCGAAGCAGAAGACCAATTTTATTGACTGGCCCCACATGGTGAGGGGCAGGCTGTGGAGAGTGCAGACTGACAGCTCGTACATGCAATTGCAGTCACCAGGATGGGGTGCTGTGAGCTGTCTGACTCCACACAAGCTTGGTTTGGGATCATGGGGACCACCAGCCCTACTCCTTCTCACATGCCCTTCCATTTCTTGGCATCCAAGACATTCTATTACTGGGCACCTCTCTCTTAACTGTGCTCCAGGTTTCCCCTGGATAGCTACTGGCTTGTCCCATTTGGAATTTGCATCTCTTCTCTGCTCATTGTTTTAGGGAAAGAATATTTATGAAAGCCCTTTCTGCGGCTGTCCCCTTGGCCTATATCCACGCAGGTAGGGCCCTCCTTCATTCAAACCCTGGGCTGTTGAAGCTGATGGCTTCATTCATTTGGAGCAACATGGAACCACTCCAGACAACCCTCACAAAGAATAACCTCAGTCTGGCTGCTGTTCAATAGGTATGAGAAGCTGGGATGAAGAGGCGGTTTCTCTAGCAGTCTGGAACTACCTCATTAAAACCAGGACTCATGTTCGGGAATGAGAACGGGTTTTAGGGGAATGTAACAGGAGTCATTATGCTTGTATAAAAATTTTTGAGGGTCGCTAGAATGGGGCAGTCAGTTAAGTGTCTGATTCTTGGATTCAGCTCAGGTTGTGATCTCAGGGTCCTGAGATTGAGCCTGGAGTCAGACTCCCTTTTGAGTGCAAAGTCTGCTTGAGATTCTCTCTCTCTCTCTCTCTGCCCCTCCTGCTCATGCTCACTCTCTAAATAATAAATAAATAAATAAATAAATCTTAAAGAATAATTTTTTTGAACGTGAATTTTGTTGAAAATAGGGTCCACAGCAGCTTTGGTCAAATTATCTCCCATACTCCTCTTTGTATGTTTTATCAGTACTATTCCTAGACTCTGTCTGCACCTGTGTTCTTTTACCATTACCCTGGTCCAAACTCTCAAGACTATTACAATAGCCTTCCAATGGCCTCCTGACCTACGCATGCTCTTGTCTGCTCCCCATCATCAGACTCAACTGTGGCCAGAGTGATCTCTTGAAATGCAGATTTGATGGGAACCTATTAACTCATGCACTACAAATTTTGGCTTTTGCTTCTTAATTTCCTCCCCTTTGCTCTGCCCTCTATGGTTGTTCTGCCTTTGCCAGCCCAATTTACAGGATTGTTGTGATCTTAAATCAAGATGAATGTATGGAGAGATTATACACATAAAGGTGGGAGAAAAGGTGAGGGTAGATAGATAGAACTATGGTCCTGCAGGATGAAAACTGGGGAAAAGTAAGGATAGAAGGGAGGGGGAAGGAAGAGGTGACAGGTTCCAGAGTTGCCTTGGAATTGGGGATGATATAAGTGGTGGTTTTCAGAAATCCTGTGTTATCAATTGTATCCTGGATTAGTTTATTGTAGTGAGTTGAATAGTGTCCTTCCAAAATGAGCATCCACTAGGAACCTCAGAATGTGACTTTATTTAGAAATAGGGTCTTTGTAGATCTGATTGGTTCCATTAAAATGAGATCATACTAGATTGAGTTGGGCCCTAAATCCAGCAGTGGTGTTTTTAAAACACCGTCTGTGAACACAGAGACAGACACACATGGAGAAGAAACCCATATGAAGATGGAGGTAGAGACTGGGCGATGTAGCTACAGGGCAAACAATGCCAAGGATTGCCAGAAGGACCAGAAATTATGAAGAGGCAAGGAAAGATTCTTTCCTAGACCTTTTGGAGAAAGCACAAGCTGGCTGACACCCTGATTTCAGACTTCTAGCCTCCAGAATTGTGAGAGTATACATTTTGGTTGCTACTCAGTTTGTAGTGATTTGTTATATCATCTCTATGGAACTAATACAGTTAAATTACACCACAGTAACAGAGACTGAAACCTCAAAGTCTTAAAAGGGAGAGGGGTGTCTTATTTATCACTCACCCAAAGTCTGATCTCTGCAGGTCACCACAGCCCTTTCACATCTTGCTGTCCAGAAAGATGACCTCCAAGTTCACAGTACCAGGTAAAGCAAGGCCTGAAATATCACAGACATGTTTTTAAGAATCAGACCTGGAAAGGACTTACATCATTACTGCCAAACCCAGTCTCATGGTCCCAACAAAACTGTAAGGAAGCTTGGAAAATGGAAAGGAGCAAATAGATACTGGGAGCGCTCTCATACTTTCTGTCAAGGATCCCCGTTAAGAGGCCCAAGTAATGATTAAAACACTCACTGAAAGTATTATGCATTTGAATGGAAGACTATGGCAAGACTGAGTGACCCCAAAGGTGCTCAAAAAGAACGGGTTAGGTCATGATTCTCAGAGCCCTTCATTATCTCTTTTTCTCTTAGGACAGAAAAGTCCTTACTATGGTCTCCAAGATCAATCCTCTGTCATCTGGACCTTGCTAAATCTTTAGTTTTAGACGTGGTACTCTTTTCCCCATCTTCCCACTTGTTCCAAAGATCTCCTGCAGGTTCATCCGAGGGATCAAGCGGCATCCCACCTGAAGGCTTCACACAGGCAGTACCCCCTCCTTAATACCTTCTCCCCCTACCATGGCTCTCACACCTCAGTTCACACATCATTTGCTAAGTGATATTTTACTTCAGTGCCTCCCCTTCCCAGTCTAAATTGTGCTTTTCAATTATTCTCATAGTTCCTTATATTTTCCCTTCTTCTTATTTATCATAGTTTGTCATTGTATGTGCCTGTGATTATTTGTTCAATCTCTCTCTCTCTCTCTCTCTCTCTCTCTCTCTCTCTCTCCTGTTGCCATTTCTTAATAAATATTTGTTTAAAATAAATGGATGGATGGATGGCTGAGTTCTGAAAAGGGCCTTGGATCTAAATAAAAGTTAATAATTGCTTTAAAATATTCTGAAGTAGGACATGATTATTATGATACTTTTAGCTGTCAGTAGAAGAAATAATTCAAATTACCAAGACAATAAGGAATACTTATTATCTTATATAGCAAGAGATTCCAGGGTAGGGGCACCCTTGGGCTAGTTAGGAGCGGCTCAATGACATCATCAGAGACTCAGGTTCTCTCTACCTTTTGTCTCTTTGTCCTCAGTAGGTTGCTTAGTTCTTCTCATGGTCACAAGATGGCTGGTGTAGTTCTGCGCAGCAAGTGGAAGTGATCTCTCTCAGTATGAATCTCTTTCATTATCAAGGCAATCTTTCTCAGCGTTCTCCCACCAACTGACTTCCCTGTGAATTATTTCTACCTCTAAACCAAACATTGGCAAAGAAAATGGAGTTATCACGATTGACCAAGATTAACCAGGATTCACTTCTGAAACAGCTATGAGAGAGATAGATGAATAAATGGCTGAACAAAATCCAATTTCCGATGGCATTTGCAGTTGTCATTATATGTGCGTATGATTACTTAATCAATGTCTCTCTTTTTTTGCTGCCATTTCTTAGTATTTGTTAAAAACGAATGAATGAAAATTGTGTAGGTAACTTATGTACTATAAACAACCATACCTGCTACAGATTGTTTGGCAACCAGTGTGTTGCAGAGTATTATAATCTCTCCCCAGGTATATTCCAGATTTTGACCTGAGTATTGGATTTATTATATGAATACCCATCTTGATGTGTTAATAGGTGTCAGAGAGAAATGCTATATTGAGCTGTTTGTACTGCTGTGGTATGGTACAGGAACTACTTTCCCATGAGTAAGATGCAAAGGGATATCAAATAGTACCAAGCTGTGTGCGCTGGAACACATGAAACCCTTTTCTCATGAGTGAATCAGAGTAAGCTCTGAGACATAGGGCTAAAGAGAGACCATGTGGATTATTGCATACCTATGGGTATAATACCAAAGCTTTAGCTTTCAAAAGTATTTCATGTCTTAGTAGGAAAAAACACCCAGAGTGTCCAGATCTTGGTTTCTCAAAGCTGTTCCCCAACAGCAGGAACTGGGGCTGTTTGAATAAATGATTGATTCTAGGATTGGATAGGTAAGTAAGATGAGCCTGGAACATCCTAGAGTTCCGGAAAGCAAGAAAGTGATCAAAAGTCAAAGGATGGGGGCATGTCATAGGGATGGAAGAGGATCTCCCAAAGGCGAAATCTGGACAAATCTGAACAACAAAATGAATAGGATGGTATGGTATTACCAACCCCAACTCTAAAATAAACAAAAATAAGTCCATATGCATATAAACAAATGACTGAATTAAATATATCCATGGGGGAAAGGACCAAATCTTTGCCCACGGAAGATCTCCCGTTTAATTTAAAGAAGATACTGCTACCTCCAGGAGATGGAGCTCGATCTTCTTGAGGGTGCACTGAATTGAGTGACAGGGAGCCAAAGAACAAGGTATGAGAAGGGAGATAAATGGAGAAACATGGCAAACACTAGCTTACCCACATAACCAAGGTTAACGACACCAGTGATGCTATTGATAGAATGCAGTCCTGATACGTTGTGATGGGAAGGGCTCCTCACCTTTGTGGTCTTCTCCCCAAAACCCAACACTCCAGTCTAATCATAAGGGAGACTGTAAATAAACCCAAATAGAGAGACATTCTACAAAACACCTGCCCAGTATTCCTCAGTCAAGATTGTGAAAAACTGGGGAAAACTGGGAATCTGTCACAGACTGGGGATGCTACAGAGACATGACAGCTAAATCATTTTCTCAGGGGAGAAAAAAAAAACGGGTGAAATCCAACAAAGTCTGAAGTTTAGTTAATGACAGTGTGGCGGTGTACATTTCTAAGTTTTGACAAATGTTCAATAGACTGTCTATATCATCTTTGCAGCTTTTCTGTAAACCTAAAATTATTCCAAAATAAAAACTTATTTTTTTTTAAGTGTGGTTTGTCAAATGAGGAGAGAGGGAGAAAGGAAAAGGAGGGAGTGAGGGAGAGAGAGAAGGAAGATCTCTAGAGACTGTTTTAATCAACGTGCTGCTGGCTGTTGCTCACACTGGCAGGATTGGTGGAATGTAAAAGGATCCTATTGTCACTCCACTCAGAAACATCTGCACCCCTGAGTGATACATTGCTCACTATTTAGGGTAGACGACAAGAAAAGACCTCATTAAAATGCAAATATAAGCGAGGGTTGAACTTGATTTATCACCTTCATTGGCCAGTCCTCTGGGATGAAGCACAAGGCAGGTGACTTTTGACATGTGGAGGAAAGGGCCCGAATTTATCGGCCCTCCCAGGAGTCAGAGAGAGGAAGAGCTCCACTTGGGAAATCTGTGAGGAGCCCACCTGAGAAGGGGGGGGGGGCGCGGTGAGAATGCCTACAGCAATGAGACCAAGGAGAAGCACCGGAAAACTGAGGAAGGGTGTGGGTGAAAGCCTCAGCCACCTGCACGTTTCTCCAGGGGCTGGTTGGTTATGCAGGTCATCGTGGAGAAACCAGGTTAGGATACTAGGAAAGCAGAGGTCTGAGAAATCTCCCAGCTGTACTCCATACATTCTGTTTCCCTTTACTGTGGAAAAATGAGGAAAACCTTGTCCTCATTCTTTCAAACCCTAGAATCTAAATTAGACATACTAATCTCAAAAAGACCGAATTTACGTAAAGCACTATTTCTCATTTTTTGCATGCTATATGGGATGCCTGTAAGGCTGCACAGAATCTGAACATCTCAGTATCATGATTGTAAAAGTTGTTTCTAAGTGTTTTTTATGTGTTTTTTATTGTATTGTCTCATCAAGCCTATGAAGTAGTATTACTACTTTGTTGAACAACAGCTAATTGAAGACTTATAGATATATGCAGAGAATTACCTAGGACCTTAAGCTAATAAAGTGAGAGCCGGGGCTTGAACACTGGTCTATCTGACTCCCAGCATGGGCTCTAACCCAGTTATCCACATGGCCTCCTGGTCTACCTATGTGGCCTTGGGCAAGTCACTTGGGTTCTTGGATCCCAGCGGCTTTGCATATTAGGTAAGTGGATTAAACCAGTATTCTTCAACTTCAATGTTCATATGACTCAAGTGGGGATCTTATTAAAATTTCGGTTCTGATTCAGTAGGTTGGGGGAAGGCCTGAAATTCTGCATCTCTAATAAGCTCCTGGGTGATGTTGATATTACTGGTCTAAAAATTACATCTTTCAGAAGTAAGGGCTTAGACTACATTGATGCTTAGATGTATGAGTATAAGTGACATCTGGCAGGCTTGTTTAAAAGATTCAGATTCAGATGAATGCTGAATGAATTGATCTTCGGATGGATTCCCAGGTGCATTTTTAACAAGAATCTCTCAGATGATCTTGCAGACTATCCTTGGACTACATCTCTAAAACATGCTGGATGAAGGATCTATAAGGTCCCTTCTTCATCTTAGAATTGCTGAAAAGATGTTTGATGCTAAGCTAACGCAGGCATTGACAGTGTGTTAAGAGATGCAGTGAGTCCAAGCTCACAAAGACCTCACAGCAGAGTTGCTTCTTCCTAGATCCTTTAGAAGTCTGCAGAGGGTAGACTGCAGAGGCTGAAGAGTATCTCCCATTGGTCCTTTAGGAGTTATTGCTTAAAAACTGACCATGGATCTCTGTGTCTGGTGTCACTTAATAATTGGCTTTTATTCTTTAATCAGAATCAGTCTTGGAGTACCTGGGTGGCTCTATCGGTTAAGCATCTGACCTGATTTCAGCTCAGCTCTTGATCTTAGGGGTTTTGTTTTGTTTTGTTTTTGAGGGGGGAGGGGCAGAGGGAGAGAGAGAGAATCTCAAGCAGGCTCCATGCTCAGTGCAGAGCCTGATGTGGGGCTTGATCCCAGGATGCTGAGATCATGACCTGTGCTGAAATCAAGAGTCAGACACTTAACCAACTGAGCCACCCAGGTGCACCTTTATCTCAGGGTTTTGTGTTCAAGGCCCAAACTGGGCTCCACACTGGGCATGGAGTTAAAGAAGAAGAGGAAGAAGAAAGAAGAAGAAGAAAGAAGAAGAAGAAAGAAGAAAGAAGAAGAAGTAAAAGAAAAAGAAGAAGAACCAGCCTGTCCTCAGGGTCTCACAGAGATGAGGGCATCATTATCCTCATTAAAGCTAAAATGGTGGATGAGGAGAGGTGGAAGTGGAAGCAGATGAGAGAGGGGCACTCAGGGTCCTTCCCGCAGTGGAAGGCTAGTGGCCGGGATCTGTGAGAAGAGTGTTGTTGGGGAACAAGATGCAGAGCATGTCAGCTCCTGCCCGGTAACCAGACACGGAGCAGGTTCAGCAGCCTACAATTCTTAAAAATTAATTTTTTTTCCTCTCCGACTCAGAAGCTATTCTCTTCTACTCAGAAGCTCTTATTGAGAAGGCTGTTTATATCCCCTCTTCAGTCTGAGTGTGATTTGTTGGTTCAGGGGTCTTCCTGAGCATTTGGAGACAGTGCTCAGAAAGCTCTCGAACCTAGTGTAAAGATAGGGACCTAAGAGAACAGACCCTTTAATTGCAGAGCGCTTAGCTTCCCTTTCCCCTCCCCCAACATCTGTCCTCAGGGACTGGGACAACAGCAAATGCTATCATTTATCGATTTCCGCAGTGTTCCTGCCACTGTAGAATGTGTGCAGAAAGTGCCGGTATGGAGCAGAATCAGCAAGGAACTGAACTAAACGAATGAAGATCAATCATGTGCTTCAGAATTAACAACAACAATGTTATGGGCTGACTGTCCCCCCCGCCCCAAATTCATCTGTTGCAGCCCTAACCCCCGTGTGACCAAATCCAGGGATAGGGACTTGGTGGAAGAAATTAAGGTTAAAGGTCATAAGGGTGGGGCCCTCATCTAATAGGATTAGTGTCTTTAAAAGAAGACACCCAGAGCTCTCTGTCTCTCGCTTTCTGCATAAGCACAAGGAGGTTGTATGAACACACTGAGATGGAAGCCATCTGCAACCCCCAAGGGGAGAGTCTTTTTTTTTTTTTTTTTAAGAGGGAGAGAGGAGGTGGGGAGGGGCAGAGGGAGAGAAAGAGAATCTAAAGCAGGCTCCATGCCCAGCTCGGAGCCCCATGTGGGGTTCAATCTCACCACCCTGAGATCATACCCTGAGCTGAAATCAAGACTCGGATGCTGACTAAGCCACCTAGGAGCCCTTCAAGGGGAGAGTCTTACCAGGAACTGACCATGCTGGGATCCTGATATTGGATTTCCAGCCTCCAGAATTGTTGAGAAAATAAATTTCTATTCATTACACCACCCAGTCTATGGTATTTTGTTATGATAGCCCCACTAGAATAACCCAAATCCTCACATCTGTGAAATTCTTGGGACTTTACAAAACACTTTCACCTAAATTATCATATTCCTTTCTCACAGTCCAAAAAAGGTATTGTTATTCTTCTAGTAGACATGAAGAAACTGAGGCCCAGGAGAAATCAAATGACTTGCCCAGGATCACAATGTAGAGGCTCCAGTGCTGGGACTGGAACCCAGGCTCTCTGGCTCCCTCTGTGCCGTCCTCTGAGTTCTTCCCACGTGCAATGGCTTGAAGAGCTGGAAGAAATGGAAGACTAAGAACATGCGAACTGCTCAAGTGCCAAACCTCGCTTGGTCGGTGAGCGGCCATCAGTTTTTGGAAAGGTAAAATTAATTGCGTTGTTGATTCATTCCACAAACATCTACTGTGGCTTTCCCTGTGCCAGGCACTGTATGAGAACTTAAAGATATTTAAAAAAACTATGGCCATTGCCTTGAGGTTAGAGCCTACACCAACCAAATGCTTACATCCAAGGCAGGATGTGGTCGTGCGAATTAAGCAACCCACACTTAGAGCTGTAGGAGTGCTGACTGAGGACCCATCAAGCCTGGCCAGGCTAAGAGGAGAAATTGTGAAGGATGGAAATTATTTCAGTGGTGGAGAATGGTAGTGGATGATCTCCAAAAGTGGGCCCAGCCATCCCTTGCATACTGCATGCGCCTTTGCCGTGTGATTTTTCCACTCCTCTTGTTATGGACCAAACTGTGTCTCTCCAAAATTCGAATGTTGAAGCCCCAATCCCCAATGGACTGTGCTTGCAGATAGGGCTTTCAAGGAGGTAATTGAGGTTACTCCTCCCAACCTGAGACAGCTCCATGATCTGCTGTGAATGCAACAGATGAGACATTGTGCTAAACCCAAAGCTAGTCCTTACGAGGTATTGCAACTCCTCTTCTCACAGTCTTGGAGTCTTGAGCTATTGTGTAAAGAACTCTGAGTCCTGCCAGAAAATCTGTGTAGAGGGATCGCCCTCAGTCTGTACTACAAGGGGGAAAAGACCCCTGAAGATGAAAACTCTGGAGATTGGTGGCAGTGGGTTCCCGCCGTCCTTGCTGAGTACCCATACATGTGAGTGAAGCCACCTTGAATCCTGCAGCTGTGCGGGTGAGGTCAGACAACACCAGTGAGTCACAGTTCAGCTGAACCCTGTCCCACCAACCCACAGAATCCTGAACAAACATAATGGCTACTTCAAGCGATTAAGATTGGGAGAATTTGTAGTGCAAGAGTAGGTAATCGATACAGGCAGAACAAGAGAAAGGTATACAGGGCAGAGAGGATGGTTTGAATGATGGTACAGTGATAGAAAACTACAGTATGAATTTAAGTGAGTAATTCTGATTAGTAAAGACTTCAGGACCATCTTAGAGAAAATGAGAAAGTGCAGCTAGCAAGGTAGGTTGGAGTTAAATTGTGGGGAGCTTTCATCATAATAATTTTTTATTGAGCACTTACTTAGCTTACTCAGCTAAACCCCTTTCATGGATTAACTACTAAATTCTCACATAAATCTATGTTAAGCTTATACTATTACAATCCCTTTTTTTTTAACAGGTAAGGAAACTGAGGCTCAGAGGCTAAGTTACTTGAAAAAAAATCACAAAGTGGTGAGAAGGGAATTTGAACACAGGTAGTCTAATTCTGGAAGCTATGACCATGACCTCTACTGAAGATTGCCTAAGCCAAGGAATTTTGACCTTATTGATAAACATGGAATTATTTTAAGTCAGGGCATCATGATTAAAGCTGGCAACAGTGGGGAGAATCTGAAAGCTGAGGGAATGGCTAGGTGCTATTGGAGTGGTCCAGGTATCAAGTGATAAGTGACTGAATTAGTAAAAAAAAAAAAAGGGGGGGGGGGGGGGGAAATGGAAAAAAAGACGTATTTTGAGGAAAAACTATTAATTGAACCCAGGGAATGACTGAATATGTGAAAGCAGCCATTCCTCTGAAACACTTAGGGAGTCTGTGGAAAGAACTGCTTAGGGGAGGCAGAAAATAAGTTGGCTTTAGACTCATTAGGTGGAGGTGACAACAGGACACTCAGTGGAGATGTCCACCAGGCATTTGGAGATAAGCATGTAGGAACTGGGGACAGATGACAAGGTCATCTGTAGATACAGGTGTGGAATGCACTCAGAACTAAGCAAAGCTACATACATCCAAGATATGCCAGTTAGGGGTCCCTGGTTGCAAGCAAAAGAAACCAGATCTGGCTAAAAGTGGAAAAGACTCAAAGAAATGAAAAGTCCAGGCACCTGGGTGGCTCAGTGGGTTAAAGCCTCTGCCTTCTGCTCAGGTCATGATCCCAGGGTCCTGGGATCGAGGCCCGCATTGGGCTCCCTGCTCAGTGGGAAGCCTGCTTCCTCTTCTCTCTGCCTGCCTCTCTGCCTACTTGTGATCTCTCTCTCTCTCTCTCTCTCTCTCTCTCTCTCTCTCTCTCTCTGTGTCAGGTAAATTTAAAAAAAAAAAACTTAAAAAAAAAAAAAAAGAAATGAAGAGTCCACTGTGGACCTCTACTCACAAGGGGCAGGGAGCACAACCATTCTGGGGCCCAGGTGGGAAGAACTCAGGAACCATCTCCTCAGGCTGAGATGAGTCAGCTCTGACTACTTTCCCCGCTCCTCAGAATTCAAAGTCCTGGGAGGGGATCCTCTTGGTTCGGTCCTATACCCACCGCTGGGCTAAAGAAAGTAAGGACACTTCATCTTCCATTCCCAACAATGTGGCACAGAAAAAACAGGAGAAATGATTTTCCAAAGGAAACCAGATCTGGCTATCAAAAGACAGGGGGGAATGGATGTTGTGTGGCCACAGCCAGTCAATGTTCACTCCCCTGAGAGAGTGTGCAGAGGAGAGGGAGCTGCCGGCAGCTTGCACGGCAACATGCAAAGTGGAGGAGGATTTGATGAGGGAAAGATAAAGGGTGGCTAAGAAACTGGAAGAGAGAGAATAGGCTAAGGAGTTTCGAAAATGGGCAAAACACCAGAGTTAAATGTTGCCAAGAGATCAAGGGTGATAAAGAACGGCAAAATCCTGCTGGGGCTGCCATCATTGGAAGTTATCGGTAACCTTAGTGAGACAAGGAGGGAACGGATGAAGGTAGAAGACCCAGTGATGCAGGAGAGAAGGCAGATCGGAGAGAAGGGCAGGGGTCAGGTGGCAGCATCCATTGTGTGGTGGTGAAAGGAAGAAGACCTAGGTTGGGGATTGAAGGGGATAATATCACAGTGATCCTCAGCACCGAGGGCTTTCCATTCCATGTGGTCAAATATAAAGACAAAATAATACTCAGCGCGACACTACTGATATCTTTTCTCTGAAGCTCTTGTGAAAAGTGGCGACAATGGGAAAGTGTGAATTGATGCTCAGCCTTCATCTGTTTCAGAAGTTACAGAAAAAGAAAATTGGATTTATTTAAAAGCCAACGAGTAAGGGAAATAAAGAAGACAAATGCCTGTTGTAAGCTTTAAAAAAAAAAATCCCACCGATGCAACAGTCCCAGAAACTAATTGTCCCCGTGAACTGTTATAAGTAGTCTCCTTTCCCCCGGTTGGAACAATCTTACATAACAACATTTGCATCCATAATGTTGTGTAACAAGTAGTCTTGTAGTGTAATGTGTTTAAAATAGGGGTTAGATAGCAGGGGAGTGACTACTATCTTGCTATCGTGACATCGGTCACTCTTCCAGACAAAACACCATCACCCATTGGGAAGTAGGGATAGTTTTTCCTTAAATACAAGGTCATACTGTTTGGGTGTATGGGGGAGCAGGGGGGGGTGGGGCAGGGGGATTTTCGTCTTCTTCCAAAGCACTCAACTCTGGATCTCTTCCAAGAGAGGAAACGAGACTAAATAGATCATTTGTTTTATTCTGTTTGGGCATTTCGTGTGTTTCTCTCAACTGCGGCTTATGGACACAAAGCCAAACTCAGAGACTGGCTGGAGCTGGCTAAACTCCAGGTCACTTTTGAAATTTTTTTAAGGAATAAACAATTTGAAGCTCTATCTGAGGATTAAGGCAAGCCACGCAATTGAAGGACAAAATGAAATTCTGCTGTGAATGTGAATTGCAAAGGAAGAGGAAGGTAGGATAATTATTTGGATTTCTCAAATAAGACCAAGGTAGAGACAGGAGGGAAATGCATATTTAAAGTACACATCTATGAGAAATACACTTCAGAGAGGGTCAAATATGAGAAGAACAGCTGTTTCTGGGCACCAACTGAGGTAGGAACACAGCCGCTTTGGGGCAGCCCCCTAATGATGGGTGTCAAAATGCCTTGTCACTTGAATGTCATGGAAAGCTTAGGAGATTGCTTCTGTATCCTCTCGCTGGCATCAGGAGGGCCAGCCAACACCAGCGATGCCCATTCTGTAACAAGCATAGTTGGTATTCCCCACATATCCTAGTGGCAGAATGGGTCTTTGTCTTGAATCACTTCCCTTTGGGAGATACTCATTGGCAGTCCCATCCAATGTCCAAGGAGAGAGAAAGGCACATTCGTGGTTGGGCTTAGTTTAGCGGATTAGTTAACACTGCATCCTGTCTGATTTCAGAACTGACAAGTCATGTACAGTATTGCTCAAAACGTTCCTTCGACAGTACTGGGTAGAACAGGGAAGTGAATGACAGTCATTAAAATGTAAACAAAAGAAGCAAGTCCCAAAGACTTCTGTCTTTTATAGCTGAAGAATTCAGACCCTAATTACGCTCTAATTGGGAAAATAAAACACTTTCCCCCTAAAAAATGTTGGCCCCGTTAAAACAAGAGACCGAAACCCTTTAAAACAGTATCTGTGCATTCTTTCAAAAACTTAGAGTAACTTTACTCTAAAATTTAAATTGCAAAATATTAACCCAAGTGTTTGAGATATAAATCAACATATCAAATGTTAATCTTCTGATTGGGATATCATATAATAGTTTTGCAAAGTGGTATTGTTGGGGAAAACTGAACAAAGTATTACCAGGGATCTCTCTGTGTTATTTCTTACAACTGCAAGAGAACCTACAATTATTTCAATAAAAATTTTCAATTAAAAGAAGTGATTCGGATGGAAATGGATGCAGGGAATAGGCAGGCTTTCCTCAATGGGTTCTACCCACACTTCTTGGTTCTAATGTATGTCTCCATCCACGAGTTTCCTGAATGACTCCCTTCCATCTGGGAGAGGCTACTTCCAGCTTCTCAAACAGCTCTGGCCTTTTCTGCTCTTAGCTTCCCCCTCCACCTCATTCCTCCCAGGTCCAGCTGGGCCTCCCAGTCTAGAGTAAGCCCTAACACGTTGCCTGGAGCAATACTTACCATGTCAATTGTCACTTGGCCCTTGTTCACCCACCAGTCAACAGATATTTATTAAGCAACTACTGTACCTGTCATGTTGGCTCTAGGCACTAGCGATGGGGTGAGGTGAAAACCATGGCGAACTGGTTTCTCTTCCCCGCTTTCCGGGAGTGTATTTTCTAATGAGGAAGGGTGGAAGAGAACCGGCCAAGAAAAAAGGAAAGAAGGAAGGAAAAAAAATCAAATGACGACGAGTGCTATGAAGGAAATAGTAAGTTGGAAAAAGTTGGAAGTGACTTTAGCTCAAGCGGTCAGGGAAGGTTTCCTAGAGAAGGTGACATTTGAGTTGTGACCTGACTTATAAGGAGGCAATCACAAGCCAATCACAGGGCCGTGGGAGAGCATGTTAGGCGGAGAGAACAACGAGGAAAAAGCATTTATATCCTGCCCTGTAATTAAATATGAATATTAGGCATGACTGTAAAATAATGAAACAGGTTTTCTTTTTGTGGACTGTACTTCCTTTTTATTTTAGGAGCCAACCCTCCCATAGCATGTTTCCCTGTAAGAGAGGCTGTGAATACCCTCAGGCTGGCCCAGATTTTACACTTTTAAAAGTGACTCCTTCACCCCAACACACACACACACACAGACACACACACACACACACACACACACGCACACCCCGTCTAGCATGGCCGCCTACACACCAATTCTAGATCATCCGAGTTGCTCTCATCAGTAGATGCCACCTTATTTCACGGCTGTGTCTTAGGAGATTCACCCCCATTTCCTTCTCACAGTTGGGGCCGTGGGCCTGCCGGTGAGGGTTCTGCACTGAGAGTAACATAAATTATGTCATTAAAGTTGTGTCCCCACGAACCCAAGTTGACGCAAAGGAGGACGCCTATACGAGATCTGGGTAATCCAGCTGGGAGCCAGGGGGTGATATGTCGCCGCCTCGGGGGTCTGTGTCTCTAGAGCGCAAGGTCCCATCCGTGGTGGTTACCGCCTGGGAAGGGCTGTATTCCCAGGACTCTGCGGGTACTGTCACCGCAGCCACGAATCCAGATTTCTAGCTTCCCTTGTCTGCCATCTGCCTACGGCGACCAGGCGACCGGCCGACCAGAGGTCGGCTCCCGGGCACCCTACGCAGCGTCTCAGGGGCGCTCTGCCCCTCCCGGGCCGCGACCCTGCACCGTTATCCCCATCGCCCAGACCGGCGGCCTCTGCCCCGGGGCACCCCCCCCCCGGGTCTCCCCCAGGGGCAGCCAAGACAACTTGCCTGCGTCCCCGGGACGCGCCGTGAGCCCCTGGGTCCCTCCCTGTCCCCACACACCCGGACCCCGTCGACCCACGTGCAGCTCGGCGGGGACAGGCGCCGCACCCCGGGCTCGGCGCACCTCCCGGCGCGTTGCGGGCGCAGCCCCACGACGTGGAGCC
>LNAC01000079.1:3416864-3468745 GCA_002007465.1 Ailurus styani
GGCCGCCTCGGCCGAGACTGCGTGCGCGCCCGGCTCTGCGCCCGGCCCGCGGGGAGCCCGAGGAGGACCCGGGCCGGGGGACGAGGGGCCGCGACGGCTGTGGCGTCCAGGTGTGCCTGCCGCTGGGAGTCCCGGGGCCCGCGCGGTCTGTGCCAGCGCATCCTCGCTGGCGCCGGTGACCCTGAACCTGAAGTACCCAGGTGCTAGGCAGGCGTCCTCCACCCTGTACTTTGCGTGTGCCCGGCCCGATGGGGAAAGACGAGCCGACTCTTGTGGTTACCGCTGCCCGAGCGGGGTGGGGGTGACCAGTGGTTTGGGGGAGAGCCTTTAAATTGGCCTCTGGCAGTCAGTTCAACCCTATGGAGCAGATTTTTGCTATATTCATCCTCTGTAGAAATGTGAATCGAGACGCTGATTAGTGGCTACAGGTAAGGTGAAAGTACTCAGAAATTCTGGGAGGAATTAGGTATTTAATTTGCCTACGAACGGATTGGGAATGGAAGGCTTCTATTACATAAGACAGCACTCCACCTTCAGGTATTATGGGAGATGCTATTGAAGGTTTTAGTGTTTTAATGAACGAAAAATAATCTTCATATGTGTCTCTCTTGAGGAATGAATCTCAAATGCCGCTGTGTCTTGCTTTGACCACTTTGCAGCGAACGCTCGTATATTTAGCATCAACATAAAAAGGTGTTTGAAGGTTTGCCTCTTTCAAGCCAGGAAGCAGTTTACTTCTCTGAACTGTTCGGGAACAATTTACGTGATAATTTTGTACTTTGGAGATTTTATATCCGAAGTTGAACAGAGATAACTAGAAGAAATGTAAGCATTGCTAATTTGTATATCTAAAGCACACTTCAAAAATTGAAGATACTTTCCAATGCCGTCTGCATATCTAAATCAGTAATTATTCCTGTTAGCAGTATTTCAGCAAAAATTATCTTCAGTTATGCAAATGAAGGTGTTAGCCTAAATAAATCTAAGGATCCTTTCAACCCCCAGATTTTGATTCTGGATTAAAATGATGTTTGAAAATATTGTACAGTGTAGGGCAATTACTGAAGGTCATAAAGATGTCATCCATCCCTCATTCTAAACAAAAATGAATCTATGCAGAAAATCTCTGCCTCCTATGAACTTCACGTATTAGTGTAATTTTAAAAGAACAAAAATGACTCAGTCTCCAAAGGACATTAGTTTTTAAGTTCTCCATATGGGTGAATAAATACCAGTGAGAGATTGCGGTATTAGGGTTGGAAATGAGCCATGTCCCACCTACCCTTCCACGTGCCCGTCCTCTGCCAGCCAGTCATTCTCCTGCAGGGACTTTGGCTCCTGGGCTTTTGCTCCCCCTCTGGTCCCAAAGTCCATGTAGGGGATGCTCTCTAATCCCACTTCCTTGCCATCTCACATCCAGTGACCTCCACCTACTCGAGCAACTGAGTCCTCTAACTATATCCAAGTCTTGACCTCGCTCAGAGATGCTCATCTTCAGAAATCAGAAACATCAGCGTCTCAGTGTCTCAATCACAAGTTCCTGCCTCCCAGGTTGCAACCTGGCGCTCCCACTGCAACTCTTCCTCAGTACAAGAGACCTCTTCCCCTCCCTCCTTCCAGTTCAACAGGTGGCTTCATGGCCCACCCTACCTGGAAAGTAGGGGCCACTGAATTGAAGTCTCTCCATGTCCTACTCCATTTGCCTCCTACGACCTTTTCCAGATTGACCCCCTCATCCAGGACATCTTCTTCAACACCTCTTGTGTGCAGGTGCTTTGCCTGGCCCTACAGTTTGATAAATACAGCAGATCCTTGCTGTCTCGGAACCGTCATTCTTGTGGCGGGAAACAGATGGAAAGCAAACATAATTATGCTATGATAAAATGAATAGGGGAGAACAATAGAAGAAAAATCAAGTTGGGGCACGAAACTCAGGGAAAATTCGAAGGCCTCCCTTTGGCACTGCCTAGTGTCCCCCCGTGAACACTTTTCTAATTTAACAGTGTTTTTAGAATGCCATCATCTCCCTAGTCCATGTACCGCTACCTCCTCTCTAGCAACCACTGTGTCTCCCGGCCTTCTCAGATGAGTTAACATTTCCCCCATTCCCTGCTTTCTTCTCAGCTCCCTGCGAGCTGGCCAAGGGCCCCCGAAAGTAGAAGAGCCCACAATTCCCGAACAGTGATCCTGCAGATTCTCTCTGTACTTCCCTGTGGCATTGGATACGGACCTCTCCTTCCTTCCTGGTACTTTTTCTTTCTTCCCTAGTTGCCATGTCCCCCTGGTTTTCCCTCTGCCTCCGTTGCTTCTCTAGTACCTCGTGGGGTTCCCCAGGGCTCTGTCCTGATCTCTGCTGTGCTCTATATAGAGTCACTGGGTAAAGCACTTTCCGCAAGCTTCGGCGATGTGCAGTACAAAGTGAGTCCCAGATTAGCGTCTCCAGCTAGTTACCTACAGTCCAGTGGGCTTACCCATCCATGCCTTGTAGGCAGAAAAACCCACAGTGAGTCCAAGACTGACTGATTTTAGTTCTCACCATCCACCCCATTCCCATTCCATCATCGGCCAAAATTTGCTCTTTTTTTAATTTTTTTGTGTGGCGGCACTGCCAGTCACCAGGGTGTTAAAGCAGAAGCCTTCTGGAAAGGCTAGGCTTCTCCAGCACTGCCCACACGCAGTCACCAAGTCCTCTTGCTTCTCCGTGCTGTGAAATCACCTAGCCCTCTGCCGGAGTCACCGTGGCCTGGCCCTGCTTCCAAGTCCAGAACCAGCAAAATGGTGGCCAGTGTGCCATTTCCAGTCGGCCGATGTGTTGTTGGCCTGCACAGAGTAACAGAGTATTCAAAAATTGAGTTAATACTAGAAATATTAAAATGCCACTTGCATTTATAGCTTCTCGTAAAAATCAGAAGACCTGGAACACGAGGCCTCCTTTCCCACGTGGCCGCACTTGGCTCCCAACTCCACTGGTGGTTGCTTGCTTCCTTTTTCTCCCTGGACCCGTGGTCCTCATTTACCGTAGCCCCCTGGCTCCCACAGGTTCTGGAGTTAGCACCCACAGGCCAGGAGGCCAGCAGCAGCCTGTGAATCCCTGGTGCCTACCTGTGCAGCCTCTTGCCAGGTTTCTCACATCCTAGGGTTCACATCCCTTTCACCCGTCTCCCACATCAGTGCTGGGGGGACTTTCCTCGGTTGCCCCAAGTACAAATCGGCGGGTGCCCCTCCCGATAAAGACTCTGCTTCCCTCTTGCCTTTGAGGCAACCCTGACTCGGAAGGAGCGGCCCTGTTGTATCACTGGTTAGGTGGCTCCAGAGGAGAGGGAAGCTATTGTCTTTACGAGGTACTGTCCCTCCGTTTCTCGACACACCTTTGAACTTCTGTACGGAGGGTGGGGAATACAGAATTCCAGTGTTACCTCACCTGTGTCGAGATGCAGCCTCTGCTGTTTGTTGCGGTTTTTTTTTTTAATTTTTTTTTAAGATTTTATTTATTTATTTGAGAGAGAGAGATCACAAGTCGGCAGAGAGGCAGGCAGAGAGAGAGGAGGAAGCAGGCTCCCCGCTGAGCAGGGAGCCCCATGCGGGCCTCGATCCCAGGACCTTGAGATCATGACCTGAGTCGAAGGCAGAGGCTTTAACCCACTGAGCCACCCAGGCCAGTCTCTGCTGTTTGTAAACCCTTTCCACAGACCTCACCACCCCCCTGCCTCCTCACAACCGCCTTGGGAGCAGATGGGACAGGGTGGGTTCCACAGTAGGGAGACTGTAAATACCGAGGCGGGGGGCTGCCCCAGGAGCCCTCAGCCCTTGGAACGTGGCAGGCTCCATTTAAACCCTGGTGCCCAGAGTCCTACGCTGTGCTCCCTGGGTCACCCTTTGGACCCTTCTGTTATGGAACTCCTCCGCATTCAGCCAGGGAACTTGCCACCATCCTTCCAGCAACTCCTTGGACTGCTGGCCGTTTGCAGTGACCTGACAAAGTCTAAGTTTTCTTCCACTCCTTCCCACCTCCCTGCCTCATTCCCTTCCCCAAACTGTATTTTCTTGCAAAACTGAGCTTCCTGCAAACTCCTCACACCGTGGGGCTGCCATGCCCCTTTGCCTGTGCTCTTACTGGACCTCGGCCTGGGATTCTTTCTCCATCCTCTGCGTTCATTGTCTGGCTGACTTCCCCCTTTTCAAGACTCAGATCCTGTGTCATCCATTCCCTAAAGTCGTTCCTGAAAATCACTGCCCCCAACCCTCCCTGGCCTGTGTGGCATGTGCGCATCATGCCTGCCCTACCCAGTGGAGGCCTCTCTGATGGCAGGTACTGGTTGTAGCTACTTGCTTTCCCCACTAGACTCTAAGTGCAGTGAGGATGGGCCTATGTTTTAGCTTCATTTGCTCTTGCAGTGGTGCATGATCCAAAGGCATTTAAGAGATATCTGAACTCAGCCATAGTTCTATTTTTCATAAGTTTACTACAAACTTGATGAAAAAGTGCTTGTCTTTTAGACGTGGAAGGGAGCCTCTCCCTCCCCTCCCCCCACCCCACGCACACCAGGACCTCCACTCCTGTTCTGGAACTTCTGCATTAAATATCTATTTTGTCACAGCAAGAAAATTTTGAAAAATGAAACAATAAAAATCTTTTTGATCAATTATGTCTTTTGAGATAGAACATTACTTAGAAAAAAAGCAGAAGTCTAACCCAGAAGTAGTTCTGTCTCCGTAGTCACTTCATCTATCCTTATCCGAACCTCTTTTGGCTTGGTTCTGTCTTCCTTGAGATCCACTGGCTGGCTATACTCCCTATTTTGTGGTTTGTACAAGGCAGGAGAATTCTCTCTGGCTTCTGTTAACCTTTTCAGCGATGGCGATGCATGCCCTCTTGCTGACCTTTTTTTTTTCCCTTGGTGGTTTTTTGGCTAATACCTTCAGTCAAGTTTGATGGAAGGAGCCCTACATTGGGAGAGAGTCTGGGCTGTGCTGCCAATGATTTATATAGTTAATCATCGAGAACTTAGGGGCACCTGGGTGGCTCAGTGGGTTAAGCCTCTGCCTTCGACTCAGGTCATGATCTCAGGGTCCTGGGATTGAGTCCCGCCTCGGGCTCTCTGCTCGGCGGGGAGCCTGCTTCCCCCTTTCTCTCTGCCTGCCTGTCTGCCTACTTGTGATCTCTCTCTGTCAAATAAATAAATAAAATCTTTTAAAAAAATCATCGAGAACTTAATTTTTTTGTCTTAACAATGGGTATGATGAAATCAAAGATGTCATTAAAAAAAAAAAAAAACACCCCGGTATGACTGGGTGACTCAGTCGGTTAAGCATACAACTCTTGATTTCGGCTCAGGTCATGATCTCAGGATTGTGAGATCGAGCCCCTTATTGGGCTCCATGCTCGATGAGGAGTCTGCTTGTTTGTCCCTCTCTGCTCCTCCCTTCCTCCGACTCCTCTCTTTCTCTCTCTCTCTCTCAAAAAAATAAATAAAATTAAAAAAATAAGACAACCTATAACTTCTTGACTTATTTTCCTTTTTCGTCTGGCTTTCTCATAAAGATCAGATCTAGATGAAATTTTTTTCTTAAATGAATTATTTTATATTTATCTACATGAAATTCTTATCCCTCTCTCTCTCTCTCTCCCTTTTAAATCTATGAAGTCATTCCGCATGGCTCTTTAGTACTCAGAAATAGCATTGAGAGCCAACAGGAAGATTTAGTTTGTATTCCCACTTAAAGGCATTTACAAAAATGTTAATATAAGTTGGGTCTCCTATCCTTGATCTTCTTTGTAAACTGTCTCCATCCATGAATGTGCCAGTCTTCTCTTTCCCAAGCCATTGTTCCTCGTGAGTAGGTGGCATGTCTGCTCTGAAAGTCAATGTTGGGTTTAAAAAACAAAATTACCCCTAGGTGTAGAATAGAGTCAAATGCAAGAAACTACATCTTTAGGTTATTTCTTATCTATAAGTTCACAATTTGTCTAAGAGCACTGAAAGAGTAGTAGGATTTTACTTCTCTTTTGAGAA
Source organism: Ailurus styani (assembly GCA_002007465.1). Lineage (NCBI taxonomy): Eukaryota > Metazoa > Chordata > Mammalia > Carnivora > Ailuridae > Ailurus > Ailurus styani. The sequence continues at coordinate 3,422,879 of LNAC01000079.1, forward strand.
ACGCTGCCTTTCACCCAACAGGGCAAGTCTGTTTACACAGTCAATGATTCTCCCCTTATTCCACTGTTAGGTTTCTAGGTCTGGAAGTAAGCCCAGTCCAGAGAAGATGGCGTTCCTTCTCGGGCTCTTTTTTGTGCACGGGGATGTACCCTGAGCCTAAGCAATCCTCTGTTTGCAATTCCATTCCTGCATTTGGACAAACATATCCCCTGTTTCATCTTTGGATTCCTTCAAAGGTTGGGGTGGACGCCCCGGTTCAAGGTCAGCCCAGGAACACCTCATGCTCCTGCTTCAGGTTGACCTCAGATGTTTCCCTTTGCCTCAGAAGGGATGATTCCAGAATTGGAACCTACTGTGCCTTTCTATTTTTATTAGTTAATTCTTCAGAGAAAGATAGTGTGGAGGAGATTTTAATATAAAAGGGAAAAAAACCCTATAAAAAGGCAGAAAGGGTTTCTTGTAGCAACTGCAAATCTTGGTAAATGTACTTTGTTTTGTTGTTGTAATGCCCTCCCCCACTTGCTGCAGTGAGAACTCTGGTAACCTGGGGAATTTCTCTTAAGAGCGTACCAAAAATAGCATCGGCGCTTTCTCACCCCACCTTCCTTTCTATTTAGTGCCAACTAATATAGCTACAGAGAAAATAACCACTTGTTTTTGCCTAAGTTTTTATGGACCAAATCTTGAAAGTGGGTGTGGGTACGTGAGAGAGTTTAACACCAAATATGAAGCCCACTTGAAAATGACTAAGGTGACTGCAAATGAAAATAGATTTTTTTCTTCTTCTTTTCTTTTGAGAAAATGCTATATAAATAATGGCAGTGCTTGCTTCTACTAAATTTATTTTTCATTCTTGAAATAAGGCATCTGGTTAGGAAGAAACGATCACGCGGGTTTGGTCACTGTTCGGATTACACGAGCTATTAACTACTGCATTATTTTTGGGTTACAAGTGCAGAAACCCAAATCAGTGTGATGCAAAAAGATGGGGTGCAAAGGTGGACCTAGTGGCCTACATTGCAGACCCTGAGATGGTGGGGGTGCCTCTGGCCCAGGAGGTGACTCAAACCGGAGACTCGGGGCTTTAGGGTTCTTTTCTCTCCCTCTGTGTCTCTTTGCAGGTGGTCTTCATCCTCTCGGGGACCAGCCTAATGACCCAAGAGGGAGAAGGCCAGTTCCAGTTGGAAAATTCCTAGGGTGGCACTCTGATTGGCTTAGTCTGGGTCATGCGCCTTTCCCTGGACCAATGGCTGTAGTGAAGGGGAATGGGATACTGTGATTGGCCAGAGTCGGAGTCACACGTTCAACCTGTGGTGGGGCCAGGAAAGAGTATTGAGAGGGGTGTGCTGGACGGGCAAGTCACCCCAACTGCCATTAGTATTAGTTTTCAGTTGACGAGAGGCTCTCTGGTGTCTCCTGGAGCCTCACCCCTGTAGGTAGGACAGATAGTAGTATCCTCCACTGGCTCAGTTGGGAAAGAGGAGTTTGCAACAGCGGAAGTATCCATGGTCCTACATACACCCTGTGTGTGTCAATGCCAGAGCCTGAACCCAGGTGTGTAAATGTGGGAACTGTGAGCCGATACCGTGAATTTTCAAAGATTTGTGTCTCATCAGTATTTATAACTTTTCAAAAATAAGTTCTTGTCAAACAACATGGCGCCGTGCAAAAGACCATCTTCTCACTTGGCTGCTTGATAACCTTCAGTGACATAACCAGGACTCATGGAAAGAGGCTTCTATTTTTTGCCTTCTGTTGGAAGTAATATTTTTAGACCTGTTGCTGCCGCACACCCCTGCCCAGTTCATTTCTGAGACATTTGTTGTTGTTGTTGTTGTTTTCCTAGGGCTCAAACTCTAAAATTAGTACTGACCTTTGGACTGAAAAGGTGGAGTGCATTTACCCAGAGTGGAGGGAATAACTTAGGCTGAGCTGGATAAAAGTCAACATAACCAAACAACGACGGTGACATGACTTTCAAAAGATGCCAATTGAGGGGAACCTGGGCGGCTCAGTTGGTTGAGTGGCTGACTCTTGATTTTTGGCTCAGGTCAGGATCTTGGTCCTGGGATTGAGCCCCTGATGGGGCTCCTTGCTTAGCGTGGAGCCAGCCTGAGGATCCTCTCTCCCTCTCACTCTGGCCCTCCCCCCACTCGTTGTGGCACATGCTGTCACAAATAAATGAATAAATCTTTTTTTAAAATACCTAATTGAACTTCACAAATGTGTAGAGGTTTAGCTTAGAACATTGAGATATAATTTTTGTTTTTATATATATTTTTTTTTTGAGAGCAAGAGAGAGCAAGAGAAAGAGTGCATGCATACAGGAAGGGGGATGAGGGGCAGAGGGGGAGAGAGAGAGAGAGAAAGAGAATCTTAAGCAGCCTCCACGCCCAGCTCATTAGGCTTAATCTCATGACCCTGAGATCATGACCTGAGCAGAAGTCAAGAGTTGGGCGCTTAACCAACTGAGCTACCCAGGCGCCCCTTATAGTTTTTCTTTTTTTTTAATAGTTACCTTTTTTGGTTTTTCTTTCAAAATTTGTTCTATCTAAATGCTGTACTCCCCCCGCCCCACTGTCCCCTTCCTCTCCTTCCTTAATATCGTATAGTACTTGAGTGTATGGAGGGTTTGGAAGCCAATAGACTGGTCTGAATGTAGATTCTGTCAGTTACTAGCTGGAGGTCAGGAGGCCTTAGATGATTTACTAAACTTCTCCGAACCTCGGTTTCTTCCTTTGTGAGTCGGACATGAAGGTAACTGTGTCTTAAGTTTGGAAGGATGAAGTGGAACATATGCTTTAGGTGCGGAGCACAGGGGCTAGAACGGAGCTGCCGTCCAAGGCACGACCTGGTGGTGGGGTTCTTTGTCACAGTAGTCCAGGTAAGCATTTCTCTCCTCCAGAACTCATGTTGTCATTGTGTCTTTGATCCGGTGAATTAGGGACTTGCTCTGTGTGTGTTTGCATGCTTGGTTTTCAGACCCTTTGCAGACCTGTAATAGTCTCTGTAGGCAGTGCTTCCAGCAATCAGCTGGTCATCTGCCCTTTCCCCAGGCTTCCAGCTCTTCCAGTACTGGCTGTGGGGCAAAGGATGTCCAGTGCGGGCACTAAACTCCCTCTTACACCTGCATGAGGAAATGTAAACAGCTGTAATACCAGGAGGTCTTTCTAGGGGCACATTGCAGGCTAGCCTTGTCAGCTTGGGTGCTTTTATATATATTGTATATAGTTATGAAGAATTAATAAATGTTTCTGCAGCAGAAAAAGAATCTATTTGGTTTAATATCTGGGTCTTTGCAAATGTGGTACCCGGAGTCTTCTCTTTTTGTTCTTGTTTTTCAGGCTGTGAAAAAGTCCTGTATCCAGTGGTACCCACTGATATCCAGAAATAATCATTTTAAACACATACTGAATATATTTTATTTTACTTTTTTTAAAGATTTTATTTATTTGACAGAGAGAGAGATCACAAGTAGGCAGAGAAGCAGACAGAGAGAGAGGGGGAAGCAGGCTCTCCGCCAAGCAGAGAGTCCAATGCGCAGCTCAATCCCAGGACCCTGAGATGGTGACCTGAGCCGAAGGCAGAGGCTTAACCCACTGAGCCACCCAGGTGCCCCTGAGTACATTTTAAATACACGATCATTTAATTATGATTTGATTCCCTTCATATTCAGAAGAGTTCTGTGAATCTTGGACTAGCCTCAGCAAACTTTCCCGGATAGGAAATGCATTTTCTGCTGCCATTAATAAGAGATTTTAGGATTTGACTGGCAACTAGCCATTTAGGACTTTATACAGTACACCGTGTATGTCCACACCTGAACTGTCGCCGGACAATGGAATACAAGATGCCAGGGAGATTGATTCTGTGTGATGACTTAATTATAAGAAGAGCTTCCTTTCCCTAAAGGTGTGGATTTTCTCTTTGAAATTAATTTACTGATAGACTCGTATCATCTTATGCCAAACCTGTGTTCATTTCTTAATGACACTTAATTAAAATAGCAATTTAGAGGATTGGCCAGAGATGGCGAAGTATGCATAGTCAACCTGTCCTTGTGCAGCACGGTGGTAAATCATGAATATCAAAGTGCTGATCGTACTCACGGTGAATTAATTCAGGAAGTACTGCACACACAGTTGTTTCCATGCGTGTATGTTACTCATTAGCCTACAATTTCTCTTGGGTAGGATAAGTATGTAGTTTTTACATATACGGTGGCAAAATCATGCTTTTTGTCTTCCTCTCTTCCTTGTGGTATGGTTCTTTGTGTCTTATCTTTCTTGTTAGGAAATCTCGAGGATTTTTGGTCTATCTTATCCTCCTGGGTTCTTTTCACAGTACCTGACGCCGAGGAGCTGAAAAGGGAAGAAGGAAATGAAAGAGCGTGGATCATCAGTGTGTCAAGTACTGTTAGGCACATTTTATATATGATCTCATTGAATCTCAATCACCCTTGGAAGGTTGAAATGAGTCCTAGCTGGCAGGTGAGAAAACAGAAATTGGGGAATGTGGAGCACCCTGCCGAGAATCTCACCCATGGGATATTCACTTCAAGACTACGTGTCTCCGCAGTGGAGATCTGTCATCCTGAAACCTTGTTTTCAGGGAGTGACTGAGACGGGACAGTGGTGTCTGAGCAAGGGCGCAGCGCCCCACACATGCGAGGTCACAGCGTGCTGGACAGGGTGAACTTGGGCATCAGGTGAACCTAGGTTTAAACCCCAGCTCTACAGTTAGTCATTTGATGTCCACAAAATAATTTCCTCTCTGGGCTTCATTTCCAGAGCTGGAGAATAGAGCTGCTGAGGATATTCCTTTCACTGTAGAGAAAGCTAGCATCGTCCCTGCTTCACAGACAGGGAGATAGCAAATAGTGACTTAAATCACTTGGCAAGGTCAGGGCTGAGGCAGGTTGCGAACTCGGGTCTCTGCCCCTGTCCCTTGTCCCGTCTGCCATCACCACGTCTGGGTACAGCAGCCAGAACTGCCATCATCTGTCACCTACCCTCGATCAGCCCCCAGAGTACCCCGCTAACTTGGGGACACGCCCTTAGAGCCACCTGGCTGATTCATGTCTCCTCTTCTCTGTGTTGCTCACCCCGCCTTCTTGAAGAGGAGTCTTCCCAGAGAGTAAAGAGGTTCCCCAGGACTTATTCCTGACGCATCTGCCCCACACAAGACTTCAGACTGGCAGCCCTGTTGTGTTTGGGTGCATTTGGTTTAAGAACTAGTTTTTCAGCCAGGTACTCGGAGGGACCCAGAAGTCTCCACACCATAGACTGACCTTTGAGGATCTTGTATGTTTCCATCAGAAAGGGCGTATCTGTGATACTCTAACAGTTCAAGATGAGCAATTTCACAAATCGGTGACCCTTTAACAGTTCAAGAACCATGGTACACTATCGTGGGCAGATGCAACAATGGGGTACATTTTCTGTAGAGGATTTCAATGCAGCAGTAAAAATACCCCCAAACCGGTTAGCTTTTTATTATCATCAAGTGCCATGGTGATCAATTCTTCTTCCCCTAGAGCAGACCCATCAGCCTGACTGAACCCCAGCAATGCGCTAGGTCAATAATACACTGCCACAATGAGTGCTTTGCACGAAATGTCTGGGAGGCCAGACCGGAGGGGTTTAGTGTGGACTCAGTCACTGGGAAGGTGGCACAGAAGCCCTCTCCCCTCCCTCTTTGTGGGGAAGGACCCCAGGAGAGCCGTGTGTGACCCCGACGACTAGTCTAGTCATGGGGCCACCATAAGTCATGGGCCGTGGAAGCTCTTTACAGGCGTGGCCCCCCTGCGTTCTGGTGACAGCCTTGAAAGGCTGGCGGCCCAAGGTTTTGTAGTCGATGAGGAACCTGGAGGCTCCATGAGATTCGGGAATGAGGACAAGTTATGGATAGTCTCTGGGTCTCCATTTCCTTCTGCATGAAATAAAGGTAGGAATGCCCAGGTTTCCAGGAGTCTGGGAGGCTCAGCAGTGCTAATGCTAAAACCCTGTACTCATAGAAGGTTCTTAAATATCAGTTACTACCAGTGGTCGTGCATGGGAGAGGTAAGTCTATGCACAATGTGAAACGTCAGGCAGCTGATAAACGCTACTGTCTAGATGGCCCTCATGGGTAATGCAGTCCTTATTTTTTTTCCCTTTGGATTTACTCTCCACAAAGCCCTCTTTGCTCTACATTTTGTCGATTGCTTCTTCCTGACTTGCAGTAATAATAATAACAGTTAGCCATTTAGTCTCTCAGGTGCCCTCCTTGAGTAAATACAAGGAGGTCATTCCTTCATGGAGGAGAGATCAGTTCTCTTAAAAAAAAGAAAGAAAAGAAAAAGAGTTTAGTGGGCAACTTTGAAAAGGTGTGAAACATTACAACTTTTTCTTTCATTGAATGCTCATGAGTACAAGACACTGGAGAATACAAAACTGCATCAGGGCTTGGTCTCTTCCGGGGCAGACATGCAAGGCAAAAGCCATGCCAAAGTGATGCCTTAGGAAGTCATTAAAAGGCACCAAGATGTATAATTTTTCTCTGTGGAAAAAAAAAAGTGTTTTCTAATTTGAAAGCTATGTGCGTGAATATAAAAGAAAAAAATTTCCCCAGAATCATTCCTCGGGGAAATTGGGGGTTGCTATATTTTAGGGATCTTTCAAAATCTCCCTTTTGCAAAGATCATGGTAAGTTCATTAGTCAGAGTTCACCAAAGGCCCTGGATGGATGAAACCTATGAGTGAATCTTGGGAATAAAAGGAGAAGAGCACAGAAGCCTGTCATCCCCTTAATCAATATTTATTCTGAATGCTCGTAGAGGTTGCACTCTACAAGAGGGTTAAAAAAAAAAGGCACAGAATTAGAATACAGATTTAGTAATTATTCCTGAGGTCATGACTTCCCAAATGCCTAATTTTGAATGCTGTGTTCATTAAGATAATGCTGATTGCTATAATAAATAAACCCTAATATGTACTATGGCACAAACTTCCACTTGCATAATGCCCAAAATGGGCACGTCTGTTCCAAACCTGGTGATTCAGGGAGCCAGCCTCTTTCCATCTTCCAGCTCCACTCGATTTAGCAGGCAGTTTCCAAGGTCGTGATGCTTGTCGGCATCAGGCTGGTGGGCGCAGGACGATCATGGAGGATTGCATATGGCGGCTCTTGGTGGGCCAGGTCTGAGAGTGGCATACATCACTCCTGTCCCCGTGTCATCGAATACACTTCAGTCTCGTGGACACTCCCACGTACAATAGGGGCTAGGAAGTTCAGCCCTAGCTCTGTGTTTGGGAAGGAGAAGGAATGGGTTTGCTGAGGAGATAGCTACTCCTTGTTCAATGAAGTTTCACGAAGACTATAAGGCACTTTAAAAAGTCACACAGTAACATGCCGTGGCAGTCATGTATGTATTTTCTTCTATGGAAACAACTGTCCTGAAGGCCTATGAAAGGCTTCTTATGACTTAGGAGAGATTTTTTTTCAGTGACAGCATGGCACAAAGATTTGAAAAGTGCTGTATCATAGGCAGCTTGGACAAAAAGATGATGTGCTCGGGAAAGTTGTTAGACAACTCGGAGTGATGACAGGCTTGGAGAAGATGTCTGGGAAAACTCCGAGTTAAATTGCTTCATGGAAGGGGAGAATAGAAAGAAAAGTACCATTTCTAAATCATAATGTCCATGATTCCACACGTTCATCATGAAGTTTATTTAGTCAGGTTGACCAAAACTTGGGTGGGCAGGAGCGGGAGGTGTTGGGGATCTTCTCATTGGGGAAAAAGAGGTCTGTCTTAAATGGGAGATAACCATCTATTCAAGTACATGTGGTAATTAGAACTTAATCAAAGAAATAGAGACTTTCACCCTACAAGACAGGGTGTCTTTCCACTGTGGGAGGGGGTCGTCAGAGACACTGGGAACACCATGTGGGAGCAAAAGGAAAAACGAAAGCTGGGGAATGGGATCAGTGCCAATGCTGAGCTATGACAGGAAATGAAAGGACCAGGGATTGGACAAGGAAGAGGCAGGTGACAGGAACAGCTCTGCCCTCTTTGGGAGAAGCCTCTGGCAGCATCTGACTTGTGGGCACATCCGTGTGGTTTTTTGCTGTGTGATGTGGGCAGATTAGTCAGTCTCCCCGCATCTCTGTTACCTCAGCTGTATCCGGATGGGCTTATGTGAGATTCAGTGAGATGGCATGTTCACAGGGCTGTGAACGCAGTAGGAGCTCTATAAATGCCCTTCCCTCAACCATCTCCTGTGCAGCTCCTCCCCAGCTCCGCTATTAGTGAACATCGATTCTGTAGCTGGTATGACATCGGGGAGACGGTTCTCCCCTATAAAATGTGACTTCATAACAAAAAGAAGCTCAGCCCCTCCAACCCTAGAGATTCTCCATGCAATCAGCATCTTACAGCAGAGGTTAGGCAGAAATAAGGAGAAATTTCATTATGTCACTGGTTTTTAATTCCAGAATCCCTTGTTCTTCTGCCTTAGCGTTGGATGTGGGGAAGCAAAAAGGCGCTCTCGTGAGGGAAAGTTGTGCGGTGCCTAAGAGTTGTCACGTCATTGCCCAGGATGATGTCTGATGTGATCCTCATAGCCACCTTCTGAGGTATAGGATGGGAGAGGAGGGTTATCATTGATTTTATAGATGAAGAAACTGAGTCACGGTTTGTGCAGTTTGTCCAATGCAGGCAGGCCTGGGACTAGACTATAGGCCCATTCCACAATTGTGTTAACGTTGATGCAGGTTTCTTCTGTGAAATAGCTGAACACGAGAATCCCCCCCCCCAACCCCCCACCAAATCCCTTCAGAAGGCATTAGCAGGGAGCTCAGCAAGAGAAATAGAGTCAGGCTAAAGGAAGAACCTCAGTACTTGGGTAGCTAAAGCCAAGTTTGGAATCATGCTTCCCACCACTTCAGATGGTTTCTGAGCTTTGCAGAACTTTGCTGGTTTGATGGTTGCTTGCCGGAAATAAACATGTAAACATTGAGGAGTCATCTTTTTAAAATATTACTTTGGGATTTTGTTTGTTTATAAACTCTTTGTACTGAAAGAAGTGAGCGAAGGATCTGAGATCACAGCAGAGGGGCCTTTCTTAAAGTTATTAACTATTTTCTCTTATCCCATCCCTCAGTCCCTCCTCCTACTTCAGAAGTATCTCTCGATCCTTCGCCTATCGATACATGTGTATTTATTTCAGAAGATCTTTGCCTCATATAATTTCCCCCCGAAGTTAAAATGAGGGGACCAGAGAACCATTCCCTCTTAGACCCATTCCCAACCTCCTCTGCATGACTATTTCACTTGTAACAAATACTGAAAACTCAACGCCAAGAGATTTAGATGGGGTTAGCCTGCTTGGGTCTCTGAAGCCAAGCCTGGGTAAAGAGGGGGCTTCGTCACCAGAACTGGACAGGAAACTGAGGAACAAGAGAGGAAAGTGTGCCCAGGTGTCACAGGATCACTTCTAGGGGTTCCCAAAACTTACCCCGAAGCTGTCCCACAGCCGTCTAATGAAAAATGGAACATAATGACTTTGTGTCCACAACTGAATCCATTAATACAGCATCACTAATCTATTTAGAGGGAGGGTAGGAAAGATGCTGCCTGTCCATTTTCCCTGAGCCTTTTGTTCCTGAGCTGTGTCCGTGAACCTCCCAGGGGAGGGAGGCGTATCAGGAGGCTGATGGAACCATACTGCTCTCTTCCTTCCCCTTCTTCCTTCTCAGGTTCCTCAACAGAAGGTCAGCCCTTTCCTACCTTCCTCTTGTTGGGCTGGGAATAAAAGATTGTAAATAAGTACCCAGTGGTGCTACAGGGATCAGGAAAACACAGGACGGGTCAGTGAACGTTATTGTATTTTATTTCCATGATGTCGGAGAGGCTGGCTTCTCTAGTGGGCTCCTCTGAGATGGCCTCCCTTGGTGGCGGGGTTGGGGGGGGAACAGTGTACAGCACCGAAGAAAAACTCAGATTCCATCAGGGGCCCCAGGAACGTTGTAGATCAGAGAGGCTCACAGTTACCAGACTCATAAGAGATGGAAGGGTGAGAAGATGGTCCTTTAGCTAATTAGCCTACTCCCCACTCCAACAAAATCTTCATAGGAAGCCCGCTTGCCGTGGGAAGGTTCTTCGCTAAGTATCACACGAAAGCACATGGGACAGTCCATGGTCCAAGTCCTTGAACTCAATTTGGGTCAGATCCAAATGGCCTGTGGGGAAGTTCCTAGTCCATGAGCGCTGGAGGCTAAGTATTGTCAGCACAGTTCCCCATGGTAGATGCCTTCGTTCTCCAGTTGGCAGGGCTGTCTGTGTCTTTTTTTTTTTTTAAGATTTTATTTATTTATTTGACACAGAGAGAGAGAGATCATAAGCAGGCAGAGAGGCAGGCAGAGAGAGAGCAGGAAGCAGGCTCCCCGCTGAGCAGAGAGCCCAATGATGCTGGGCTTGATCCCAGGACCCTGAGATCATGACCTGAGCCAAAGGCAGAGGCTTAACCCACTGAGCCACCCAGGCGCCCCAGGGCTGTCTGTGTCTTAATTACAGATAATGTAAGACATTAGCCTTTGGTGACAAGTTATTAAAAGAGATCATTTTTCCATCCTTTCATTCTTTCTAAATTCTATTTCTTAAATTTGTAGAACAAAAGCTAGAGGTTAAAGGTTTGCATACCTGAAGAACAACACTAATTTGTGAGTGGTACTGTCATTTATTGAATAAATATATATTGAGTGTCCATTGTTGCTTTAAGTTGCAGTGCTTTTAATTCTTTGAAAGTTTGGTTATTACTTGTTAGTTGCCACCATTGCCGTTCACTCTTGTCTTGAGAGGGACCGTTATGGCTGCTTTTCTGGTTTTCATCTCTTCTGACTAATTTTCTGTATAGACAGATACTAATGGCCAAATGCAATGCGATTGAATGTAAAATAAGGCTAATTGACAATTTTCTCATTTGCTTGGAACTCTCAATACTACGTATCAAGTCCACTTGGCTTCCTAGTCCCTTAAGTACTTCTGTCTCTGGTTCGCCCATAGCTCTTAAGGTCAGGCTGCGCTTTCCCTTCGTTTCGTCTTTTCTACCATTGTGAGTTACTTAGGGCACAGGACCAAGGAAACTCTTTTGTTGACTGTGAAAACACATGAGTATTGTGCAGAAATGGAAAATGATCGCGAATTTTGCAACTCCCTTTCCCCAGACCCAAGAGTCTGGGCACTCCTTCTTTGGCACCCATTACTTTGCCAGCCCCGCTCTTTATGGTCACATACTCTGCCAGCCACCATTTGACCCACCATCAAGAATATTGAAGCATCCTTTCTCACGCCAGGGCAGTGCTGTGGGCACTGAAGAGATCACAGTTTGGATTCTTGAGTGAAGGATGTTACACACAGTCCCTTGCTCCTGGCATGCATCTAGCTGCTGTTTGGGGAATTTTGTCTGGGCTGCATAGATTTGAACCAGTCAAGTCTAGGAGTATTTGTTTTCTCGGGGAAATGCAGCCCTATTAAAACGATTGTTTTAAAAGTCGCTGGGAGCATTAAAATCCTCAGCCATCAATTAGTAGTGTGAAAATTTAGAAGTGGTTGGGGCTCCAGGCAAGCAATATTGACTTGAATGTGTAGGGCACTTTAAGACAGCTCTTGATTGTACATTTTAAAATAGGGAATGCAAATTGAAATTCCTCCTGGGTGCTTTAAATCATGCATTATATGTGCAGTATTTTCAATTAGCTGCAGAAAAAATATGTTCCGTGTGGCTCTATTTTTACAGCTGGGAATTGCTCTGAGAACACAATTGACTATTTCATACATGTGAGATTTATTTAAATGACTCATGGGGCATTTGCAGTTTAACCAATAATTGAAAATATTGTTGCAGTGTGGCAGGTAAAAACTAGGATGTCATTTTGCATTCCTGAAGAAGTGCTCCAAGCTTAGTAGCATTACGTTCATCAGAGGGGTCGCAGTGGACAGGGAGTTCGTGCAGTACTGAGATTCAGTCCTTCGCATTTCATTCCTGGGCTGTGCCACACCACGAAAAGACCAAGGGTGCTTGACTGTTGGAGGGCGCTGAGGGTTGCGCTCTCACGAAGGACCCCAAGCATGAAGGCGTCACCTTGTTCTCTCTCCTGTTTGCAGGTACCAGACACAGACAAAAGGTCAGGTCAGATATGGGGAACCCTGCCCTTCCCCCAACTCTTCTCTTACCTCCCATTCCTTCCCAACCAGGCCTTGCCAGCCATTTCATATCAGACATCACCTATAGTGCTGATGCACTAAGTTAAGTTGACTCGCAGGATGGACCAATCAGCCTCCCTGTGGTTGTTTATAAACGTTACTGGGGATTTGGAATGCATGTTCTCACTGACATGATGTTGTAAATGGTGGCTAGGTAATTATTAAAATGCATTATTGCTCAATGTGATTCAAAGTATGGGTTAATTAGGCATTTTGTGGTCAGCATTAAAGTCCTAACCACCAATTTTTAATTTTTCTCTGGATCGATGATTTTCAACCAAGGTGAACCTCCCTTTCAGCCCCAGGGACGTTGGTCAATGTCTCTGAACATTTGGTTGTTGCAGTTGGGTGGAGGGAGTTACTAGCATATAGTGGGTAGAGGCCGGGGATGCTGCTAAACACCCTGCAATACACAGGACACTCCCTCCCAACAAGGAATTATCTAGCTGAAAGTGTCAATAGTGCCCGAGTTGTGAAGCCTTGCTCTAGAATTTCTTTTAAAAAAAAAAATGACTTCCCCAAATACTTTAGAATACAACCTGCTTATAAGATGCTGGTTTCTGTAATTGACATCAGTACATGAAGGGAGTGGAGGTCACAGTTGAAAGCCTGGCTTTTTCATCAACGCCTTGACATGTGGAGCACCTCATTGTCCCCAGGTGTGCTATGTGGGATGCTGGGAAAGAGTGGTGGACAGGACAGACAGACAGGGCTCAGGACAGACAGGGCTCAGGACAGACAGGGCTCCCTCAGAGGCACAAAGGGAAGGGGGATGGCAAGTGTTCTGGACCAGAGGAGCGTGAGATGGAGGCCTGAGGCTGGAAAGGGCCTGACCGATCCCGCGAACTGCCAAGAGGAAAGTGTGTTTCTAGAAGGAAGCCAAGCCCAGACAAGGCAGGTCAGCTCATAGGCCGTGGGAGGGAATTTTATTTCATCGTAAGAGTTAGGGAGGCCATCAGAGGGTTTAATGGTCTTGGTGCCGAGGGTTGTGGTCAGCCTTCCTGGTCAGCAAGGTCGCTGGGGTAGTACAGGCGATGAGCTGGGTATAAGAGACTTATGTTCTATTCCAGGAATGCTGGTGGCTTGACTCTGGGGGCAAAGGCGGAGAGAGTAGACCATTCAGGAACTGTCAGAGCTAGAGTGGTCGAGTTTGTGATGGCTCAAATGGGGAAGGGAAGGATGAAGGCTTAGATTAGCTTAGACTCTTGGGTGGATGGGTACCACACTTTCGGCTTAGACTCTTGGGTGGATGGGTACCGCACCAATTGGGTTCTAGAACCTGGAAGAACACCAAGTTTAGGGATGAATATGTACTCTTTCCTCCCATCTTAGAATTTCTGTGAATCGCTTCTCGGCCTTTTGGCTAAGATCAAGTGTAGTATCTGTTCTTATCAGTTTAGAATTTCTGTGAAAATGGGTGAGGGGACTTATATATGTCTTTCTACTTATTTTTTTTTTAAAGGAAACTGTTCAAGTCGGCTCTGCTTACTAAATTGTAAGGTATTTCTCTTGTAGTACCTATGCTCTCTGCTTACCATCATAATAGGCTTTCCACTGTAGCTCAGAATTATTTCTAAATGGCTTCTTTGGGAAATCATCAAGCATTTTTTTTTATAGTAGATATTTTTCTATCTAAGCAAGTAGAACAGAGATGAGAGTCAGCTTACCGTCAGACTTGTACCATTGAGGCTTTTGACCACTAAGGCAGGTCTCATCTGGCTTCACTGCACTAAAAAATTTTTAAATAGTTTTAATTTAATCCCACCCTATTTTAGTTTTAGCTAGGAGGAAAACATTTTATCTTATTCTTGAGCCTGGCAGTCTTGGAAAGAACACAAGGAAAGTCCCCAGAGCCTAAGCCCAATTCAAAGTCACCCAGTGACCATCAGTCATTTCCTGACCCCATCACCAGGGCCATTTTTGGAGGCTGCATGGGCCCTGGCTGCTGCCCCCTGGAGCACAAGGCCACCTTCCCTGAGGACTTGTTACCAGCTGTCAAGCTCCGATAAAGTCACACACTAGACCTTTGAATTCCTCCTCCAGCAAAGAAATGAAGGAAATGGCCCACAGCTGAAAAAAGACCACAAGCAAATAGAAAAGTCAGCTTTTAAAATTTTCGTTTTGATTTTTAGAAATTGGAAATTGGGGATATTTTGCATCTGAGAGCACTGTGAAGATAAGTTGGTGTGTGGGCCTTGGGAGGCTGAGGAGAGAGCCACCATGATAATGGTAGTAAGTGGCAGTAATGGCAAAGCCGACTTTGGTTGAGCTCTTAATATCTTCAAGAACTGTCTAAAGAAACTGAGATGTGCTACCCTTTTTTATTCTCCACAACAGCTCATAAGGCAAGACTGCTATTATACATACCCATTTTACAGATGAAGAAACTGAGGCACGGTTATGTGAAGTACTTATCAAAAGTCATGTAGTTAATTGGTAACAGAGCTGGGATTTGAACTTGGGTGGTTTGTCTCAGAAGCCTGCAGAGGCCAAGAAGATTAACCAAGGAATCATGAAAAGGCATAATTATGCAAATATATATATATATATATATATTTTTTTTTTTTTTAGAATATTGAGGGGTTTTTAAGCCTTCTTGCCATATTGGGAAAAGAATTAAAGTAAATTTATTTATTTATTTATTTATTTAAAGATTTTATTTATTTATTTCACAGAGGGAGAGAGATCACAAGGAGGCAGAGAGGCAGGCAGAGAGAGAGGGGGAAGCAGGCTCCCTGCTGAGCAGAGAGCCCGATGCGGGCCTCGATCCCAGGACCCTGAGATCATGACCTGGGCCGAAAGCAGAGGCTTTAACCCACTGAGCCACCCAGGTGCCCAGAATTAAAGTAAATTTAAAGAAGATCTGTCTTCAGGTGCATTTGCTGACAAAAATTTTTAGATAAGTTTTTTTGTTTTTTTACTTTTTTTTAGCTTTTTATTTTAAGCTACTTCTAGATTCATGTGTGGTCATAAAAAATGATGCAATGAGATCCCTTGTACCCTTTTGCTAGTTCCCCTAGTGGTAACACGTTGCATAACTATACACAACAGTAAATACCACAGCTAGGAAATTGACACTGGTGTAAGTCATCCATCTTACACAGGTTTCTCATTTGTGCGTATGTGCACTTAACTCGTCTGCAATCTTATCACGTGTATCACCACCAGAGGGAAGATAGCAAAGAGCTCCATCATAAGGACCGTGCGTGTTACCCACCTGCCACTCCCAGCCTCCCTAGCTCCTGGTAACCACTAATATGTTCTCCATCTTTATAATTTTGTCATTTTAAGAATATTTTGTAAATGGAATCATATGATATATAACCTTTTGGGAATCTACTTTTTTTCACTCCATGTAATTCCCTCGAGATCCATTCAAATTGCTGAGCGTACCAGTAGTTCATTCCTTTCAGGCTGAGTGGTGCCTATGGTGTGGATGGGCTTCTTTAAGCATCCACCCATTAAAGAACATATGGGCTGGGGCGCCTGGGTGGCTCAGTGGGTTAAAGCCGCTGCCTTCGGCTCAGGTCATGATCCCAGGGTCCTGGGATCGAGGCCCACATCGGGCTCNGTGCCTATGGTGTGGATGGGCTTCTTTAAGCATCCACCCATTAAAGAACATATGGGCTGTTTCCAGTTTGCAGCCATTTCACATAAAGCTGCTGTGTACATTAGTGTGCAGGATTTTGTGTGAGCATGAGTTTTTATAAATGTGCAAGGTTGCTGGATTGTATGATTAAATGCATGTTTAGTTTTGCAAGAAACTGCCAAACCATTTTCAAGAGTTCACTGTACCATTTTACATACCCATCAGCCGCGTGTGCATTATCCAGTTTCTCTGCCTCTTCTCCAGCATTTGGCATTATCACTAACTTTTATTTTGGCTATTCTGATAGGTATGTAGTGGTGGTGGCCCATTGTGGTTTTAGTTTGCATTTTCCTAATGGCAAATGATGTTGAACACCTTTTCATGAACTTATTGGCCATCTCTATATTCTCTTCAGTGAAACATTTATCCATGTCTCTGTCCATTTTCTGATTGGAGTGTTTGATTTTTCTTTTAACATTGCATTAGTAGAGTTCTTTATATATTGTAGATACTAGTCCTTGGTCAGATATGCAGTTTGCAAATATTTTCTCCCAGGGTGTAGCTTGTCTTTTCATCATCTTTGTAGAGTCTTAGAGCAAATATTTGTAATTTTGATGAGGTCTGGTTTATCAGTTTTTCCTTTTTTGAGTCATGTTTTTAGTATCAAGTCCAAATAGGGTTTTGATTCCTGCTTCTGCTAATGCAGTGGTTTGGTTGTTGAGAAAGAAGGCAGTGGGATAGGATGGACATTGGAGCGTGTATGGTTCTTCTAGCTCCTGTCTAATTTGGCCTCTGGTATGTGGTCATGATGAGCAGGTTGTCACAGTTATGGTCCCAGAGTAGACCTTGTCTTAGAAACAGTGTAAGATGATGATGGTGTGCAAAGAATGGTATTCCCAGAGTCTCCATTTCCAGTACAATTTATGATACCTCTTAACCCCATACCTTTTTGCACTTGAGATCTTCTGTCTGGAATATTCCTTCTTGCCCTCCTCTGTGTCCCCCTCTGTCCCATCATTTCCAGCTCACCCTCTGATGACCCCCTATGCAGCCTTTCCTCAGAGCTCCCCCTCAGCCTTGTTGACATTTGGAGCAGACAACTCCCTGTTGTGCAGGGCTCTCCTGAGCCTTGTAGGGTGTCGAGCAGGATCTCTGGCCTCTGCCTTCTAGAGGCCAGTAGCACCCTCCCCCACACCCAGTTGTGACAACCAAAAATGTCTGCGGATGTTCCCTGAGGGACACACCTGCCTAGGCTGAGAACCTTGGCTCCAAGCCCTCAGCTCTGGGAGAGTAGGTGCTGAGTCTGTCTTGTCCATGTTCCCACCTCAGCACCGTGCCTGTCACACTGGTGTCTGCTAATGTTTGTGAGAAATAAGTGGTCAAGCTGTAGCTACCATCAAACAGTTCTTTATATGGCAGCCTTGGAAATCCCACCCGGACTGCCAAAGAACAGAGTTGTGAATTTGAGCCCTAGAAATCTAGAGTCCTCTCTACACAGATGAATACGGGTTTCCTTGTCCTTCTGCCCACTGGCTGAAATGAGGATGCATGAGTCTTCCAGTTCCTGCCTGATTAAAGCCCACATCCTCTCGTAGAACTGCCAATGCAGGGGCCCTCACAGCCACTAACTCTGGGCCTCCTTCTGAGAGAAAGAGAGCATCCCTGGAGGCGGGATAGGAGCTCCTGCAGGTGGCATTTTTGGGTAATGCAGTGCAGAGCACTCTCGGAGACCCCATTCAGCGTTCACCTGCTGGGTCTCCTTTTCCTCTAGCTGGGCCCTGCTCCCTTTTCATGAGGGAAGGGAGGAGAAGAGGGGTTTGGGCCCATTTTGCTTAGCAAAGCATGTAACCAGATGTAATTAGTGCAGAAAGTTCCCAGGGAGTAAGTACAGTGGCCATAAGAATAATTTAGGGTATGTGTGAGTGATTTAGGTTTTTCTCTCTGTACCTGGTAGTTCTGTTCCCTGAGCCTGGATGACAGAGCTGGCCGTGGCTTAGCAAGAAAGCCTGCAGTGGGGCTGGGTGAGGGAAAGCAGGCAGCCGTTGGGGAGGACAAAGCCTGGTTATGTCGCCCCGACTCCCTGCTGCCACTTCATGGGGAGTCTGTCAGGGGCTCCCAGAGGCTGCGCAGCATTGGGAGGTTGGGGACTCATCCCCTTTTTCCCGTGGAGGAGTCAGTGCCTGGTGGAAACGCCTTCCTGGATGCTCCTGGATCGAAGCTCAGTGTAACACGGGTGTCCCCACACCTCCAGCCACAGAACTTCTTCACAACAGGCTATCGGTGAACGTGATTTGATGAGATGGACCAACCACCCGGAGCTTTAGTTCCTAGTAACACAAACCTTCCCCACTGGGATTCGCAGAGGGGAAGCCACTGGATTCCCTCCTCTCCCACTTGGGAAAAGCTTGGATAGAGACTCCTCGGGGGAGCCACCACGACAGTTGGTGTCCATGCAGTGGTTGCTGTGACAGGAACAGTCTTTGACTTCAGACCGAAGGCTTGATTCCAAATTAAGGAAAGGCAGTGTGACATGGCGTGACAGCACGGGGGAGAGTGGGAAGGCGTGCTTTCTTCTCACGCTTGGCACCAACGCACACGGCCAGAGGATTGCTTGTGTGGGGCGTTAGACGCACATGGTGGGATGTTTAGCAACATCCCTGACCTCAACCACAGGATGCCAGTAGCACCCCTCCCAGTTATGACCACCGCAAATCTCTCCAGACATTGCCAAATGTCCCCTGGGGGACAGTGTCACCGCCCTCCCCGTGGAGAACCACAGCATTAGAGTAACAAACATTCTGTTCAATTCTTGTGCCTCGTAAAGCTGTGGTCACTTGTTTACTTCTAGTATATGATGATTTAAGCACAGGACAGAGAGGTAGAAAGAAGGCAGTGTTTCTTCACTTTTTTCCTTGGTTGACCCTTTAAACTCCATCACAGGACGCAGCATGACACATTGGCTAAGAGTGTCCATTTTCAGACGTGTCTTCACCGCCTACGATCTGGGCAAGCTTTTTAATTTTTCTGGGCTTCCGTCTTTGTCCTGTGTAAAATATAGATACTAATGCCTACTTAAGTTGAGGATTCAGCAGGTTGTTGAATAGGTAAAATTCTAGATAGGGTGTCTGGTGTACAGTAGACATTCACTGAATGCTGGGCATTATTCTTCAGTACTTAAGAATGTGCTCCACAAGTTTTTTGTTTTGTTCTTTTGTTTTTTTAAGAGAGGAAGGGAGGGAGTGTGGAGGTGGGGTGCAGAATGAGAGGGAGAAAGAGAATCTTCAGCAGGCTCCATGTCTAGCGTGGAGCCCAGTGCGGGGCTCAGTCTTACCACCCTGAGACTATGACCTGAGCCAAAATCAGGAGTTGGATGCTTAACCTCCTGAACCACCCAGACGCCCCTGTACTCTACAGGTTTTAAGCAAACTGGAATTATTTTTTCTTTAATTAGCACTAACAGTTGCTGCTGCTACTTAAAATAGTGATTGAAACAGGTAATTACCATTGAACCACAATGTGTTTCATCAGTACTGAGTTCCTGCTATATGCCAGGTACTATGGGAAATGCAGGGACTGAAAAGAATTAATATACTCTTCATCCTGCCTTTAAATATCTAATCGGGAGAAAGGGGAACCCTCCTACACTGTTGGTGGGAATGCAAGCTGGTGCAGCCACTCTGGAAAACAGTATGGAGATTCCTCAAAAAGTTGAAAATGGAGCTACCCTACGACCCAGCAATCGCACTACTGGGTATTTATCCTAAAGACACAAAGGTAGTGATCCTCAGGGGCACGTGCACCCGAATGTTTATAGCAGCAATGTCCACAATAGCCAAACTATGGAAAGAACCTAGATGTCCATCAACAGATGAATGGATAAAGAAGATGTGGTATATATATACAATGGAATACTATGCAGCTATCAAAAGAAACAAAATCTTGCCGTTTGCAACGACATGGATGGAACTGGAGGGTATTATGCTGAGCGAAATAAGTCAGAGAAAGACAATTATCATATGATCTCTCTGATATGAGGAACTGGAGGGGCAGAGTGGGGGGTCGTGGGGGGTAGGGAGGGAAAAATAATGAAACAAGATGGGATGGGGAAGGACACAAACCATAAGAGACTCCTGATCTCACAAAACAAACTGAGGGTTACTGGGGGGTGGGAGGGTAGGGATAGGGTGGCTGGGTTATGGACATTGGGGAGGGTTTGTGCTTTGGTGAGTGCTGTGAAAGATGTAAGCCTGATGATTCACAGACCTGTACCCCTTGGGCAAAGAATAAAAATAAAATTAAAAAATTAAATATCTAATCGGTAGGTTTAGCTATATAAACGTGTCAAATCATGTTCATCAAAATAGAGCCATCACTTACCGAGAAAAACTGACCATGAAGTGGTCTGTGGGCTGGAATGGGGTGTGACAAGCATCTGAGTTCATAGAAAGGGATCCCACTATATTTCTCAGTTCTTTCTCCTTTTCCAATAACTACCATTTTTTAATTCAGGTTTGTATGATCCTGTGACTTAACCACTGTTCTCATCCCCTGTAGTCTTTTCTGCTGCCCCTTACTATACATTTCAGCTGATCTAAGTTCCCACTGGTATGGTCTTACAAACAGAAAAAAGGATAATTGTTCTAAACTGATGTGTTCACTGTAAAAATTTTGAAAAATACAGAACAGTATAAAGAATGATAAACTCCTCTTCCCACATCAGAATAATTATATAGATAATATCTGGATATCCGTCTTTCTAGTCTTTTTTTTCCCCCTGTGGCATGTATTATTTTTACATAGTTGATTATACCATAGTTTTCCTTTTTCTGTTAGGATATATCCAGAATCTATTACCATATCTGTAAATTTTTTTCCAGTATAGTTTCTCAGCAGCTGGTTGATATCGTGTTGGGTGGATGTCATGAAGTGACCCTTATTCCCTTATTCTCTGCCCCTATCCCCCCGCCCCACGCGGTCCCTGAGCCAAGGAGAGCGCGCGAATGATTCATTGAGGAAGAGCTCCTGGTGAAACAGTACGGGGGTGGTGGAAGTGAGAATTACAAAGGAAACAGCCAGCCAGGGAGTGATAGCAGTGAAGTCCCACAGCCCAATCCCTTGGGGAGCTCTCACCTCCTCCTTCAGGTGGTCTCTGCCACCTGGAGGCAAACGAGGGGGGCGAGGGGGGCGAGGGGGGCAGGGAGCAGCAAAGGAATGCTGTAGTGAACTCCCAGCCACTTAAGGCCCACTAAGAAAATAATGAGCTCCAACTCCCAGAAGCAATCTGCTGAAGGTAACAGTTGCAAATATTGGCAACAAAGCACACAAGGCTGGTAAAAGGTTACCCACAGTGTCCCCTTCATTGAAAATTTAGGTTACAATGATCACTGTTACTGCAGTTATTTGTTGCAAAGAATACTGCAATGATTCTGCTCTTAGACATAACTGCACAGTGAACATTTTTAGGCCCAAATCTATTTGATTATTACCTTCAGATTGGTTAACAGAAAGGGTATTACTGTTGTGATAGGTATATAAATTTTTAAGGTTATGCATACCCCAAATTGCCTTTCAGAAAGCTGTTTCGCTTTTTGTTTTATCAATTTATGCTTCCAACCCCTACTTATCTTCTTTTTTTTACTAGCTACAACCTGGAGAGCATTGATTTCCGACCTATGAATTGAGGACCTATAGACAACATTGGTGTTATTCTAAGGGGTCAGAAAAGTCATGTTCCTAGTACAGCTTTGAGTAGACGCTGAATAAATAATACTTCAAAATACGATTTTTGGAAATGTCTCCAGATGCTGTTATAGATAAAAAGACTTAGCATTTTATTGAACTGTTTATGAATTCATAGTAGTCTTTATCTTGTAGTTTCACAAGTAATTTTTTAAAGCATAATTAGTTGGGAAGTATCTGTAATACTTGTTTATATCTAAAGAAGGTGCTACCTTGTTTTAAAGATTGAGAACCACTGGTCAACATCACTGTAACATCTTAGGTCATTTCTTGGCTGTCAGTCAGGAAATCACCCATTTGAACTGTTGCTTCTTAAAAATGTGCTCATAAGAAAGTGTATAGGAATTGATACCATAAATAAATCAGACTAAGTGACCTAAGACAACAGACAGAAAAACATATCTCAGAACAAGTAAATATTTTTTGGAACGTACCCGCCTCTCCTTCCCTCATAATGGAACCCCTCCATTCTCTTATAGAGACACGGAAATATGCTAGCATTATCTTAGTCTGTCTTAAGACATATTATAAAGATACAGACAGGGCTATATCAAGGTGGAAGTTTTGTGTTTGACCCATTTTCTTAGCTTTTAAATTGCTATTGAAATAAAAATCAGGTTATTTGAGGTCTTGAGCATTGAGGAAGAACGAACATTAATTGGGTACCACTCTGAGGTGGGTACTGTGCAGGTTACTGTCTTGGGTTTCTGTTCGTGTTTACAGAATTCCCATGACAGGTATTGAAATTTGATTTCTAATGTAGTGTGGAGGACAAAGCGGAGGTTGGTAAAGATTGTGGCTTGCCTTGGATGTCTTGGTTAGCGGGTGGTAAAATTAGAATTTGAATCTTAGATGAATTTCTCCTGACAGAGGAAAATAGAATAAATGTCCAATAATCTTGTATTCTAAAAGATAGACAACTAACAAAGCCCCAGTTGCCTTGTTCCTCCTAGCCTTTCCCTTTACCCCAAAAGAGATTTCAGACAAATGATCTGTAGATGGAAGGCACTTGGATGTCAGAGAGTACTTAACAAGATGTGTCTCTTCGAGGGAACCGTTTAAACATTGTTGCCATATATTTCACTGGCTGGAAATTTCATTCCTGACTCTTTTTAGGTTCCTTTTGGCTAAATTCATTAGCGTCATAGATCAATCATGCACTTTGACGTCTGATAAAAATTTAAGAAAAAATTCCTCAGGAGTCTCTGAGCGTCTCTCAGTAATGTGAAAGAACATTTGAGAACCACCAGGCTGCTGTCACTGTAATCAGTGGGCATTTCCCGTTTTTTAAGTTGCAAAGATGCTGACTCATTCTACTAACACTCTGCACACTTCCCAAGGGTACCAAGATGTACTTCAGTGTTGCTTGTTCATCTCTCGTAAGAAAATGTGGTAGATATTAGGAAAATGAAGACAGGTTTTGTTGGAATCCATTTCAGTAACATTAACAGAAGTGGGAGAGGCCAGAGTCGTCCTCTTGCATGTGCAGGATCATATTTGAGGCTTAACGTTAATTATTCGCACAAACAGCCACTACAATAAGTAAGTACAATAAACAAGTATTACAGATACTTTGCAGATCCAGCCTTAATCATCGTGGATCAACTCCTGAAGTCTCTAGAACGCCTCTTAAGACTTAGACCTGTGCCTGTTGGCAGATTTTGGAGGGCAGGCAGTATTTGGGCCTGATGGCTGGGCGGCACAATCCGACTTAAAGCCAATTGGACGGCTCTCTTTGGCAGCCCAGCACTTTCCTTCACGTCTGTTACTCTGGGAAAAACTGGCTGGAGATGCACAATTCCTTATAACCCGATGTGCAGTTTTCCTCTGCCTCCTGTAGCCCCCGTAGAAGAAATGTTTCGTCCAAAGGCAGAACAATACGAGGCCTTGGTTCTAAGAATCAAGAGCCTACAACCACAGAGACCAGAGGGATATCTGCACTTTCCCAGTCCGAGAGAAAGGGTCATCTTTCATTGAGGAGAGGGGCTGGTTGTCACCCCTTCCCACCTAGTTAAACTGGGGGACTCTCCGTGTCGGGCTGGATGCCAGTTCATTCCAGGCACTCTCATTGTTTGGTTCCTACAAGCCATCAGGATGGGTTTGATCCAGGAGATGAACTGTCTTCACATGAGGATGATTCATTTTTATTATCCCAACCTGGCTTTGAATGCCCAGCTCCCTCCCCCATCTTTTCCTCATCCGTGGCCAGGTAAGCAGTCTCTCTTTCATAATTTGAAGGTTAACATTTGGCTGTAGTCCAGAGAGTGCTGTCAGTGGATTTTGGATTTTCCACATTGCACAGGATTCCCACAGTTAATTTGGAGTTCATTTGGTGAGGATGCTCAGGTTGTCTCTAAATTCTGTCTCCCACTGAGAGGAACCAGAGCTCCTTCTAGAAGTGGCTGATTCTACCTAGGGCAGGAAGCGTGCAGAATTAGCCTAGAATGTCTTGTCAAAGCAGAAACAAGGAAGCTGTTGAGACTCTGAGGTTATATGAGAGCTCCACCTGAAGAGGCTCATATCAGAAAAAATAATAAAATTTCACTGGAGCAAGACCCTTAAAATATGTTGAAAAACATAGGTTCATAATAAGCAAACAAACAAAAAACCCCTCTGATCAACTGTGAGGTGCAGGGTAACCAACTCAAAATTTTAAGAACAATCTAAGAAATGAATCATGCACTCATCCTGCCCTTGCTATACAAGCTGAAGCTCAGGATAATGGAATTGGTTGGTTATGGAAAACATCTTTTTATAGAAGTGTTCCAACTAATAAAGTTAGGACCACAGTAGCATCGTTTGGCAACCCTAATAACCGCACTTAGGCAGTGATCATGAGCAGCTTCTAACGTCACAGAAGAAGGGACATATGGCCACTTTCTCCTGCTTCCAGCATGTGCTACAACACCTCTGTGAAACATTAAAAAAAAATTTTTTTTTAATCTGATCAGCCTCTAGAGCAGAGAGGAGGCAAACTTTCTTTTTTTTTTTTAAAGATTTTATTTATTTATTTCACAGAGGGAGAGAGATCACANAATCTGATCAGCCTCTAGAGCAGAGAGGAGGCAAACTTTCTTTTTTTTTTTTAAAGATTTTATTTATTTATTTCACAGAGGGAGAGAGATCACAAGGAGGCAGAGAGGCAGGCAGAGAGAGAGAGGGGGAAGCAGGCTCCCCGCTGAGCAGGGAGCCCGATGCGGGCCTCGATCCCAGGACCCTGAGATCATGACCTGAGCCACCCCGGTGCCTGAGGAGGCAAACTTTCTTTACTAAAGGGCCATGTAGTAGATGTTTCTGGCTTTGGTGGCCATATAGTCTCTGTTGCAACTGGGCAACTCTTTCCAACTTGCTGTAGAAGCTCAGTGCAATCATGGCCAAAACAAAAAGTGTGGCCAGGTCTGGCCCAGGAGTTTGCAGACCCCTGCTCTGGGTCTAACAGCAAATTTACGGGAAGTACAGAAGACAGAGGAACTTGTTAAACAGCATTACGTGAATGCAATTAGCAAAGTTTTCCCCCCTAGGCTGGGGGAAACTGCAAGGCATATAATCTGGTTTCTTCAACAATAGAGTGCAGAGGAGGGCACCTGGGTGGCTCAGTCAGTTAAGCATCTGCCTGCAGCTCAGGTCATGAGCCCAGGGTCCTGGCATCAAGCCCCACATCAGGCTCCCTGCTCAGCAGAGAGTTTGTTTCTTCCTCTCCCTCTGACCCTCCCTCCTGCTCATGCTCTCTCTGTCTCTCTCTCAAACTGAAGAAGAAAACAACAACAACAAAAGAGTTCAGAGGAAAAAGTTGAAAATAAAGTAACTGGGGTAAGACTTTTTAAAGGGCAAGGTATCTATCAATCAGTTGCAATGTGTGGAGCTTATTTAGATCCTGATTCAAATAAACTATTAAAAAATTTTGAACACTGGCTAGATATTAACATAGTAAAGAGTTACTAATTTTTGAGGGGGATAATGATACTCTGTGTGTGTGTGTGTGTGTGTGTGTGTGTGTGTGTGTGTATATATATATATTCCTTAGGTGTTGAAGATATTTTGAATAATATGATGTCTAAAATTTGCTTCAAGACAATTGTTGATCTTAGAAGAAATAAAATAAGCCATGAGTTGATCATTATTATATAAAGGATGTTGGGTACTGGGCTTTATGTTATTTTTCGTATATTTAAAATCTTTCATGACATAAAGATTTTGATACATAGATTTTATAAAGTATATTACTTGAAGCATTTTAGAGAATGAGAAGGGATGGAATGCTTGCCAGTTTATTAGACCCTCCTGGGTCTTCCTGAAACAGATGTGAATCTCCAGAGGAGTCTTCCAGTGTTTTCTCCCCAAAACTGTTTACATACATCTGATTCGTTACACTAAATAGAGCTGACAGCCTACTATTTATCATTTGAGCTGACAGATACCATGTTATTTATCTTTTGCTCATGTATTACATGTAAAATGTATTTTATTTTGTAAAAAAGATGATCAGGTTGCAAATAAGCGTCATCTTTTATGACCGGCTGGATTAATCTGCCATTGTTGAATCCGTTAGCACTCATTCGGTGCAGGGGTCTGGTCACAAGCTTTCACAGCCTGCAGGGGTGATGTGAGTGGGGCAAGGGTGGACAAGGCGGCGGGGGGCGGAGGGAGCTCGCGCCTAGCCCCGAGCAGTGGTGGTTGCCGTGCAAGATGTCTGCCTTAGGAACGAGGGCTCAGGGTTACCAGGGTCCCCTTCATTTTCATTTTTCCCGAAAATAACTCTAAATCTAGATCACATGTGACATCTTCCAACTTGTAGTTGCTTAAAATATTTTCAGAGTGCCTTTTATTCTAAACCAAGCACTTGAACATTGAGCAACTGGGTTAGTCCCATCAATCAACCTCTGATTCAGTGACTACCAGTGATAAGGCCCTAAAGAAGACCCCATGGCCACTAGGGTTCTAAAGTCCGATGGGAGCTTCCAGTCTAGTTGGGAGGGAGAAACACACCTGAAAAACAAGATGGAAGGTACAGTTAGGAAATACTGTTGAAATTCACAGAAGGGGGCACATAGAGCCATCTGGGACAATCTGGGGAAGCTTCCCACAGGCCTGGACAGAGTTGGGGGAGCACTGGCTGTCACCAGGTGGAGAGAAGCAAAGATGTGAGTACACAGGCAAGACCCAGGCCTAGACCCTTCAAGAGGACAGTTGGCAGGTTTCACAGACCAGTGGCCCTCCATAATCTGCCCACGAAGGATTTGTCAGGCCAAGATAATGTTCTGAACAGTCAGGTGAGCATAGGCAGCAAACAGATGAATACATACCCTGAAATTCATCAGAGGGTTGGAGGACTTGAGCTGCAGATCTGAGCATTGCCTGTGTGGACGTGATGGTTGAAGGGATGGTGTCTGTGCCGGGTGTGTTTCTCTCACGTCTGCCCCTGGGAAGGGAGACGGTGCTAAACGCAAGGACATGTTCTGAATCTGGTATTTGTAAAACCACCAGCTCTGGCATTTACTATGCTAAATCTCACTTGAAGCTCAGAGCCGTACCCAGCTACTGCCCAGACATCCCCCACGCTGGAAAGCAAAGGTTTGGAGTACGAGACACTGGAAGTACATGGGGAAAGAGACTCCCACGTTTGAAAGGTTATGCCTGTGGTGATAGCTTTATTTATAGGTTTATGATCTCCCTTCAGTGATGGCCTCAACCAGACTCTTGGTGTGTGAGTGTTTTACTGTTATGAAAAGATTATTCAAGAAATGGAAACATTTAAACGGATTTATGATCTTCCGTACTGATGCTCTGTAGTACATTTGGGCAACAGCTTTATTCCTTCTCTCTTATTTGAAAGTTTCAAGTGTGATTTCTCCTAAAAATAAACAGGAGGTTACTATGTTCTTCCCATAATGAGAATCTGCTTGTTGTAGAGAGTAAGCATTTTAGAGCCTGATTAACTCCAGCAGTTACTTCATGTAAAAGATTGTCTATTTGGATATGAATATGTATCAGTTAAGAATTTCATAAACCAAAGTAATTTATGGATCAGCACCCGCTCCCCTGGCTACTGAACTCTGGAGAGGAGTGAAAGCTTAGTCTCAGACGTGGACATAAGCCAGGTGGGCTTAAACGAGGGAGCGTTTAGCCTAGGAAACTGAGGCCAAGAAGTTATGGCCAGAACATCAATCAGAAATAGCTCTGATTCCAAGTTCTGCACAGCTCTGACACTGTCCTGGTGCACTGTTAGGAAACTGCACATACACATCTCTCAGAAACTTCCCAAATGCAAGAAACCAAGAAAAACACCCATGGCGGCCTTCCCCCCACTTCATAATGAAACTGTTCTTTTAGCAAAAAGTCCTAACCAAGCAAAATTCTGCTAAGTAAGATGGCTATTTACTTGGGAGACGATCTTTGCTGACTCTGAGACGTTGGCGCTGTTCAATATTTCTCTTGCCAATATTTTCTACCTGTTTTATAGTCATCTACACGAATCTATAGCATGTGGTTGCATCAACTCTAAGCGATCAGAGGCAAAACCAGTTTGATGTCCTTTCTCAGTGTGAAGATTCAAATATTTTATTCAAATAGTTGCTAATCCAGGAGGATTTCTTTGGGAGGCTTGGGGAGTAGAGAGCAGGCATACGGATAATGTCGGATAATGTCGGAATAGATTATAATTCGAGAGTCAACAATTCAGATTGATGAAGTTGGCGCTGGTGACCGGACTTGACCATTTGTAACAAAGATTGTGCAGATCATTTTAGACTTGTAATGGGTTCGTGGTATAGTAAGTTTTAAAGAGGAGATTTATTTCCAGAAAGGAGGGAAGGAGGGAGGGGAGGGAGGGAGGCAGGCTAATTTTTAGATGAAATGAGTAAAGCCTCCATAGTCAGCATTTGGAAGCTCTCCAATGTCCAACAGGCTGAAAGAAACGCGGGGGATTGTCATGGTATTAGAGCCAGCCCTAGGTGCCAAAGTCAAAATAGGCCACGCTGGCCATAGAAAAGCCCCAAGTAGGAGCGTATGTGGGTCACTTGCACGTTTTGAATTTAGACAGACTGTCTTAACACAATTATTTGACAATGAAGCCCTGGAGAAGCTCTGTATGTTCTAAATTTTTAAAAATGTGATCGTTTCACAACATATGAGAAAATTGCACCATCACCTTGAATGATGGTCTTAGGGATATACCTTGTGGCCCTGGGTTAGGGGGTGCAGGTGGGGAACTCTGTACCCAGCGAATTCACTCTCCTCGGAAAATGTTTGAAGCTCACCGTGAGGCTCAGGACTGAACACAGTCACTCTCTCAGTCACGCTCAATAAACACTATTTTGATGCAGTTAAAAAGTAATTAACAAAAACCGAAAGTATAAAAGCCATCAGGTTTAACCCCATATGTGTTTATTGAACATCTACTATGACCTGGAGTGGGAAGCAGGACAGATGCATAGAAAGGAAGACAAGGAATGCCAGTTTTGCCTAATGCTCCCGGTACCCTTTTCTCTGGAGCACAGAGACCTTCTTTCCCTGGACTCTGGGTCCCCATTTCCTAAGAGGCTTCCCCCTTTCTTGTTCTTTGCAGACATTCCCAGTCTCCCACATGTACCTACACGTGCCGGGAGAACACACTGGCTCCTCTGGAAACTTGTGCTTCACGGAAGTTCGGGTCTCCAGCGGAGGAGCCAAATTAGCCCCATCATTAATTGTGTTTTTGTTTTGCCGATTACCTCCTTTAAGTTCTTATTTAATGAAAGTATTTGCTTTTCCATAAATACATGTAAATTTCCTACCTCTTACTTGTCACAGCCAAAGGAAGCTCAGTAAGTGGTAATCAAGGAAGAAAGGATATTTCAGACAAATCATTGTAATTGAGAAGTACCATTCTCACAATTGACAAATTTACCAATTGTTCTGCCCTAGCATAGATTTAAGGGTATCATTTCAGTTTATTTTAATTAACAATCCCTCAATTAAGAAAATAACATGCGGGCGCCTGGGTGGCTCAGTGGGTTAAAGCCGCTGCCTTCGGCTCAGGTCATGATCCCAGGGTCCTGGGATCGAGGCCCGCATCAGGCTCTCTGCTCAGCAGGGAGCCTGCTTCCTCCTCTCTCCTCTCTCTCTTTGCCTGCCTCTCTGCCTACTTGTAATCTCTCTCTCTCTCTGTGTCAAATGAATAAATAAAAATCTTAAAAAAAAAAAAGAAAAAAAAAGAAAATAACATGCTTATGGTGGGAAAAAAAAAAGAGGACAGAGGGTTAAAAGGTAGTCATAGCAACCTGATGGCCTCACTCCCTTTTATTTTCTTTTTTTTTTTTAAGATTTTATTTATTTATTTGACAGAGAGAGAGAGATCTCAAGTAGGCAGAGAGGCAGGCAGAGAGAGAGGAGGAAGCAGGCTCCCTGCTGAGCAGGGATCCCGATGCGGGCCTCGATCCCAGGACCCTGAGATCATGACCTGAGCCGAAGGCAGAGGCTTTAACCCACTGAGCCACCCAGGCGCCCCTCACTCCCTTTTTTAAAAAACCCTCCTGTGCTTTCTTGTGACACTTAGAAGGAAATCCAAGAGCCATATGTACTGGGGTCTCTGGGCCTTAGGGATCTGGGCCCTTCCTCCTCTTCACGTCCTCCCCCAACTCCCTCCTTGGCGGCCACATGCTGGGGGCAGGTGTGAGGATCCTTCTTTCTCTTTCGGGACTCATCACTCCCTGTTCCCATGGTGGCCATTTCTTCCCTGACCTGCTCTCCCTCGTGTCCCCACCTCGTCCTTCATCTGCGGGCACAGTTTTTATCGCTGGGGCCCTGCTCCTTCTCTGAAGTTACTTTATTGCTGGCTGGCTGATTTTCTGTCTCCCTTCTGCAGCGCAAACTCCAGGAAGGCAGGGGTCTTGCGCATCTATTTAGAGTTGCGTGCCCAGTGCTTCGAAAAGGGTCCGGCACATCCTCGTTCTCCGTAAATGCTGCTTCCATGGGGTGAAGGGTGGCTGTAAGTTCAGATGGCGTCCGGCACGTAGTCGGGAGCCTACCAGGTAGGGACTCCCTTCCTCTCCCCCCCAGCCCCCTAACAAAATGTGACAAAAACTGATTTAATCTATGCGATTCTATTTGAAATACCTTAGCAAGGCTCTCAGTTATACTGAGTACAGTGAATCATACCTAGTTGAATATAAAGTAGACCCCCAAAGGTGTTCATTTAAGAATTCACGTGTTTTTTTCATCTGACTTTACAGGTCGTCCTTGCCGAAAGGAACCATGAATTGGCGTTTTCCCTTCTTCCTTGTGGCCACAGTGACCCTGCCCTCCGTGTGCTCCCAGTTCAACCCCCTGTCTCTGGAGGAACTAGGCTCCAACACAGGAATCCAGGTTTTCAATCAGATCGTCAAATCGCGGCCTCATGACAACGTGGTCGTGTCCCCCCACGGGATCGCGTCCGTCCTGGGGATGCTTCAGCTGGGCGCCGACGGCAGGACCAAGAAGCAGCTCACCACGGTGATGAGATACAGCGTGAACGGTGCGTGGCCTGTGGGCTCTGGCCGCTGGGGCCTAGAGCGAGGCCAGCGTCTGTGGGGTTTTCTCCGGGGCCGTCCTGGCATCCAGGGCCCATGTGGCCGAGCCGGAAGTCAGGAGGTCTGCATTCTGGGCTCCGCCCGGTAGCCTCGGGGCTTTGGGTCAGTCGCTTGATCTTGCTGCGCCCCCGATGACTCATCTCCAAAAAGAAAGCTTCCCATCTGCCCCCCCCTCTGTGGTGCATCATGGTTGTGAACGTACTTTTTAAACTGGGGAGCTGGGGAGCTGGGTGGGCGGGTGTGGCTGTGGACAGCGGCAGGGGGGAGCCTCCGTCCTGGGTCTTGAGTGTGCTGGTCACCACAGGAATCTGTGTGGGTGAGAAAAGTGCAGAGAGGGCGCCTGGGTGGCTCAGTGGGTTAAAGCCTCTGCTTTCGGCTCAGGTCATGATCTCAGGGTCCTGGGATCGAGGCCCACATCGGGCTCCCTGCTCAGCGGGGAGCCTGCTTCCCCCTTTCTCTCTCTGCCTGCTTCTCTGCCTCCTTGTGATGTCTCTCCCTCTGTGAAATAAATAAATAAATAAATAAATAAATAAATAAATAAATAAATAGAAAGAAAAGTGCAGAGAGACATGCATGTGTGCGTGCACATACACACACACACGCACAGGAATCCCTGTCAGAGGCATGCAGTGTGCATGAGCCCTCTGAGCCGTGCCAGTGGTAGTCTCCAGGTCATGCGCTGCAGTCCTACAAGGTGTTACTACTGGGGGAAACCGAGCAAAAGGCACAGGGGACCACCCTGTATGTTGTTTTGCAACTTCCTGCGAATCTGTCATTATTTCAAAATAAAAAGCTAAAAAAAATTTTTTTTTAAGTCAGGCCCAATGGAAAAGGTTTGAATTATTGTTTTGAATTATCTGCGTACACTTAAAAGAGTCTCTGTCTCCTAGCACTGGTGCCTCTTGGCTCCAGCTCAGGTTTCATCCGCCAGCATCCACCTTGCACCTGCCTCTTGTGTGAGGGCTGCGTGTGAGGGAGCAGAACCGGCCCCAGAGCTGTTCTCTGGGACCACCGGGCACTGCGGCCCTAGCAAGTCCCTCTGCAGCTCCGAGTCTTTGCTGCTTTATTGGAAGACGAGGGAGTTGCCCTTTCCATCTTCCTCCACTCCTGTTTGCCTCATAAAGTTCTAGGAATATGGACTGCATTGACGCTTCTGCTGGGGGGGAAAGATGAGAGGGGCGGGGGGTGGGGGGTTCGAGAGCTCCGTGCCTTGCTCCATGCCCTTCAGTGGCTCTGTTCGGTGTGGCCTCCCCAAGCTACCAGCCCCAGATGCCTAAACACCCCACTCGGTTTACATGGCCTTCAGTTTCGCATGAGTCTGCAGTTGGATCACCTGTCAGAAGCACGGAAGGACTCAGTACTTGGAACGCACCATTCTGCCCCATGTTTGGATGCTCAGAAAACTCCTGGTGATTTATAGCTTCACAGTGAATCACTGCTAGAATTTACAGCCCTTCCCACTGCCATCCAGACCCCGTCAGCCAGCGCAGTTCTAAGGCAGCGACTGGACTCTGTTGTTTTACACTGAGCCACGTTCATTCAAAGCAATATTTCCAAAGTTTGGACAATGTTGCCTGTGGGTGGCTTCCTTCCCCCGCCCTTGCTTTCTCCCAAATCACTGGCCATTGTGTTGTGGAATCGAGTTTCAGTCACGGGACAGACTTAGGGGAGTCTGAGTGGCTTTTCAGGCCGTCTGAGAACTCGGGATAACGATGCTCTTACCGAGGACGGAGGCAGAATGGTCCGGGGTAGGGGGGACAGAACTACACCCCTCCTGTCCTGGCAGCGGACGGAGGAGGTCGCCTGGTGGAGGAGGAGATGGTGTGGCCAAAAGAGACAGGTGCTTGGTCTTGACCTCTGCTGTTCCCGTACTGGTAAAGTGGGCCTGCCCCACAGTACGCAACAAAAGGCGGGGTCACGAGAGGCCAAAGGGCCAAAGGGTCCCCTCCCTGGGCCCCATGGCCAACTCACCGTGCCCTTATTTAATGGGTCTGGAGAAGAGACACTTGTCGCGTGGAGAGTCAGCTCTCCAGGGGACCGTCACCGTGCCCCCTGCAGGCTGTTTTAGGGCAGTGGCATTTTAAAAGGACCCCGAGCAAGGAACCCAAGAATCTGTAATTCGAGCTCACTACAGAAACACATTTCATCCTTATAATTTATTTTCCTCTTCTCCATGTTCTAAAAGCAAACGGAGCATGTATGAGTGGCTCGTGTAAAATAAAGCTTACGTTGCCATAAAATTAATCCCCGTGCTTTTTGAGCTTGAGATCAGGTAAAAATCACACTGTTCTTGGATGGCAGCACCTGGCAATTTTTTATGGTCTTTCTAATGCTTATTTTATTCATTTTTTTTTCAAAATAGAGAAAGAAATCGCAGTGTTAAATCTTTGGCAGGAAAGAGCACTAAGGATTGTTAAGAAAGAAAAAGAATGAATTAGGAAGATTCCTTGGATTTATTCCACCACGGCTATGTAAGAAAGCACTTGCCAGTCTTCCTAGTGACCTGGCACCAAGAAAGTCTCCCAGGAGGACGAGGTCTTTGTGGGGAAGGTGTTGAAATGCCTTGAATATGCTGTTTTGGTACTAAAAGCACCACAGATTTTTAAGAACTACTCATAATTTTACCACTAACCCGCCCCCCTTTCTTAACACGAGGCCACTGAGGAAGCACGAGACTTGGTCTCTTGTTACTCAGGCTTGTCTGCACTCTCCTTATTTGCCATCCTAAGAAAGATTTTTTTTTTTTAAGATTTTTTTTTTTTTAATTTATTTGACACAGAGAGAGAGATCACAAGGAGGCAGAGAGGCAGGCAGAGAGAGAGGGGGAAGCAGGCTCCCTGCCGAGCAGAGAGCCCGATGCGGGCCTCGATCCCAGGACCCTGAGATCATGACCTGAGCCGAAGGCAGAGGCTTTAACCCACTGGAGCCACCCAGGTGCCCCTAGAAAGATATTTAAAAAAAAAAAAAAGGTTTTCTGAATTCTCGCAGAAATATTGCTGCATCTTTCCATTTTTCCTCTAGGAGTCGGTAAAGTGTTAAAGAAGATCAACAAGGCCATCAGCTCCAAGAAGAATAAGGACATTGTGACCGTGGCCAACGCAGTGTTTGTGAAGAACGGCTTCAAGATGGAGGTGCCTTTTGTCACCCGGAACAAAGACGTGTTTCAGTGTGAGGTCCAGAACGTGAGCTTTGAGGATCCGGCCTCTGCCTGTGACTCCATCAACGCGTGGGTTAAGAATGAAACCAGGGGTGAGTGGCCTCGGTTCCCGGGAACTGTTTGGTACGATCTTACACTTTGTGAATGAAAGTGGGAGGGGGACTCTGAGGTTCTAACGGGTCCCCTGGCTCTTCCATTGTGAAAGGCTGGGACTCAAGCAGGTTCCATGACTCCGTCCACCTTCCTTCCCTTTTCTTGCCACCACCACTCCCTGTGCTGTTCCAGACGTTTCTCCGTGGGGCCCGGGCAACAGAGTAGGATCCAGCCCTGCTGACTCTCCCCTCTCCTCGCTCCATCTCCTCCCTGGTGGCCTTGCCTGCAGGCCCTGGCCTGCTCTGCAGGTGCACTTGCTCAGTCCTTCCTGCATGTGCATCCGTGACTGCCCCTCTCCGCCTGCAAGGTGCAGGATTGATCTCCCTCCTTGCTTTCCTTCCTCCTGGCTGCCGTCCCCTCCGGGAAGTAGGTGCCTCCTCTTGGCTGACGATGGGCATGTGATTATGCGTTGTCTGTGCCCGTGTATTACAGCACTTTCCACACCGCTTCGTGATGACGTGTTTACATACATTTCTCCTCTCATTAGACCGAGGAGACGTCTACCGTGGGTGTTTTAAACCTGTTAATTTGTAAACCGAAGGTCTAGGTGGGAATGTTCTGGACAGAGGTGCGTCCAGAACAGAGGAAAGTGAAGACTGCAGGTACAGACTGGGGAAAACTTTTTTCAAAGGAGGTAGAGTTTAGGTCCCAAGAAGAGACCCAGAGACTCACTTGGTCCTCCAGGACAGAAGGTGAGGAAACCGGCTTTTCAGGTCATGTTTCTCCAAGCATGTTTCCGGGGGCGCCTGCATCAACATTATCCAGGGCATTTGTTCCGAATGCGGGTCCCTGAACCCCAGTCTCCTGTATCTGAATCTCTGAGGGCGGGGCCTAGCTCTCTGCCCTGAAACGGGCGCTGGTCCGGTCTGCCTCCCCCCCCCCGCCCCGCCCCCCGGCAGACTTGTACACGCGAATGGCCGAGCACGTGACGGACCAGTGCAGAGATGGACCGGGAGGGCCCGGGGGGCTGGAGGAGAGCCCGAGTGGTTTCGGTCAATCCACGGCATTCCTTCCCTGCAGGGTCCTGCCCAGCACGATCTGGGCTCCCTTCCTAAAACCACAGAACGATCAGGAGACCTGCGAGTGTGAAGGGTGTAGTGGTTCCGTCTGGGCCTGGAGGCCTAAGAACAGGGGTCGCTGGCACTCGGAGCTAGGTGGCCGGATGGACATGGCATGGCCGTGCCGGTAATAGTCACACCCGTGTGCCCCGTGACGGCATTCAGACTGTCTGGACACCCACTGACTCAGGTGCTTACTGCATCTGGGGGGGGGCGGGGAGGGTGGTAAGACTGGGCCGTGCTTTTCAACCCTACAGGCCCCCTCCCTCTTTACAGACAAAGATTTTTACTCTCGACTCTACCATCCTGAAGTGAAATCCATAGCTCGTGTAGCCTGTGCACACATACACAAAATTTTTATTCTTTTTTTTTTTAATTTTTCAATTTTTAAAGATTGCATTTATTTGGTAGAAAGAGCACATGCACACATGAGTGGGAGGGAGGGTCAGAGGGACAAGCTGACTCTCTATTCAGCAGGGAGCCCGATGCGGGGCTCGATCCCAGGACCCTGGGATCATGACCTGAGCTGAAGGCAGACGTTTAACCGACTAAGCTCCCTAGACACCCCACAAGTATACAAAAATTTTAAAAATTATTATATGCTGAACTGTAATACAAGGGAAAACAAAACTAATTTATGTATGTAGTTCAGTAGGTAAACCCTTGGGTACCAACTACACCTGAGAACATAATAAAGCCGTCATATTCTTGGAACAATTGTGAGGTGACAGATCCAAAAACAGACTGAGACAGGTATGTCACATCAGTGACATGAAAACCCCAAGCTGCCTTCCAATTTTTCTGAAGTACTTTGTTCTAAAACGGTGCAAAATTCTTGGTAAATTTCAGAACAAAATGAGAAGAGTCTCCGCTTGATGTGCCCGGCAGTTGCATATCTAGAAAATTCAGTGTACGTTAAGAACGTGCCCCCAGGGCGCCTGGGTGGCTCAGTGGGTTAATGCCTCTGCTTTCGGCTCAGGTCATGATCTCAGGGTCCTGGGATCGAAGCCCGCATCGGGCTCCCTGCTCAGCGGGGAGCCTGCTTCCCCCTCTCTCTCTCTGCCTGCCTCTCTGCCTCCTTGTGATCTCTCTCCCTCTGTGAAATAAATAAATAAAATCTTTTAAAAAAATAAATAAATAAATAAATAATAATAAAAATAAAAAAAAAAAAGAACGTGCCCCCAAACGGGTAACTTTGTGTTCACATGGAAAAAAGAGTGAGGTTCTGGGCTCAGGGGATGACAAGCCAGTTTGTCGCTAATGTGAATATCCAGTGGGGCATTTGGAAGCTCCGCAGCAAGCAGGACGCTTCTTTGCCATGTGGGACCGTTTGGAACATCGCAGGACAAGTAGCATCTCTGGCCACCTGCCCCTCAACTGAAAACTCTCCCACGAGTCCCCGTGTTGCCCTCTGGGAGCGATCTGCCCCACTGAAGTTCACTTACCTACGTGGCAGAGGCCACAAGGACCCTGGAGATGGAGTAGTCCCCATTTGGAAGACCGCCCAGTCTGACCCATGGAGATGACCATTCCTGCGCCCTGCAGAGGGGGAGAGCCAGGCACAAAGGTGCTTTCCGGGGTGGTGGGGTGATGGCCCAGCCAGGGCTGCCCTGACTCTGTGCTCCAGCCATGCAAGCTTCCTCCCTGAACCTCCAACTCACCAGGCTCTCTGCTGTCACAGCCGGCTACCCCGGAGGCCTCTCTTCCCCTTCTCCTTGCTAATGCCTATTCATTTTCTCACCATCACCAGAACGGCATCATAGTTAAAAGTACAAGCACTAAGTTTGAATCTCAGTTCTGCCACTTCCTAGCTGTATCTAGCCTGGGGCAAGTTCCCTAACCTCCCTGTGCCCCAGAGTCCTCATCTGTAAAGTGGAGATACGATAGTGACATCTACTAAATTAGTTAGAACAACATTAAGGTTTTTATGGAAACGTAAATGATATGCATAAAGCATTTAGCAAAGTGCATAGCACTTAACAAATGTTCAACAAGCATGAGCTATTTTATAGCTATTAGGTCAAGTAATACTTGAGCCCACTGACCAGACCAGATCCTTCTCTTATTTGCCCTCGCATCTTTCAGTAGTTCTGCTTCAAGGTACTTATTACTGTTGAATACACTTTCCTAAGTCATTTATGCCAACCTCCCCCTCTCTCTTCTCCATAGCTTTCTGAGGGCAGGCTTCATTTTTTGTTTGTTCATTTTCTTGCCTACAAGAGTACTTGGCACGTGGTAGGTAGGTATCCAAGAATGGATGGTGGGGTGATGTTTGGGTGGATGGATGGATGGATGGGAAGGAGGGTGGGTGGGTGGNCTGTACACAGTTCTTGATGGCAGGTCCCCCAAGTGCTTCCTTGTTTCTAAACCATGGATTTTACCTTTTCATCATTTCTTGTTATTTCTTCATTCCCCCTTATTGTATGTTAGCCCTGACAGTGTCAATCAGAGGCTTTATCTACCACAACAAAAAAGGGTCTGGGGAGATTTTTTAGACACTTATTGAGCACAGACTGTGTGCTGAACACAGAGATAGACTTGATTTTCAAAAAGTGGATGACAGGGTCCTTGCTCTTATGCACTTTATGGTCCAGCTGGGGGAGAGAGACACATTAGACGTGTCCAATACCGCAGGCATAATGGTGGTGCTGAGTGTTGAGCTTTATGGAAACTCCTGGGAGTTTGGGAGGAGGGTCTGAGGAAGTTTATTATAGGTACAGAGCAGAGCTGTGTCTTAAAGGCACCTAGGGGTTGGACTGGGTGATGTTTCCAGCAAAGGCAAGACTCAACCTCCACTGTCGGGAGCCAACTGTAAGGAGTTTGCTATGGCTGAAGCACCGAGCTGAAACTTCCTCCCACAGGACAGAGGCTGCCCTTGCATAGAATGATGGCCATTTAAGCCTAGGGATTTTCCTTCAGATCTTGACTGATGGTGGCATTGGTGCCCCCTTGTGTAAGTAAGTTGTGATGGAGATCTTACTGAGGACCCTGGGGTCTGGGCAGCCTCTGAGCATGCGTCTTGACCATGACTTAAGCAAACGTTTGTTTACTGTACATCCAAATCTTCTTGAACATCATCTAAAAGGACTCGAAGCCCTCTCACCTGAATTAGGCAGTCTTGCTTCTTCAGGAACTATTGATTTTACTCTAACCATTTAAAGAATTATAACTTGCATTTATATTATGGCACTACAATTTTTTTTAATGATGGGGCCAAAAGCTACAGTTAAACTAATTTTTAGTTTTAAACTGGTTAGTAAACTACTTTTTAATCACTTTGGGTACTAGTAATCCCTTGTCTAACACATACACAGCTGAATCCTCAAAGACTGAGCAAAAGGAACCTTAACAGAAACCCAAACCTTCAAGCACAGATCGCATTTGAGAAGGGTCTTCAGGGCTGCAGAGAACGTTCTAAAACTATCAGTTGTTTGCTCCTTCACCCCTGACACAAACAAGATGGACCACCCTCGACATTTTGTGGAACGAATCTCCCTTCAACTCAGGAGGCCGCCTAGGACAGACCCCATTTCTTTTGATCTCTATAATATTACCACCTAGCACGATCCCTAACTCATAAATGTAGACACTAACTTTGGGTTCCAGCCCTTCTGTCAGTAGCTGTGAGGGCTTGTGGTACCAGGGATTCCAAGAAAATGTCCGACATTTCTAAAACCTTCAGAGAAATGAAACATTTATCCTTGATAAAATTGCACAGGCCAAAGAGCTTCATTTTTGCCCGGGATTAAATCCACCCAGTGGTTGAAACAGCAGCTGCATATCTCGTGCTGATGGCAAACCCTCCTTGGCAGTCACACTTGTCATTTATTAGCAAAGATAGGGAGATTCATCATTAATGAAGTATAGCTTATTTATTTATTTATTTATTTAATTTTTTTTTTAAGATTTTATTTATTTATTTCACAGAGGGAGAGAGATCACAAGGAGGCAGAGAGGCAGGCAGAGAGAGAGAGGGGGAAGCAGGCTCCCCGCTGAGCAGGGAGCCCGATGCGGGCCTCGATCCCAGGACCCTGAGATCATGACCTGAGCCGAAAGCAGAGGCATTAACCCACTGAGCCACCCAGGCGCCCGAAGTATAGCTTATTTAGATGAGTAAAATTTCTAGAACATGGGGTTCGTATAGATTGAATACGGCAGAGAGAGAAGCAGACTCCCCGCTAAGCAAGGAGCCCAAGACAGCACTCGATCCCAGGACCCTGAGATCATGACCTGAGCCGAAGGCAGATACTTCATCGACTGAGCCACCCAGGCATCCCAGTTATAAAAATTTCTAGATGAAAAGTCTGGCAACCCACAAATAGAGGCTCTCTCAATTCTTTTTGGATTCTCTGATTTTAGCTTTAATTTTTCAGCTTTCATTTTTAGTGAGGAAAAAAATAAGAAAGGACCAACAGGGTGTTGTAAACAGTTCCTTTTTAAAGTCTTTTAAAAATTCCCTTCATTTTTTTTTTCACTGTCCATGCTCCAACACTGCCTTTTGCCCTCCAACGGACTGCCAAACCTGAGTTCTTCCTTTGCTCCTTCTGTGACCTTCCAGGTATGATCGACAACCTGCTCTCCCCAAATCTCATCGATGGTGTGCTCACCAGACTCGTCCTGGTCAATGCCGTGTACTTTAAGGGTTTGTGGAAGTCACGGTTCCAACCCGAGAACACGAAGAAACGTACGTTTGTGGCAGCTGATGGGAAGTCCTATCAAGTGCCTATGCTAGCCCAGCTGTCCGTGTTCCGATGCGGTAAGTGTCCACGTGGCCCTGAGCCCCACCAGCGCCTGCACTTCGTCCAAGAGCAGAGCTGACTGATTTTTTTTTTAAAGCACAGGGGAGAGGACAGCAGGATTTTTTTTAAGTTCATGGTCAAGTTTTGTATTCTTTACAGAGGTTATGTATTAACATGTAACATATAGGCTTTTAGGTTGACAATTTTTTTTTTTTTTAAAGATTTTTATTTATTCATTTGACACAGAGAGAGAGATTACAAGTCGGCAGAGAGGCAGGCAGAGAGGCAGGCAGAGAGAGAGGAGAGAGAAGGAAGCAGGCTCCCTGCTGAGCAGAGAGCCCGACGCGGGCCTCGATCCCAGGACCCTGGGATCATGACCTGAGCCGAAGGCAGCGGCTTTAACCCACTGAGCCACCCAGGCGCCCTTAGGTTGACAATTTAAAGAGAGAGGACAGCTCATAAAATATGGAATATAAACAGGCATTAAGCCTATGGAAGCATCATCAAGTCATCATTAGCTACTTTACATTACCAAATTAAAAATAAAAGTAAAAATCTGATTGCTTTTCCACTTACCAGGTTCACAAACATTACAAAGAGCAACAAAGCCCAGTCGTGGCTCTGGGGGGGTTGAAGGGAGATGTGGGTGCCCGGATCGTGTTGGGGGGAAGGAGCTGTGGAATGGGGGAATTCCTAGGAGCCCACGTGGTGATCCCACACCCAGAAACGTAAGCTCCGAAGATCGTCTCACCCTGGCAAATAAATAAAAGCCAGATATGTATGTATAGTGGAACATATGTGATCAATAGATTTAGATTTACATAAGTATAAAAGATGATACAATATATGGTTGATTTCAGAAAACAAGTTCTAGAACAGCAGATGCTGATTCATCTCATTTACGTAAAATACTTTCTGTATATTCCTCCATCTGTAGAGACATGTCCTGAAGGAGGTTCAATAAAATGTGAGCACTGGTAGTATTTCAAATGATTACTTCTCTTTGTTTGAATCTGCAAATCTTTAAAACGAGCCTGTGTCAATTTCACGACCCAGGAAACAATGACCAAGCCCTGCTGTCGTTACCGCAGCACTGATAAAAGAAGCCTGGTGATTCTTTTTTTAAGCCCGGTTTCATGGAAGCATTTGCCGTCCAATTTAAATTTGTCTTTTTCCTCTGTAAGTTAGACTTTGCGTCTCCAATCGGAGCCTGAACACATGGGCCCCAAGTCTGACCTTTGCATATTCGGTCTCGGAGGGCATCCAGTGCTGCTCGGGGTTTCAACAGCCGCGTAGTTCTCTAAGTGAAGGAATGGTTCAGGCGAGGGGTGCAAAAAACAAAGCCCCTTTCCTTCTTGCTTATCGTTTGTCAAGCTT
Source organism: Ailurus styani (assembly GCA_002007465.1). Lineage (NCBI taxonomy): Eukaryota > Metazoa > Chordata > Mammalia > Carnivora > Ailuridae > Ailurus > Ailurus styani. Next base: position 3,464,480 of record LNAC01000079.1, read on the forward strand.
CTAGGTAAATTTTTGTCATTCCCTCAAAGTTTTTTTTAAAAGATAATTTGTATTTAAAAGCCCTGCAGAAAGGTAACGTGCTCAGCAAGGGAGAGTAATAAAAGGCTCTTTCTGCCCAAAAGTCATCCCCTCTTTCCGTGGTAGCCCAGCCCTCCCGACTCCCTGCTGGTGTTGCCGGGAAGACCTCGTTGGAAGGCCAGCAAAGCCACCGGCTCGTATCCGAAGCAAAGCCATGTTATTTTAGGTCAATCTTCATACACACTCTCTGTTCTAATTAAAAAAAAACACCTTAAAATGAAGGGCTTTCAATAATAGTATATTTCTGTTGCTGAGAAATAAATGTCAGTAGTGAAAAATTAAAACACAAGGATCCTTTAGAGATTCCTATGAAACACTAATATGTTTGTTTTTACAGGAATGAGACATCTTTTCTTGATCGTATAGTATGTTCCTAAAGAGGCAGGTATATATCTGGCTAGCTTTTCCATTAAGAACTGATTTGTCTGAGAGAGAGAGAGAGAGAGAGAGAGAGAGAGAGAGAGAGAGAGAGTGAGAGTGTGTGTGTGTGTGTGTGTGTGTGTGTGTTACAGAAAGTAATGCACAAATGCATTCTCGTTGTCAAGGATTCTAACCGTATAGAACCACAGTAAGCTGGATACCTTCCCTTCACCTTCCCCGAGTCACGCCCTCCTTTCTCCCCCCACCTCCCCCCTGTTTGGAGGCCCCAGGACGCTGCACGGGGGCTCTCCTGCCTCCCGTTGAGTTGGCTGTGGGGTGAACTAGCAGGTGGTAGGGCTGCGGGAGGAGAGGGTTTGGGGCATGGGCTTCCAGGCCCTCCCTGCACCCCCCAGAGCTGCTGCACCCCTGTAAGAAAGGTCTCCACTCCTGTCAGCAGGTGTGGCCACGAGTGCTCTCTCTCCAGATCACCGTGCCGCCCTCCCTGCTCCCCACCTATGTTTGGTCACGTTTATAGCCCAAGGTACTACCCAGAATGGCTTCTCCGTTCTGTGTCCATGCTTTGGGTTTTTTTTTTTTTTAAGATTTTATTTATTTATTTGACACAGAGAGAGAGATTACAAGTAGGCAGAGAGGCAGGCAGAGAGACAGGGAGAGGAGGAAGCAGGCTCCCTGCTGAGCAGAGAGCCCGATTGCGGGCATCTGTGAAGACAGCACAGCAGATACTTGTTTTGGACCACTTGGCTGGTCACCCCCTGGCTGCCTGTCACCAGTCTGGCCGGCACGACCCGCCAGCGCTCAGAGATGGGCCCTTGCTGCCGAGCTCAGAGCTCACCCGACCTCTGCACCCCCCCCCGCCCCACCCCGTCACAGGTGTTCTGGGGCTCACCACGCCCCCCCGTCACTTTGCGGAAACGTTGCCATTCCACGTATCTGTCCTCCGGACCATCCCCCCCAAGATGCCATCAAGATCTCTGAGAAGATTCACTTAGTAACGTTAAGAAGAGAGGGTGGAAAGTGAAAGAGGAGGGGAAAACCCATCTGACTATGTCCCATAAAGTAGAAGCACTTTGAGGATAGAAATTCTTCTAATTAAAAAAAAAAAAAGAAGTCCTTGAAATCTTTTTTTTTTTTAGAAGAAGTGTATTTCATGCTCCTTGCACAATCTATAAATAAAACATTGGAGTGAGGCAAAAAGTAAATGTTCTCCTATAATCCCATTACTCAGCATAAGAATCCTTATTTAGTGGTCAGTGTATTATTTGAGACCTTTTCTATAGATACAGAAAGTATGTCTGTGAAACTTTTTTGCATACATAGGATTACACTGTAACTTCTATTTTGTCATCTGCTTTATACATTAGGTAGTATATCGTGGAAAACTTTATGTTAATTCATGTAGATTTACTTGGTCCTTTTATCAGCTGTATAATATTCCATGGCAGAAATATATTTACTATTCTGTGGATATTATTATTCTATATTATTACATTTTTCCTGTAATAAACACTTTAGCGAGCATTCTTGTACATAAATCTTTAGAAACTGAGTCAGAATTTATAAAGGTACTTTCCTTAGATTGGAGTTGCTGAGTCAAAAGTTTTTATAACTTTTTTGATTTTATGGTTATGAGTTTAGGTATTAAAGACTTTATTTTGAAAAAGACCACAAAGAATTCCGAATATGTATGTATATATATGTGTATATATAAATATATACATGAATATATGGTATATTTCCATCTTTCAATCTCCTCTGAGTTTCCAAATCATACCTACCTATCCGGTAGGTAGGTACCTCTCTACTTGCTTGTCTCTTAAGTTTTAGTTCCATAGATGAAATATATTATTGTCCTCACCCATCTTTTTCTCCTGCCACATTCCTTAGCTCAACAAATGGCACCTATACTCACCTAGTTGCTTAAGCCACGCCTTCTTCCCCATGAGTGCTCCCCAGACCCCCTTTGCATTTCACCTGGAATATGGGCCACTACAGTCAGTGGTTCTGTTTTTTGCTTTCAGATCTGTATTTCAGTTTCTTCTGAAGCATAGCTGAAACAATTCCCCCAGGAGCTCAGGAAATCCATAAAGCTACTTGTAGTAGAAGGTAATTGGAGGGATTTTCATCTATGAAGTTTTCCTGATAGTCAATATTTAAAATATTCTCTCTGAGTTTAGAGGCCAAGAAGAGTTCTTGACATCTCAAGCAAACCTAGTTACTTCCTCCCGTGTAGGATTTAGAAAAGGGATCAGAGTCTATCGGGGGCTCTCCAGAAAATCTGGATCACCCCCAGAATACCACTTACCCCAATAAGTTCTAAATCTTCTCCATGTTTTTAATACTGGTTCTTTGCCTGTTACTTCTCATTAAAGGTTTTATTGATCCCCATTCATCTAAGAGAAAAGATGTCTCTTCCCTTCTAATCTGTTTCCTCCTTTCCAGCATGAATGGACCTGCTTCATTCGCATTTTTCTATACTCCAGCATCAGTCCTCATTAAAGAACACTCCATCTACTTCCCAGATCTTAAAGTACGGGGAGCCTGGGTGGGACATTTTAATGGAAAGGCCTTTGGGACAAATACGGTTCCCTGCTATAACGCAAGGCTCCAGCTCCCCTTCCTTGCTTGATTCATTCTGCCCTGCAGCTGTGCCCACTGCAGCTGCTGTGGTTGCTCTTGGTGAACGGAGGCTGCGTTTCAGCTGTTGGGGCAGTGACCGAGCACTCAGGAAGAAACGCATTTTACAAAGCTTCCATCAGTAGAAGAAAGTTTTTACTATGTGCAAGCAAGCCTCTGTGCTGAGCACGGTGCTGCGTGTATCATCTCATTGAATTTTCTTTTTTTTTTTTTTTTAAAGATTTTATTTATTTCACAGAGGGAGAGAGATCACAAGGAGGCAGAGAGGCAGGCAGAGAGAGGGGGGAAGCAGGCTCCCTGCTGAGCAGAGAGCCCGATGCGGGCCTCGATCCCAGGACCCTGAGATCATGACCTGGGCCGAAAGCAGAGGCTTTAACCCACTGAGCCACCCAGGCGCCCATCTCATTGAATTTTCACTGCAACCCTCTAAGTTATCCCATTTTACAGATAAAGAAACTAAGACTTGGCTTTATTATTTTTTTAAAGATTTTATTTATTTATTTGACACAGAGAGATCACAAGTAGGCAGAGAGGCAGGCAGAGAGAGGAGGAAGCAGGCTCTCTGCTGAGTAGAGAGCCCAACGCGGGCCTCGATCCCAGGACGTTGAGATCATGACCTGAGCCGAAAGCAGAGGCTTTAACCCACTGAGCCACCCAGGCGCCCAAGACTTGGCTTTAAACCACTTGCCCAAGACCCAGAGCTAGCGTGTCAGAAGAGGCAGGATTTGAATACAAATTCTAGAACTCCAGGTCTGTGTTTAACCTCAGCCCTTGTCGTCTGTGAGACGATGCTGAGAAAGCAGTCATTTAGTGATCGGGTTAGGAGAGGAGAGGTGTTAATTTGTCCCCTACCTCCTCAAGCCACCGAGCAAAGATGAGCATGGAAGGGGTGTGTACAGAGGCATCTGTGATCAGAAGCAGAAGTGGGGCCAGGAGAAACGAATCACTGGGCAGACGTGAGTGGTACAAAATGCTTAGGAGTTATTCACAGTACTGATCAGTTACTGGTGTACCCAGTAGAGGGCGCCTGGGTGGCTCGGTCAGTTAAGCCGCTGCCTTCCACTCAAGTCATGATCCCAGGGTCCTGGGATGGAGCCTGCTTCTCCCTCTGCCCCTCGCCCCTGCTTGTGATCTCTCCCTCTCTCTCTCTCTCTCCCTCTCTCTCTCTCTCTC
>LNAC01000079.1:3468862-3482194 GCA_002007465.1 Ailurus styani
CAGAGAGCCCGATGCGGGCCTCGATCCCAGGACCCTGAGATCATGACCTGAGCCGAAGGCAGAGGCTTTAACCCACTGAGCCACCCAGGCGCCCTAAATAAAGCCTTAAAAAAAATGTATCCAGTGGAGGCTGAATTCACTGGTGGAGGTAGACGCTGTCTCCCCCACCAGAAGAACACACCCCAGCTGGTAATTTTTCTTTATTCGTGACCCTGATTCTTCTTATCGGAACAGTTAATGTTTCTAGAAGTGGTGAACGGATGCCTCCAGGTCCTTATTTCATGCCCTGGAGCAGTCATTTATTAACTGCTCCCCAAACTACACACTTTCTAGAACAGCTCTGCCAGGTCTGGGGCTCCTGTTTTCTTTGAAGATTAAAGGGCTCATTAGGAACTGGTGTTTTTTCTGACTCTCCCATTGATTTTCCAGTTTCTGCTGAGACCATTTTATTACACAACGTAAAAGGAAAGTTGAAGAATCCCATCTCTGATTCTTAGGCAGCCCCGAGACAGAACCGGCCTCGAGTGACAGTTCCTGGGCGTCCGGAGCCGGGCCAGGCCACGCGGGGTCACTGAACCGCAGGCAAATGCAGCCGGGTTGGGAACGGGACATACCGAGCACCCCCCGAACTGCCCCCAGCTTTCTTTTTTTTTTTTTTAATATTTTATTTATTCATTTGACACACGGAGAGAGATTACAAGTAGGCAGAGAGGCAGGCAGAGGGAGAGGAGGAAGCAGGCTCCCCGCTGAGCAGAGAACCCGATGCGGGCCTCGATCCCAGGACCCTGAGATCATGACCTGAGCCGAAGGCAGCGGCTTGAACCCACTGAGCCACCCAGGCGCCCTGCCCCCAGCTTTCTTCCTGAAGGAGAAACTCAAATGTCCTCCTGTCATGTCACATATTCTAATAGTGTTGCTATTCTTTATCATATTTTATAGCTAAAAGTGTTAGTTATGTAACAAGACAAAGAAAGTTCGCAGACTCGCTCCCCATCTCCCTCCCTCCCAACCCCCACCCGTGGAGAACTGGCTTCTTGAAGTTCCGAGTCTCACACGCCGTGACTGACAGAGGTCATCCCCAGAGAGAAGACAAGTGAAGATCATGAGAGAAACTCGCTTTCTCTTTTCTTTGTCTTAAACACGTCATTCTTCTAGGTCATCTAGAGCAGGGGGAGGGGGCAGAGGGGCCCGTGTTCGGTGGCACCCCCTGCCAAGTGCCTTACATATTTTTTCTTATTTAATCATCACGGCGACCCTGTGAGGGACGCACTTTTAATGTCCCTGATACCTCCACTCTCCATCGTAAGTGGCACACAGAGGTTCAGTGCCTCGCCAAGGTCACTGCGTTCTTAAAAAGCCTGAAGTGCTTAATAAACCATTTCAGAGATCCGCCAGAAATCTAAAAATGGTAGCTTTCTATTCGTGTAGTTCATTTTAATAAGTCTCCCATTACACGCCTGATGTGTTTCGCGGGATCCCAAGGCACATTCCATGGAAGATTCCTTCCCAGGGAGTCGGTGGCCTCCGTGGGCCCTGGACCCCTGAGCTGGGCTCCAGGAGCACCAGCTCGCACCAGTCAGTGCGCACTTGTGCTCCTCAGCTGCTGAGTGTTTCGAATGTTTTACGTGGGATAAAAGGGTTCTAGGATCAGTGAGTTCAGGAAACCCGGGGACAGCTAAACAGCTTTTCTTCAGAACACCTCAGAGCCTTTATAGCGCTGGTGTATATTACGAATCTGCAAGAAGAATCAGTCCAGTGCTTCCTAAACCTACTGGGGTGTGCAATCTGTCTGTCTACTGGGCGACGTGCAGGTTGGGTGTTCTCCCAACGACCGCCATGTTGAGAAGTGCTGGTCTCAATCGTTGTCAGGTTTTGATGAGTAAGTACAAATACCATCAGGTATCTAAAAGCCGTAAGGACAGTTACGGGAATGGGCAAAGTGTGAGGAGGGAGTCGGGGTAGTGGAGTGGGAAGGTCAGCGTTGGTGTCAGACATGCTGAGTCTAAGTCCTGGCGTCCCATTTGTTAGCCCACGTGTCCCTTGGCAAGTTACTCACTTTCTCTAATCGTAGGCTCCTGGTCTACGAAATAGGACCGCTTACACTACTTGGTGGGGTGCTGTAGCTTCTGAATGTGTTAAAGTGTTTGGTGTGGGCCCTAAACAATGGAGCTGTTCATCCCTTTCTCCTCTCTCTTCACACGCTCACATAGGCTCAGCCAGAGGAGCCATTCTCAGGCAGCTCAAATTCATTCCTTTATTCACATGATAAGGGTCAGCCTCTTGCAAAGCACTGTATTCTAAGTGCCTCATGATCTAGTTCAATTCAGCTCAACAGAATTAATGTTATTTTAGTGATGCCAAAGGCATTTTGGGAAGATGTGTCTAAATTGAAGAAAGAATTCTTTACCAAGGATAGAAGAAAAAATTGTCTTTATCTTTGTCCTTCTAAAGAAACTATATTTGGGAAAGAGAAGTTTTGAAACTGAATCGCCCTTCTTCCCTCTGAAGCTACCCATGTGATGAGCAATCACACAGGCCACTTCTAGAAGTCATCAGGGTCACACTGAACCTGCCTCTGATTTCTTTAGGGTCTACAAGCACCCCCAATGATTTATGGTACAACTTCATCGAACTGCCCTACCATGGGGAAAGCATCAGCATGCTGATTGCCTTGCCAACCGAGAGCTCCACCCCATTGTCGGCCATCATCCCTCACATCAGCACCAAGACCATAGACAGCTGGATGAGTGCCATGGTGCCCAAGAGGGTGCAAGTCATCTTGCCCAAGTAAGTGGTCCCTCTCCCTAAAGAAAAAACAATGGGAGTACTCAGTCCCTGGTAGCAATTATGTCAGATCCCAGACAGCGTGGGGCTGGGAAACGGCGCAGCCTAAATCCTAAAGCCTGATTTACTTTCCAGAAACTGCATGGTGGGAATCCAAGGCTTCGCTTTTGTAGAAGCTTCCCCTCCTCCCTTCAGTTCCTGTGCCTCTGATGCGGCAGGATAATGATCGTAGGGAGGGAAGGAAAGGAGGCAGCCTGACCTCTGAGTCTCCACAGACCTCAGGCTCCTGTGGAGCTCCTTAGTACCATTTTGAGGGCTTTTAACTTACTTAATTTTGTCCAAAAGACTGAAAAACGCATGTATAACCATATAGTAGAGGTTAATCGTGTTTCCAGTGTTTTGATAAAGGAGTTTCATTTTAGTCTTTTTAAGTTTTAGCTGGAAGTTCCTGAAGACCAAAGTCCAAAAGCTAGGTAGTAAGGAAACATTTTGAAACCATCCAGGCCCAATTCTTACTTTAGTATCATACTACGGCAGTTCTTTATTGCACCCTAAAAGTATAATATTGGTGGAATTTGAACCATTATGACTTGAAACCAAGGGGAAAGTAATCCCAAATTCTGCCTGAATCCTACGTTTCTAACAGGTGAGAGAATGCTTTATCCCCAGACTCGTGAAAGAGGCAGTGAAGGTGCCCTGTCTGTGATCCTGCCACCAGTGCCTGGAGCTTTTAACCAGCCACGTCTCAGGGAGGGAAAGACACCTTCCAGTTTGAATAGCTTTACTTCTCTCATCACTGAGTTAAGTATAATCAGAGAAGTCCATTCATAAAAAGTATTAGTAATCCTCCCAAGATTTTTTTTTATTGTGAAGTGAGCCTTCATATAGACAGTGCTTGATATAAATGAATAAGATTTATGACATTATGGGGAAAGCACAACTATAATGGTGAAATATCATTAGAGCCCATCTGTGATGAAAATCTGCTCGCCTACCCTGATCGCTCTTCCACCAAATGGAGAAAGCCTGGAAAAACCTCCTCTGATGATAGGTTTAATAGCTGACATTTACGTAAGTGTGGCTCTAAGTCAGATAGGTCATAAGTATCCAAGAAACTCTTGTGATACCCGCATCGTCACCAATTCCTGATGTTGGTTCCTATTTTCATAGTAAAATGCTTTCACGATCCCACCAAGAAGGAGCAGGAATGGGTCTCCTCTCTTTTGACCGTCCCCAATACGCCAGCCACCATGATGTTTGGTTGGTTGGAAATGGAGAGAAGCATTTCCCATCACTATTCCAGATACCCCCGTGAGCGTGAGGGAAAGTGCTTCCGCAGATCTCCCTAAGAACTGGAATGGGGAAGCCCGCCGCACTCGAGGGCGAGGCCGCCCTCGTTTGCTCTTACCGGGTACTGCTCATTTGGCCAGCTAAGCGTTTGAGAGATGAGTTGTTCTCTACTTAAATCTTGGAACTACAATTTCAGATACAATTTAGATTGGTGTCCAGAGCCTACTTAACAAGGAATCCGTGTATCAACCCTTCCCCACCGGCAGTGGTTATATCGTTTTACATCGTTTATGGTATAATGATTTCCCCTCATTTTCTCCTTTCCTGCTAGGTTCACAGCCGTAGCACAAACAGACCTGAAGGAGCCCCTGAAAGCTCTTGGCATCACTGAGATGTTTGATCCATCAAAAGCAAATTTTGCAAAAATAACAAGTATGTTCGATTTAAAACTTTGTCTTAGGCTTGAAGACTGTGTTACAAACTGGGTCTCTGATTTGTTCAGAAAGAAAAGATCAGGGGCGCTTGGGTGGCTCAGTCCATCAAGCGTTTGGCTCTTCATTTCGACTCAGGTCATGATCTCAGGGTCGCGGGATCGAGCCCCGAGTTGGGCTCTGCAATTAGCAGGGAGTCTACTTAAGATTCTCTCTCTCCTCCTCTGCCCCACCCCTGCTCTCCCTTTCTCACTCTCAAATAAATAAATCAGTAATTGAAATTTTAAAAAAGAACAAAAGAAAAGATCAAAATTAGCAGTGTGTTGCCCTGAAATTCTCCAGGATTTACTCTGATTTATCACCAAATGGTGCTGTTCCTTCTCAGTCATCTAAATCAGCAGAAATCATTCATCCCTGTGTGTCACGTGGACCTTTCATGGGCGGCCCAGGTGACTCTACAGTTACAGGAGACCTTCATGTATCGTCTTTATTACTTACAAATTTAGCCTTAATTCGATACTAGTCTTTCTTTGTCAGATGCAAACTATTCCCCTGTGTTTGAAAAATGAAGATTTCTAAACTCTCAGACACTTGCTTCCATCAAGCAGTAAGAGGCACGCACTATATCCAGATATGTATTTTGGCATTTAATGCCCATTGATCCAAAATAGTATAAATTCAGAGGGGTCTGACTGGAACCTTCCTTTGCCAGTGCAGCTGGTATTCTGTCACTTCATTTGCCAATATATGTACCTTTTCCTAGAGTTATATTCCTACTGAATATAACTCAGTTCTTGGTCTTTTTAATTTGGAGCACAGCCAATTTCTTCCAAAGAGAAGTCATGGCTTAAACATTATTTGTACTCCTTTCGTGTTTTTCCCCTTGAGAAGTTCATTGCTGAGCTCGATGGCCTGCAGGCGAGCACCTGTGTGCCCGTCCTCAGGCTACTCACAACATCCCTGGTGAACTTGCAGCTCTAAGGATATTCTGACACTTTCATCCTTGGATAACCAAACTCATCCCTGGTCCAGCAGCCAAAGCACCACCTGGGAGCTTGTTTGAGGGGCACAATCTTGGGTCTCACCCAGACCTACTGAATCAGAATCATTTTAACAGGATTCCTCGGCCCAGTGATGTTAGAGAGCGTTGTTTGAACCTGCACGTTCCCCTCCAGGGTTCACCGCGGCCCCAGGGTGGGGGTGGGGGTGTGTTTCGCAGGTGCCCGGAGGGAGAAGAAGGTGCCTGAAATTCTCCTTGATCTTATGTTTAACCTGCCGGTGACTTGTACCCTGCAGACATCCCCCTCATTCCCCATTGGTCATATTAAAGGCCAGCCTCTGTGCAGACAGCTGAAAACCAGGTGACACGGAAAGCACGTTTTCCCTTTGCTTCCAGACCCATGTCCCATCAAGGCTTCCATTAACTTCTGTTTGCATTCTCCTCCAATGCTGCAGCCAGTGGGTATTGCTGGAAGGATAAGATTTTGCTGAGAAGGAAAATGAATTCACTAGAAGGTTCCAGAAGCACAATTGCCATTCTAACTCTGGTTCAGAACTCGTCTTACACTCAACACTCTGCTCACTAATACGGCCATGAGATGACTGGGTTTTGTTGTGAAAAGCCACTCACCGGCCATATGATCTGAGGGCAGATTTCATAACCCTCTGCGCCTCAGTTTCCCCATCCATAAATGCCATCTGAAACCCTTTCTGGATCTGACATTCTGTCCCTTACAAATAATATTGTTGCCTTGCTGCTTCTGGAGAACGGGGCTTCCTTTTTAAAGCTCTGCTCTTTTTACTTTTTTTATGCAATGCTGAGTGATCAGAGTTGAATTGATAGAGGTACTAACACATTCAGGGTTGGTGAATCCCTCCTCAGAAGTGATACCACAGTTCACTTAGCAGAGACTGAAATTCACAGCAGGTGACCGTCACCCTACAGCCTTCAATCACCAGACTGTAAGAGGTCACTTCCCCTGACACCTTTTAAGAACTGGAAGTTGCCAAGGATTTGAAGTTACTTCCCCAGCCAAATGGATGGCCTGTGTATCAGATAAATGCTGTGTTTGTTTTATTTTCTGGAAACAGGGTCAGGAAACCTGCATGTTTCTCACATCTTGCAGAAAGCAAAAATTGAAGTCAGCGAAGATGGGACCAAAGCTTCAGCAGCAACAAGTAAGAACTGGGTCAGGAGCCAGGACAGCCTGTGGGTAGGGGCAGGAGCCTGCTGTCGCTCACCCAGCCACTTAGCCAATAGGTAGTGAACATGGTACCCCCTGCCCCCACCCAAGAACTGGGGATTGTCCCCCAGGTGACAGGGGCGAATTTAGAGAGAGTGAGGACCTGTCTCCTCCAGGCTCAGAGTCTGTTCTATTAAGGAAAGCCCCTCAGTGGAAGACATCCCTCCAGGACAAGAGTCGGCAAGCTTTCTCTGTAAAGAGCTCAATCATGTGTATTTTCTGCTTTGTGGCTGGTACTGTCTCCACCCCAGCTTCTCAACCCCGCCACTGCCACTGCAGCGGGGAAGGCGCAGAGCTGATAGGAGCCAGTGGGCGTGGCTGTGTTCCAGTAAAGCTTTATTTATAAAAGCAGGATCTGACCCCCTCAGACTCTGCCCGAGGGCAGGGGTTTGCCGACCCCTGCCCTCGAAGGTTAAAGCATATTCTGGCTTCTTTTTGGCAGAAAAGCCCCATCTTCATATTGAAACCTAAAATAATAGCAACTACCAATAGGAACTAGGCAGGTCTATCCGGGACAGAGCCAAGAAGGAGCGAGCAACTGCTGAATTATGGCAGGATTGCTGGGCCACTTCCTTCCATGTGTAGATCATCTACATCTGCTTTCTCCTTGTGGTTTGCATAATGAAGGAGAAAATAGAACAATCTTAGGTTGGTTTTCGTAGCCCCTAATTATCCATCTGAGATCGGGTGGATAGATCTGGCCAAACTCTGAACTCATGAAGGGACTGTCCCAGCTCTGCTTGTAACTGGGTCACATATTTCTGGTCACGAAAAGGTACCATTTATGCTCCAAATAGACACTTTACGAGCTTTCTAGAATAAACATTTAATTTGTAATCCTTTAAAATAGCACTAAAAACAAAGACGTCGAACACGAGTGCTTCGAAATTTTCAGATGCCTTTTGTCTCTTCTAAGAGGTCATTGTAAGTGAGAGCTGCATTTTGCCAGTTATTGACCCATTTTGCCAATTAGCGTAACTGTCGGGACTGGCTCCATAATTTGCAGGGCCCTGTGCAAAATGTAGACACGGAGCCCTCGGTGAGCACTTACTAAGAATTTGAAGACAGCAGCAGCCGAGCACTGAACCGAGTGTGGGCCTCTCGTGAGTGTGACTGGCAGGCCACACGCCCAGGAAGCCAACCCTGCTGGCTGTCCCAGGGCTGCTGGAGCTCGGGGCCGCAGATGGGGCAGGGGGCTTACGCAGGAGCAGTTTATGTCTCTCCATTCTGGAGGCTGGAAGGCCAAGATCAAGGGCTGGTTTCCCTGGAGGCTGGAAGGCCAAGATCAAGGGCTGGTTTCCCCGGAGGCCTTTCTCCGTGGCTTGCCGAGGGCTGCTTTCTCCCTTTGTCCTCACATGGACTTTGCCCTGAGCACCCACATCCCTCGTGTCTCCCTCTCTTCTTATAAGGACGTCAGTCCTATTGGATCAGAGCCCCACCTTCATGACCTCATTCAAACTTAAATACCTTGGGGGCTAAGGCTTCAACGCAGGATTTTGACGGGGTACGGGTTAGCGCAGAAGACCTGCTAACTCCTGATTGCTTTTCAGTAACCCCGAGTTGCGTGCTTTACCCCAGCATCACTGCAGATGGTTCCTTTATGACATCAAGCCCAAGTCATTAGTGCTTCCTGGGGTTTGAGGAAGAGAACTGGGCCATTGTGGAAAGAGTGGTATAGTTTTATCCCAACACCTACCCTCCCGCAGGGCCCTGTCACAGGCTTTTGAGATTGAAGCCATCTTGGGGAAGCAGGGCAGAGCGAGCGTGTCGAGGACCGTGGGCTACGGAAGTTTGCTTTCTGAGTCCAGCATCTGCAGCAGCGTGGGGTAGTGGGTCCCAGATGCGCAGTCTCCAGTACCGTGCAGAGGGGACCCACCAGAGGAAAAGGCACAGCCAAGATGGTTGAAAACTAAGCTGGGCCTTGATATACAAGAGGGCTTTGACTGAGCTAAAAGGACCAGGAGTCCTGGGCGCCTGGGTGGCTCAGTGGGTTAAAGCCTCTGCCTTCGGCTCAGGTCATGATCTCAGGGTCCTGGGATGGAGGCCCGCATCAGGCTCTCTGCTCAGTGGGGAGCCTGCTTCCTCCTCTCTGCCTGCCTCTCTGCCTACTTGTGATCTGATCTCTCTCTCTGTGTCAAGTAAATAAATAAAAAATCTTAAAAAAAAAAAAAAAAAAAGGACCAGGAGTCCTTCCTTGGCAAGGCAGATGGTATGAATAAAAAACAGCTAATAATAACAGTGAGTATGTATTAGGTGTTGGTTAAGTGACAAACACAGTTCTCCAAGCTTCTAATGTTTTAGGTCATTTAATCCTTCCCAAAACCCTACGGAGTGAGTGCATTTATTAAAGAAGATGGTATTTGTATAGGCTGAATGAGACACGGAGTGGAAAGAGCCTGGCCCGTGGTAGGGGTTCAATAAAGGGTGACCATTGGGCCTATTTTAACCTGGCCAGCCTATGGGATAGGCATTGCTTCGTCTCACTCCAACAGCAAAGATCCCTGCTGGCCTCACGCTGAGTGTACAACACGTTTTCTTCTTCTCCCCATAGCTGCGATTCTCATTGCAAGGTCGTCACCTCCCTGGTTTATAGTAGACAGACCTTTTCTATTTTTCATCCGACATAATCCTACAGGTAAGTGACTCTTTTCTTTCGTCCTTCGCTAGCTGTTAGAATTCAGAAAGGTATATGGAATCATAGTGAAATCCAGCCTCGCTTCTCTTAATCTGTCTCCCTTGCGTCAACAATTGCCAACACTTTGAGTAATAGACCACCCCCCTTGAAGAGATAAAACCACGGCTGTGTTTACAGAGTGTGATGGGATCTTTTAAACACCGATTTTAGGTTTGTTGGTTTGTTTGTTTTTAACATTGAGAGAGCTCTGCAGCCCTTTTGGGGATTTTTGACAGCTATTGATTTTTTCGTCCTCATTTTTGTAAATGCAGTAGTTAAATTTTATCAGAAACTACATGCCCTCAACCTCTGGAAGCCTTCTCTGTTGTTACAGCCCCAGAGCTGTTAATTAGATAACAGATCAGCTCCCCAAGTCATGGCTTCAAAGTTGGCTCTGTCCTTTAGCTTCATCTTTAAAATGTGGATAACAGTAGTTTTTACCTTTTAGTACAGTTATGAAGAATAAGTAACATTGTCTTTGTGGAGAGGTTGGCTTCACATTGGTGCAAAGTAGAAACTCATACATTTCAGCATTTACTCTTTTTTTAATCAATAACACAAATTAGTTCCTTATCCTTTGTCTTGTTGTATCTTTCATGTCACAATTCGTGTGCTCCTGCACCAAAGTCCAATATGGGAGCGTCAAGCCACACGTGCTTATTTAACCTTAACTTTTAATAATTAAAATGAAGCATAATTTAAAATTCAGTTTCTTAGTCAGACCAGCCATGTTTCCAGGGCTCAATGGCCACATGTGACTAGTGGCTACTATATTGGACAATGAAAATATAGACCATTTCCATCACTGCAGAAAGTTCTATTGGATAGCACTGCTTGAGAACAAGAGGTTAATGGCAGCCTAGGGACCATCCCTTAAACATGCTTTATATCTTATTTTAAGAGATGTTTTTTATGGAGTTGTGCCTTGTTTTCTTCTAATTCTATAGGTGCTGTCTTATTCATGGGGCAGATATACAAACCCTGAAGAGCATACAGGAGAGACTGTGCAAAGCAAAGGCTCCTTTGTGATGAAAACAAGACTCCTTTCCTACATCTTTCATAGTTCTGTTAAATATTTTTGTACATTACTTTCTTTTTCCAAACTAGTTCTTAGGAACAGAGACTCAATGATGCAAGCATTTCTGTTCTGGGATATCTATCAAAGGGAAAAAGGGGCAGGATGGCTGGAGCACTGTACTGACAGGTGAATAGAAAGGCTTCAAAATATCTAAAAAAAAATCCTTTAAACTACTGAGCTAACCCTCTTGAGTATTTACTGTCCAGTTCAGGAGTTTTGTTTTGTTTTGTTTACACGTGTGGCATTTCAGAAGAAATTGAATCAGTGTGATGGAAAAAATTTTTAAAAAAAATTTAAAAAAAAAACCTTGCAAGAACACATTTTATGGTAGCTTTTACTTTTTTATGGAAAAAAATGTTATTGGCCTTTTTAAATTCTTTTGTTTTGGTCTCATCCAAAGTCTTGATAGTAAGCATTATTTCGGGGATAGAAATAGTGAAATCTCTAGCTTCTTTGGGTGTTTTTGTTGTTGTTGTTTTCTATAATGCATGTATTCACTAAAATAAAGTCTAAAAAAAGAATGTCTTGCTAGACAAGGTTTGCTGTTCTGCAGTGTGCCTGTCACTACTGCTCTGTACTCTTTGGATCTGCATTTTTGTATTTTGTACAAAGTAAAAAATAAAGTGTTATGAGTAGTAAAAAAGAAAAACCATTTCTCTGTGATTGAAAATACAACAAAAGAAACAGAGCCTTTTAAAAATACTTTAACTTCTCTTCTACTAAACCTTTGCACTCAGGCAAGCAGCGGAAAACCCATAGTCCCTGGCCCTCTCTTCTTTTCCTCTAACGCAGGCAATCAAACACTGTTCCTTGCTTCACCACCTCTCCGCTTCTAAGTCACTGCCAAGCATGAGAGGAGGACGCACCAGGGCAATCCCAGCCCTCAGCTCAGCAGTGGCTCGCTAAGGACAGGATTCAGAGTGTTCCCAGCAAAGAGTAGGATTTGCTAGCAAGTGCACACGGAAGGTGCTGGGTCCTGAGACACTTTGAACTCGGAGTGAACAGCGCATGTTACATTTTCCGTGATCAGCTGGAGTGTTGGTTTCCTGATAGGACAAGATGTTTTGTTTTGTTTTGTTTCGTTTCGTTTCGTTTTGTTTTGTTTTTGGAGAACTCCTTACAATTACAAAGTTACCATTTTTTATTTGCCTGGTTTGTTGTCATTGTGGCTTTTCTAATCTCCTAAAGGTTTGAGTCATCTAATATCCCAATTGGTTTAAAATATGTATCAAAACTTAAAAACATTTTTTTAAAATCCATGAGCTCTACTCATCACTCTTTATACATTAAAACTTTATATCCAACATCCAAAAATTTGTCATTTGTGATTCTTATTTGTCAAGTGGGCTGAGCTTTGCTGTTTGCAACTATTTAAGTACAGATACTTTGGTTAGCCAAGAGAGAAAGGAAGGGGGTGGTAATTGCTTTCCTTAATTAAGAGTAAATGCCAAAAATTTATTTTGAAGGATTAACACTGACTACTTGTACTCTGGCAAACATGCTAGTATAGTTATTAATGCTTTTAGAGCCAGTTTTACTCATTTTCTGATTTTCAGGGCCCATTTTGTTACATTATTTTGAATGGTTTAAGATAGAAATAGTGTTAGCAGTGATCCAAGAATTATACACTCCATTTATTCATTTGGGTACCTACTGGGTACCAAGCATTAGGGAGTACAGAGATAAATATGTTCTTCCCCCAAATAAGTTAATCATGGAAGGGAAAGAGTGAATTCTAGCTTGGCCAAATACCTAATCTGTGTTAAGTGTACTTACAAGATACACAAGTAGGACCAAGTGGGCATTAGTCCAAGAGAGAAACCTAGAAGTGGCTACAGGGCCAAGACTAGATCCCTGAGCTCTTGGCTTCAGCAGTGCTCATTGCAGAAAAGACCAGGAGAGTTTGCTTTGCTTCCCCTCACCCCAAGTAGGCTCCACACCCAGCAGGAGCCCAGGGCAGTGCTCANCACACAAGTAGGACCAAGTGGGCATTAGTCCAAGAGAGAAACCTAGAAGTGGCTACAGTGCCAAGACTAGATCCCTGAGCTCTTGGCTTCAGCAGTGCTCATTGCAGAAAAGACCAGAAGAGTGCTTTGCTTCCCCTCACCCCAAGTAGGCTCCACACCCAGCAGGAGCCCAGGGCAGTGCTCAAATGATCAAGAGTCAGACACCTACCTGGCTGAGCCACCCAGGCACCCCCAAGGGTTTGCTTTTCCAATATCACCTAGAAAAGTGGCCCTGTTATGTGTTACGGATAGTCTACTTCCCCAAATAGAAATTGGTCACATTTTACTGAGCACATTAAATTTTGAAGTATCTGGTCCCATTTTTGAATGCCTCTTTAGTATATTAGATAGTAAAGTTTCAAATTTTATGATATATAGAACTTGGAAGAATCTCATGGAAGAATCGTAGTATCAAGGTTCCTAGACTATGTTTCTTCTTTCTGTTCCACTTGATCTTCCCAGCTCATCTTTGGCCCTCTCTTACCCATCAACACCCAGATCCTGACCTGACTCTGGCAGCCTCTAGACTCGTTAATAATCTCTGGACCAGGGGAAAATTCTTCTCAAATTACTACTTGTATATAATTCAACTTTTATCTTTTGATACACTTCAGTCAATGAGTCTATAGGTCTTATCTTCAAAAAGATAAAATTTAGAAAAACTCCTTTACTTGAGGGAAACAAATTTAAGATACGGAGACTAGCAGAAAAATTTGCAGGCCTGTCTTAAAAGATCACATTTGCTGTGATACTGTGATTTTTTTTTTTTAAGATTTTATTTATTTGGGGGCGCCTGGGTGGCTCAGTGGGTTAAAGCCTCTGCCTT
>LNAC01000079.1:3492656-3505611 GCA_002007465.1 Ailurus styani
AAAACCCAATGGGAATTGAAAAAGAAAATGTACTACTCCTTTTTGTGTCCATATAGTTTTTCATGTAAGTTTTATTACAAAAATCATAGTTGTTGCAGACATGATATTCTGGAAAGAGTACTCAAAAGGTTTGCAACCAAAAAGTTGCTAGAACTGATACATGAGTTGTGAAGTCTCAAGATACAAAATCGACATTCTAAAATCTGTTGCATTTTTACACACCAATAAAATGAAGCAGCAGAAAGAGAAATCAAGGAATAGGTCCCATTTACAATTTCACCAAAACCCATAAGACACCTAGGAATAAACTTATTTTTAAAGACTTTATTTATTTGTTGGAAAGAAAGAGCGAGCAAGCGCGCGCACACAAGCAGTGGGGAGGGCAGGTGGAGTGAGAAGCAGGCTCCCTGCTGAGCAGGGAGCCCAATGTGGGACTTGATCCTAGGACGCTGGGATCATGACCTGAGCCGAAGGCAGACGCTTAAATGACTGAGCCACCCAGGCATCCCTATCTGGGAATAAACTCTACCAAAGAGGTAAAAGATCTCTTTGAACTTTGTACTCTGAAAACTACAGAACACTTAGGAAAGACATTGAAGATAACATAAAGAAATGGAAAAACATTCTATGTTCAAGGACTGGAAGATCAAATACTGTTAAAATGTCTATACTACCCAAAGCAATCTACACATTCAATGTAATCCCTATGAAAATACCACCAGCATTTTTCATGGTTAGAACAANAAGCAGACTCTCAGCTGAGCAGGGAGCCCAATGTGGGACTTGATCCTAGGACGCTGGGATCATGACCTGAGCCGAAGGCAGACGCTTAAATGACTGAGCCACCCAGGCATCCCTATCTGGGAATAAACTCTACCAAAGAGGTAAAAGATCTCTTTGAACTTTGTACTCTGAAAACTACAGAACACTTAGGAAAGACATTGAAGATAACATAAAGAAATGGAAAAACATTCTATGTTCAAGGACTGGAAGATCAAATACTGTTAAAATGTCTATACTACCCAAAGCAATCTACACATTCAATGTAATCCCTATGAAAATACCACCAGCATTTTTCATGGTTAGAACAAACAATCCTAAAATTTATATGGAGCCACAAAAGATGCCAAATAGCCAAAGCAGTTTTGAAAAAGAAAAGCAAAGCTGGAGGTACCACAAATCTGGACNAAAACATCCTATGTTCAAGGATTGGAAGATCAAATACTGTTAAAATGTCTATACTACCCAAAGCAATCTACACATTCAATGTAATCCCTATGAAAATACCACCAGCATTTTTCATGGTTAGAACAAACAATCCTAAAATTTATATGGAGCCACAAAAGACGCCAAATAGCCAAAGCAGTTTTGAAAAAGAAAAGCAAAGCTGGAGGTACCACAAATCTGGACTTCAAGTTGTATTACAAAGCTCTAGTGATCAAGACAGTATCGTACGGCGGGACCTAGGTGGTGTGGTCAGTTAAACATGCAACTCTTGATTTCAGCTCAGGTTATGATCTCAGGGTTGTGAGTTCAAGCCCAGCGTCAGGCTCTGTGCTGGGCATAAAGCCTGCTTAAGATTATCTCTCTTTCCCTCTGCCCCTCCTCACCCCAAAAATAAAATTGAAATAAATAAAAAATTTTTTAAAATAATAATGAAATACATAAATTTTTAAAAACAGTATGGTACTAGCACAAAAACATACATAGATCCATGGAACAGAACAGAAAACTCAGAAATAGACCCACAACTATGATTTAGCAATTATACTAGTAGGTATTTACCCAAACCATNTAAAAAAAAGATTATCTCTTTCCCTCTGCCCCTCCTCACCCCAAAAATAAAATTGAAATAAATAAAAAATTTTAAAAAATAATAATGAAATAAATACATAAATTTTTAAAAACAGTATGGTACTAGCACAAAAACATACATAGATCCACGGAACAGAACAGAAAACTCAGAAATGGGGCGCCTGGGTGGCTCAGTGGGTTAAAGCCGCTGCCTTTGGCTCAGGTCATGATCCCGGGGTCCTGGGATCGAGGCCCCTGCTGTACNCCTCTGCCCCTCCTCACCCCAAAAATAAAATTGAAATAAATAAAAAATTTTTTAAAATAATAATGAAATACATAAATTTTTAAAAACAGTATGGTACTAGCACAAAAACATACATAGATCCATGGAACAGAACAGAAAACTCAGAAATAGACCCACAACTATGATTTAGCAATTATACTAGTAGGTATTTACCCAAACCATACAAAAATACTGATTCAAAGGGACACATGCATCCCAAAGTTTATAGCAGCATTATCAACAGCAGCCAAATTATGGAAAGAGCCCAAATATCCATCAGCTAATGAATGGATAGTGTATATACACACATACACACACACACACACACATTACTCAGTCATATAAAAGAATGAAATCTTGCCATTTGCAACACCGTGGATAGAGCTAGAGAGTATTATGTTAAGCAAAATATTATTGTCAGTTAGAAAAAGACAAATACAAAATGACTTCACGCATATGTGGAATTTAAGAAACGAAACAGATGAACTTGGGGCAAAAAAGAGAGAGGCAAACCATAAAACAGACCCGTAACTACAGAGAACGAACAGGGCTGCTGGAAAGGAGGTAGGCAGGGGAGTAGGTTAAATGGGTGATGGGGAAGAACTGAAGTGGTAACTTAATAAAGTTAATTTGTTTATTTTTTGTAAAAAATAAATAAATAAATAAATAAATAAATGGGTGATGGGTATTAACAAGTACATTCGCTGTGATGAGCACTATGTGTTATATGTGATAAGTCACTAAATTCTACTCTTGAAACTAATATTACACTATAAAATAAAAACTTGAAAAAAAACCACCAAAGTTCATAAAGGTAAAATCTTATCTCATAACTTAGAAATGTATTTTTATCAGTAAGAAAAATATTTTTAAAACAAATGAATTAATGAATAAATAGTGGTAACTTCTGGCAGAAACTCCTATAAAAAAAAGTACTGTGAGCTTCCAGACAATAGTACTTCACTGTCTAAATTCATGATTTAAAAAAAATCATCTAAATAATTTCACATTAACTGTCTTTGAAAACTGTTTAAGACTTGATAATATTTTCAATTTATAAGACAAAGAAAATTGAAAACTTATGAACATTCAAAGCAGAATTCATCTGCCAATAAAAAAAATTACCAGTGTTGAAAGAAAATATGGGAACATGAATTTTCACAATATATTGCAATTAACTCGTGTTAACAAACACAGTATATAATAAAGGACAGGTAGATGGGGACATGATGGGAGAAATTTTAAAAAGAAAAATACCTAAGTTCACAAAAAAGTTAATTTCGTTACACTTGTCCAAGCATTAGAACTCTATCTCAGCTTCGTTAATAAATAATATTTATCACCTGAAACTAACAGAACACTGAACGTTAATTACACTGGAATTAAAAAAATTTTAAATTTATATGTCCTCAGAAAAGCAATTTGAATACCTAAGATATTAGTAGGAATAGAAAAAGAAATCTAGATTTTTTTTTGGTGGTCACCAATGTCTCCTATTTTTCCCTACAGGAAAATGGTCTTATCCGTTTATTAGTAGTCTCTCTGCCTGCCTCTCTGCCTACTTGTAGTTTCTCTCTCTGTGTGTCAAATAAATAAATAAAATCTTTAAAAAAAAAAAAATTTATATGTCCTCAATAGGGGATTTTTAATCTTTTAAGGTACAGATATAGAGTTACCTTATAAGACACATAGGGTTAATTACACCTACATATGGATCACTGGATTATTCACAATATAGAATAATCAACTGCATGGTAAAGGAAAAGCAATTTGAATACCTAAGATATTAGTAGGAATAGAAAAAGAAATCTAGATTTTTTTTGGTGGTCACCAATGTCTCCTATTTTTCCCTACAGGAAAATGGTCTTATCCGTTTATTAGTAGAAGTTTCAGTGGGAGCAGAGGTTGAATTATTCTAATCCCATCTCCCCAGAACAGGGAGACAGTATGAAGAAATGATGTTTCTAAAAGGCACCTATGGGGGTGCCTGGGTGGTGCAGTCGGTTAAGCCTCTGACTCCTGGTTTTAGCTCAGGCTGATCTCAGGGTCGTGAAATGGAGCTCTACACCAGGCTCCATGGTCAGCACTGAGCCTACTTAGGACTCTCTCCCTCTGCCCACCCCCCGGCACACACACGTGTGCGATCTCTCTCTCTCTCTCTCTCTCAAATAAACATTAAAAAAAAAAAAGGCTTTAGGTCTTTCTCAGAATTTGGTAGGGAGAAAAATTCATGTATCACCTTCTACATCATATAACGAAGAAATGAATTACAAAAAAATTTTTCCTTCTGTCCACCTCAAGCAGGTCCCAGCATGTGCAATTAAGCATTACCTACCCTGATGAAAAGAGCAGTCCTCTCAGGGCCACTGCTCTGTAGCAGGGCTCCAATCACTGCAAAGAAAGTCTGCTGTAAAACGGGTGGGGGAATTGGAAATTCTGCACTCAGTGTTAACTGCTCCACAGCCAAGTTTCTGGCCACGTGACATACCACTTCCTCACCAGTGAGAAAGTCAACAAGACTTTTAATGCCTTCAGTGGGCAAGTCTGGGTATGCATCCTCAAGAAACTGTGTGAGGCAAGTTTTTGAAAAAGATGTCCCTCGTTCAGAGAGTTCTTGATTGTCTTTAAGATTCAGAAGAACAGCTTCTTTCTCTATTCCAAGGTTTTGGCGCTTGGCCTCCTCACTTTTAATATAGCAGCTATTAACAAATGCAGTTTTGAGAAGATCTAAGGAAAAGGTTTCCTGTAACCGATGTCCAAATGCTTGTATTTCAGCATGGTAATCCCAGTTGGGCTTCTCTGAACTGAAAATGTAAAACAGAAGACAGTAAGAGATAGTAAAAAGAACAAGATGTTACAATAAGGCGAAAACTTCAATTGCGATACAACTTTATTATGTAAAGGAAATTTTAAAAAGTTTCATTTTAACACCACGCTGTGATTTTCTGAAAGTTAAAATTTAAGTCAGATGATTACTTGTGGTTCTTTGCTACATACACTGGTGGATTCATTTTCCCTTTGAGCCAACTGCCAAATTAAAGTTCTCCAACATCAGAGACTAAGCCATTACCCTATCTTTTAGAGTCTTTATCTCTGTTATAACCATGGAATTATGCTTTAGATGTAGGTATGAAATAGGAGTTATAATTTCACAGGTTCAAACTCTAAACAGTAAGTATGCTTTATTTATCTCCTATTTTATTAAGTTTTAAAAAACACCCATTTAAGTTAGCATCTAAATAATCTAGTGTCATTATAGGTAGGTTTAAAGCTCGTAATCGTTCCCAAGAATGGCTAAAAGGACTTTTTAAAAAGAGACAATAAAATCCAAGTAAAACTCTTTTAAGTAAAAATGGATAGGAAAATTTAAAGACCTTGGTTTTAAGTCTTCAAATGTATGTTAACCTATATAATCCTTAGTTTCTGCCAACTATAAAAGCCAAAAGTGACGGACCTCACGATAATCAAAGAAGCGTGAATTAAGAGATACTATTTTCTACTAGGAATATAATTGTGTTGTGTTGTATTGTGTTGAAAGAGTACAGGAATAGGAACACCTATATTCCTACTGACAGATGTCTAAGTTGGTTCCACTTTCGGGAGGGGGAAGGGCAAGATTAAAGTAGTTATCAAAATTTCATACTAAATTTCCCAAGGAGTAATAACTTTAAAGCTAATCCCTGCTCATCGACTGTAAGAGCAGGAACATGGAACTCAAATACCTACAAATGGAGTCATACTTCCCAGCAGCACGACTACACGTCGAAGTTCCATGATTAGAGAACAAGACTCAAGACCTCAGGTAGAGGAGATCTCATCTGCAGCTATAAAGGCCTCTCTCTCCGCCAGGCTACTGGACTTCCTTGCCAAGCTACTGCCAGACACTAGAGGAACAAGACTACGAAGAAACAAGATCAATCGGGGCAAGAAGCCTGAGGCTCCACTGTTTTCCTGTTACTCCGGCAATCGGACTGGCAATCGGACTTGTAGCTGCATGCACTGTATGCTGCTCTTGCAAGGCTGCGGAGCGGTTCCTCCCCTCTTCCCTCTCACCCAAGGACGCTCAAGGCACGGCAGCACAGGTGAGCCTCGGCAGGCATCCTTTCGCACAACGCAGGTGATAGGCTTAGGGAAGAGCGGCGAGGCGCCGGGCCCGGCCCGCGCTCCACCCCGAGGCGGAACTTCATCCCCTGGGCCTCCGGGCCCACGCGTCCGCGTTCCACCGGGGTCTCCACCGCAAACGTCCCAGGCTCGAGCCAGGCGCGCTTTCACGAGGAGCAACCCTCCCCGGTCGCCGGGTCCTCGACGCCCACCCCGACCCCCCTTCCAGGTTGGCTCCTACCGGCGCACGGGCGGCGGCGGGCACCGGAGCAGGCGCCATCGCTCTAACTCCTTCTGGAAGCGGAAGGCGGCGCGGAATCCCTTTTTCATGCCCCGAACCGGCGGGACGAGAGGGGGGGCGGCCGGTGCCAGGAGGCAGCGCGGCCCCAGCAAAAACAGTCTCCCCAGGCCGGATGCCATGACACGGGAAAAGCAATGGAGGGCGGAAGGAAGAAAGTCGGACCGGTGTCTGGGTAACACCGTCCGCCCGGTATCGGGCGAGGTGGGCGAGGGCGGGGCGGGGCCAGTACGCGGGGGCGGGCGGCTGCCGTTGGGTTTTACTGCGCATGGGCGAGCTCTGGTTCCTGCCCACCTAGGGATTACTTTTGGGTGAGCCAAGACTGAGGGGCGCCCTTGGACCCGGAAATGTGTGGGAGTTGTTTCATCTTCAGTTTCTTTCTTGCTCTTTGCTTTCTCCTTAGCGCAAAACCCTGTTTCACTCTCAGTCTAAAGAAAACACGTAAAAGTCTCAAAAAAAAAAACCCACAACCACTTCTTGTCAATATGTATTTAGTCTTAAGAGTTACAGACCATCAACCTAGCTACTATTTAGGAGCAAATATTTGCCCAACCTGTCTCCAGAAGCCTTCTTTTTATTTTTTTTTAAGATTTTATTTATTTATTTGACACACAGAGAGAGATCACAAGTAGGCAGAGAGGCAGGCAGAGAGAGAGGAGGAAGCGGGCTCCCCGCTGAGCAGAGAGCCCAATGCGGGCCTCAATCCCAGGACCCTGAGATCCTGACCTGAGCTGAAAGCAGTGGCTTTAACCCACTGAGCCACCCAGGCGCCCCCCAGAAGCCTTCTTTTCAGGAACCCTAGACTAAGGAATATTGACTTTAAAAAAATTTAAATTTTTTAATAGTACAAACTTTTTAAAGCACCCCCCGCCAAAAAAGACTGGAAAAAAATACATCGAAATGAGAACAGTGGAATTATGTGAGTTTTTTTCCCCCCTTTAACTTCCACTTTTTAGTGGAAACTTTTCTACAAAACTGTTAATGTAAATGTTTTGCTCTCATATCAATTCACAGAGGAAGACTTCTCTGAATTTCAAATTTTGAGTTGCAGGCTGAATATCTAGACCCCCGAAGATACCTGTTTCTGTGGACTCTCTATTCGTTCATGGATCCACACTTACCCAGTTTGGACTGCTATGTCTTCAGTTATTCCTTTTTCCACAAACATCCACTTTGTCTAGGTGCAACATCGTTTTTCAACTTCCACAGTGGCTGGCTACCTGATGGAGATCGTTTCCTCCTTGCCAGGCCTCCAAACACATCTTGCACCTTCCTCTCTTCCCTAGACTCAGTTCATCTTCATTCATCTCCCTGAAACGCAGACCCAGGCATGTTGCTACTTAGCTCAAGAACCTCCAATGTTAGGCTCTGGCAAAGATTCTCCCCTTGACCAGACTTTAGTCAGGCTCCCCTAAGCCCTCTTTGTAACGAAGCTTCGACTTTAGGCTTTGGTGTCTGTCAGGCCTTCATAGCCCACTTTCAGCAAGAAACCTAAGTCAGTTTATTTTATTTTTTTTAAAGATTTTATTTATTTATTTGATACACACAGAGAGAGAGAGATCACAAGTAGGCAGAGAGGCAGGCAGAGAGACAGGGACAGGAGGAAGCAGGCTCCCTGCCGAGCAGAGAGCCCAACACGGGCCTCGATCCCAGGACGCCAAGATCATGACCTGAGCCGAAAGCAGAGGCTTTAACCCACTGAGCCACCCAGGCGCCCCCTAAGTCAGTTTAGAAAGGATCCCCCACCCTCAATTTATGATTATCCTTAATATCTAATCAAATTCATCACCCACTGCTATCCCCAGGTGATACCTGATCACCCTCGCCAGCCTTCAGAAGAATCCTGACAAGTTGGTTTAGCTAGAATCCTGCCCCCCGACCCTTACCCTTGATGTTTCCACTTAGTCCAGTGTTCACAGACTCCTTCCAGCCCCCATGGCCATAAATGTCCCCTGGTCCATGCTGTCTATGGAATTGAGCTCAGTTCTATACAGAGGTCTCTTTTCCCTTATTGCAAGTTCCAGAATAAAATCTGTTCTTAACTATTGTCTAGCTCTTGTTTTTCTTTGGTAGGTCATACAACTCAATTCAAGTCTCTTAGCTTAAACTTTCAGGAGGGAAAATCTAAATGGTTCATTAGCCTAGAAAAGAGTTCTCTTTGGGGAGGGAGAGAGGAAATGGCGGGTTGGCACATATCATAGAAGAAACCACTGGATTTCTTTGTGAAGCAAATTTTCTAAGAAGGGATAAAAGAAGATCATGATTGGTCTTTGTGTTTCAGTAAATTTACACTGCATGTTAAAAAAATTCACTGAACATTCATCAAATAAGTGGATTATAAGATAGCACAGGAAACTGTTCTTTCTGTAATAGTCCATTTATTGGGAGAAATAATCTAATAATCTAGTTGAAGCAAACAATGTTATATTAAAACGAGGTGTCTCCATATTGAGAGTTTCTCCGTAAATACAACAATGAGAACATTGTTTATGGAACCAAAAATCTAGGGTCTCAGAGAGTTTTTACCACTAACTCATGGAGTTGAGGAATTAGCCAGTTTTTAAAATTCATTCATGAATTTGTTTATTTATTCAATAAACACATGCTAAGGGGACTACAGGGTCCTAGGCCCCAGGACCAGAAAAATAGACCCTGCCCAAGGCGGCCTGGTGCCCTTCATTTACGTCCCTTCAAATCCCTAAGTTATATGTTGAGTACAGGTCTCTCTGCTCTTCAGTCGTGTATACAAAATTCCTGCACCTGGTCGTCTGCTAATACCTCCACCTGGACATCTCTGGCACTTCAAGGTTCATATATCCAAAACCTCTGTCTTCTTGCCCAAACATTTTGCCCAGACTGGTCAAAGGGCAGCTCCATTCCTCTAGCTGGTCATCCCACAAATCCTGGCTCCGCTTCCTTTTTTTTTTTTTTTTTTTTTTATTTATTCATTTGACACAGAGAGAGAGATCACAAGTAGGCAGAGAGGCAGACAGAGAGAGAGGAGAGAGGAGGAAGCAGGCTCCCCGCTGAGCAGAGAGCCCGATGCGGGCCTCGATCCCAGGACCCTGGGATCATGACCTGAGCCGAAGGCAGCGGCTTTAACCCACTGAGCCACCCAGGCGCCCTCCGCTTCCTTTTATACCCCACATCCAACAAAGCTCACTGGCTCCACCTTCCAGAAATGTCTAGACCCTGCTGTCTTCTCACCATCTACACTGTGCTAAACCATCATCAACTCTCCACTGCCTTATTTTATTAGTCTCCCAACTGACCTCTTTGCCTTTTAAGACTAAAGGCAGATTAAGGCAGTTTCTGCCTTCAAATCCTCCACTGGCTTCCCATCTCAAAGGAAAAGCAAAAGTCCTTACCATGGCCTCAGGGCTCAACATGGTGACCCTTCTTCCTCATCTCTCTGTACTCCTAGCTCACAATGCCCCAGCCACACTGGCTGCCCTGCCAGCCCTAGAAACCCACACTCACTCGAGGGCCTTAGCACTTGCTGTTTCTTTCCAGGAGAGGACATCTTCCATATTTCTACATGGTTTGCTTCCTACTCTCCTTCTTGGCTCAAATATCCTTCTCTGTGAGGCTTTCCCTCAGGCTGCATTCTCTGGAAGCAGATGCTGAGAGAGAGACTGGTGTGCAGGATATTTATTAGGCATCCACAGCTGTGAGGAGAGGCAGATGTAACAGGATCAGGCAGGAGAAGAAGTCAGCAAGAAGACCTGCAATACAGGCCTGACCGGGAGAGAGCTCTATCAATGTGTCCTGCACCAGACCGACAGGTCCAGGCCTTTATATTCCTTTCTCTTTTAGTTACAGAATTTCAGCTGCACCATGAAGGGCAAGGCCAAGCCATGGTGGTGGCTCCCTGCAGCTTAAGCAGACCCTAAGGGAGCTGCAAGCCAAGAGTGTCTGCTGACTGCCTCCCTTCTGTGAAGACGGATCTGTGTGGTGTGTCTTGGAATCTTCCACACCATCCTGTTTTAAAATTGTAATACCCTTAATCAACCTTATCACCTTTCACTGTTTTATTTTTTCACAGCACTTAACGTGTTCTAATATACTATGTAATTTAATTATTTTATTATCTGGTCCTTTCACTGGAATATATGTTCTAATGGACGAGTGAGATTTGTATCTTTGGAGCACAGCTGCATGTAGAATGGTGCCTGGCTCATAGCAGGCACTGAATAAATATTTGTTGTTTGAAAACGTCATTCAGGGGTGCCTGGGTGGCTCAGTCGTTAAGCCTCTACCTTCAGCTCAGGTCATGATCCCAGGGTCCTGGGATCTACCCCCACATGGGGCTCCCTGCTCAGCGGGAGGCCTGCTTCTCCCCCTCCCACTTCCCCTGCTTGTGTTCCTGCTCTGCTTTCTTTCTCTCTCTGTCAAAAAAATAAAAATCTTTGTTAAAAAAAAGAAAAGAAAAGAAAACGTCATTCAGTAGCCTGTCTAGTCATCACACTATAAAAGCCTTGCAAGAACCATGTCTTACTCATCTTGTCAGTGTATGGTCCTTAGTAGGCGTTCAATATGTGTTTGTTGAATAAATGAATAAATGCACGAATAACTGTTATGTTCAACACATATGTGATTTAAAATTCATTAGCTATATTAAAAAATAATGAGGGCGCCTGGGTGGCTCAGTGGGTTAAAGCCTTCTGCCTTCAACTCAGGTCATGATCTCAGAGTCCTGGGATTGAGGCCGGCATCAGGCTCCCTGCTCAGGAGGGAGCCTGGTTCCTCCTCTCTCTCTGCCTGCCTCTCTGCCTACTTGTGATCTCTCTCTCTGTCTAATAAAAAAAATGTCTTTAAAAAAAATGAGAAACAGGTCATATTAATTTTCAAAAATATAACTCAGTGAAATGATAAATTTTATCATTTCAACATGTAATCAATATGAAAATTATTAATGAAATATTTTTTTGTTTTGTTTCGTACTGAGTCTTTAAAATTTGGTGTGTACTTTGCACTCGTACCATAACTCAATTTGGACTAGTCACATTTTAAGTGCTGGATAGCCCTGTGTACCACACACCTCTATTGGAATTCTGCAATTCATGAGTCAGAATAATACAGTGTGGGGGCGGGAGTGTGGGTTGGAGAGGGGAGGTCTCTGGAGTCAATGATTTTCTGGGTCCCCGTCGTGACCCTTTAACTTAATAGCTACTGATGTGCTCCAGCCAAAAGCCACACTCATAGTTGAACACGTTGGGTTGGTTGCTTATTGGCTGAAGGCGGGTCATGGGAACTATGGGGCATTGATCATTGAAAGAACTTATTGTGGGATTTAGGTTTGTATTAGGTGATTTCAGGGAGGGTTTAAGGAAGGAGGACTTTCCTCTGGATTGGGCAGGATGCCATCGGGAAATGGGGATAATTCCGTGATTGGAGGTTTTAATTTGGTCTAGAAGGAGGACGGCTAGGCAGAAGCTAAAGCTGTAATTGGTAAAGAAACAGGAGTCACTCTTATTGGCCAGAATAGAGGGATGTTTGTTCATTTTTGTGGCTTGAACAATTTCATGTTTTGCTGTGTTTATGTATGATTATAGAGTGGCATTGTCTAATGTTTATGTTCCGCAAGAACCAGCTGTGAGCACCGGGCCAGCTCCCAGCAACGCAGATGCCTGGCTCAGAGCACCAAGCCAGCTCCTGGAGTTGTAGAGCTGCTTTCTCTTTCCAATAGCTGTGCGACCTTAAGCAAGTGATTTAACTTCGTGGTCCAGATTTCTCATCTCCAAAAGGAGAATACTTACCTCTCCATCTCTTAACGTTATTAGCAGCATTAAATAGGACAATCCGTGCAAAGAAATTGGGATAGTGCCTGGTATGTAGTCACCACTCAACGAGGGTCACTGTTATTCAAGGTTTCTAAACTGCGCTATATTTTTTCATACTTCCAATATCTCGAAACGTCTTCCAAACAATGGCTTTTTAGAATAAACATAAGGTAGTAGTATTTCCAGGAGGCTCTGGTTTGGGGGACAATTCGTCGTCCCCTCCAACCGCTCAATCCATTCCTGGGTGAATGCCTTCACTTTTCAACCTTTATCACTTTTTTTTTTTAAGATTTTATTTATTTATTTGACAGAGAGAGAGAGAGATCACAAGCAGGCAGAGAGGCAGGCAGAGAGAAAGGGGGAAGCAGGCTCCGTGCCTAGCAGGGAGCCCGATGTAGGGTTTGATCCCAGGACCCTGAGATCACGACCTGAGCCGAAGGCAGAGGCTTAACCCACTGAGCCACCCAGGCGCCCCACAACCTCCATCACTTTCGAGGTCCGCGGCAGGAGCCCTCGGGGGCCCTGCCCCGGCCTTCGGGAGTTTTCGGCCGCGCGGCTTCCCCAGGCAATACGGGCACGGGCGGCAGCACTCGGGAGCTTACGGCGGCGCGGCGCCCACGCGGCCCCGGGAGCCGGAGCGGAACCGGCGCGTCCCCGCCCGCCCGGCCGTCAGCTGATGGGCCGCCCGCCCGGGAG
>LNAC01000079.1:3514884-3529302 GCA_002007465.1 Ailurus styani
AAAATGTTTTTTTTTCTTTTTTTTTTTTTTTTTTTTAAAGATTTCACTTATTCACTTGACACAGAGAGAGAGATTACAAGTAGGCAGAGAGACAGGCAGAGAGAGAGGAGAGAGGAGGAAGCAGGCTCCCCGCCGAGCAAAGAGCCCGATGTGGGCCTCGATCCCAGGACCCTGGGATCATGACCTGAGCCGAAGGCAGCGGCTTCAACCCACTGAGCCACCCAGGCGCCCGAAGTCTTTTTCTTTTTAAAGATTTTATTTATTTATTTGACACAGAGAGAGAGAGATTACAAGTAGGCAGACAGGCAGGCAGAGAGAGAGGAGGAAGCAGGCTCCCCTCTGAGCAGAGAGCCCGATGCGGGGGCTCGATCCCAGGACCCTGAGATCATGACCTGAGCTGAAGGCAGAGGCTTTAACCCACTGAGCCACCCAGGCGCCCAAGAATGAAGTCTTGAAGTCTTGCTATTTGCAATGACATGGATGGAACTAGAGTGTACTATGCTAATAATAAATAAAGTAATAAGTATTTAATAAATAAAATAAATCAGAGAAAGACAAATACTGTATGATTTCCACTCATATGTGTAATTTAAGGAAAAAAAAACAGATGAACATCGGAGAAGGAACAACAAAAGAGAGAGGGAAGCAAACTATAAGAGACTCTTAACATTAGAAAACAAACCGAGGGTGGCTGGAAGGAGGGGTGTGGGAGATGGGCTAGATGAGTGAGGGGGGTGAAGGAGGGCACTTGTGATGAGCACTGGGTGTGGTATGTAAGTGATGAATCCCTGCATT
This sequence comes from Ailurus styani, assembly GCA_002007465.1. NCBI lineage: Eukaryota > Metazoa > Chordata > Mammalia > Carnivora > Ailuridae > Ailurus > Ailurus styani. The sequence goes on from LNAC01000079.1 coordinate 3,515,680, forward strand.
CTGCTCCTGAAACCAGTATTACATTATATGTTAGCTAGCTAGAATTTAAATTAAAAATTGAAACAAAAAACAAACAAAATATACATGTTAGTCAAGAGAAATTTTGTTAAGAGTCACTGTTCCTATTTAGCATAGAAGTCAGGATTTCTTTGAACTAAATGAGAACTTTGAAGTTAGACCTAGACTTTTCCACACACTAGATTTGTTTGGAGGGAAAAAGTAATTTAATTCTTCATGAGTCCTTATTGTTGAGAGGTTATTGCTTTGGAGGATAAAATGTAGAATTTTCTTAAAAGGTTTTTTTTTAAAAAATATATTATTTTTGTTTTATTATTTTCCATATAAAAGGTGCTTGGTTTGAATTATTTACTTTTGTAATGTTTTGAAATGTGAATTTTCATCATCCTCTGATAAAAGAGCAATAAAATTGGACAAAACAACTAAACAAACTAATGTTGGTTTGTTTGATTTTAGGGCTTTGACTCTCCTTACTTTTGCCTCCCTAAGTATAAAATGGAGGTCTTGGCTGTGTCATCTTTGCCACGAGGATGTGGCATCATGTTCTCAACCGACAGTTGCCTTCCTTGGATCCTGATATGTTTTCTAGAATACAGGAAGTAGCTTTGTCTGCCACTGCAGTTAACTGCTGTGGACTTAGAAGTCAAGCAGGGACACGTTTATCAAGAGGCACGGTGTGTTGCCTTGTGTCTTTTGGGGTCTTCTCTTTCCTGCCTTTCTGCATCTGATTCCTTCACCGAGCTGTGCCCCTGCTCACTTCTCCTGGGGGGTGACATTTTCAAGGTTGTGTCCACACAGCAGCACCTCTAGCCCTTGAGTCCCGGTCCATGGGTCCTTGTCTCCTTGTTAGCTCTGGGCGTCCGTGGCCCACTGCACTGACCTCCTCCGCGCGTCAGATCACTGACTAGACTCGAGGGGGCATGACAAGCCCCGGACGTCAAGGCCTCACCCATGACAGGAAGACAGTGCCAGCCTCAGAGGAGAACTCTCCGTGAGGGGTGACCAGAGCCTCTTAGGCTCTGCCTTACTAAAAAGAAGTAGCTGCAGCATGCTTGGAATTGCCTCGGATTCTAGAGCCTGCACTTGCCCTGGAGCTTCAGTCCGAGGCCTGTTTTTCTCCTCAGCCTTGATGGCTCGTGTTGGGAATGGTTTAACAGACACATTCGTAGGGAGCGCACAGTCTTCACGTTTATTTATTTATTTGAAAAATTGTATTTACTTGAAAGAGAGAGAGCGCGAGTGGGGTGAGGGGCAGAGGGAGAAGCAGACTCCCCGCTGAGCAGGGATCCTGACATGGGCTCCATCCCAGGACCCGGAGATCATGACCTGAACTGAAGGCAGTTGCTTAACCAACTGAGCCACCCAGGCGCCCTCATTCGATAGCTGCCTTGAAGTTGAACAGATGCGTCCTTGAGTACCTCAGGGCTCCTGAGGAGTTGTTTAATTGTTGGCTTGTCCTGCTCACTGAGTGGAGGTTGGGGACCCTGCAGTTTTCTGAGTCTCGGGGCTCCAGGGCCTCCCCCCACCCCCAATGGAGCTGAAGGCCTCCGCTGCTTTACAGGTGTGTTCCCAGCCCAATTACAGTAGTTAGATGCATCATTTTACATTATGCCTTTTTTTTTTACAAAAAATTAACATTTCATAAACCTTTTCTCATGGGTTCATGGTCTTTGTAACTATTTTTAATGACTGCGTAAGCATACTCATTCAATAGGTTATCTGAACCCATGATTTTCAGAACTATTTGTAATGACTTTGTAAGCTGTTGAATTAATAATGACATTAACCCATTTCACTATTTAACATTTTCCCCCAATTTTTACTCCTTTGAATGATGCTCATAGGAACTTTTTTGTAAAGTGCAATTCTCTTTTTCCTATTAAATAATTTCTTCAGAATCAGTTGCCAAGCGTGGAATTCCTAAATCACTTTGTTGTTACCATTACTATTAGTAGTAGTAATAGTAGCCGCAGTATTAGTTAGGCAGGAAACATTTTTCTCAGTATATGGAACAAATTCTGGCCAAAGAGTTAGTTCTGATTTGCAGTGCTGGCAGAAAATTATGAGAGCCCTAGAAATGGCATTCTGTTATTGTTTTCAGTTGTTCATTTGCTTAGCCCTGCAGAGCGATACAGTTTAAACACATTTCAGTCTGAAATATTTAAAATTAAAAGATACTGTCCAACTTTGGCATCTCCTTTATCTGGAAAATAAATGGATCATCCACCTAGCTGAAGAATGACAGACAAATAAAGTGCGGTAGTGGGGTGGGCCTCTGGTGTGGTGATGCGTATATAACGTTGCTGTCTTAGGTAGAAATACCTTTTCTCACCTACCTGTGGAAAATACTGCAGCTGTATGTAAGCCCAAGCTTCTCTAACTAGGAGGGAGAGGAGATTGGTGTAGGTAATAGTAGCATGGAGAACTCTGGAAAAATTTTAGGCAGACTCTGAAAGAAGTGACACATTTCCTTTCTAAGTACCTTTTGGAAAAATATCAGACTATTGTTTTAAAATAACTTAAAAATAGAGTCTGGCAAAGGTGAACATGTTTCTAAGGTTTTGGTTTTCAGGAAGGACTTTTTTTTCAGGTTGGCATGGTCTTGGAATCTCAAAGAAAACCCATCCAGTAAAAAAAAAAATGGCTAGAATAAGCAGCAAGCAAAGCATAAAACAAGTTTAGGTGAGTGGGTGTAAACTTGTCAAAATATTAAAGGAAAAGTTAAGCTGTTATATTTTGATTTAACTCAGAGTAGCTTAGACATTGAGCTAGGCAGAAAATATTGTGGTTTTTATAGAAATAAAACAATCTGATCTTGACACTTGGTGATTATATAGTCTATTAACATACTAGAGTTTTTAATAGTTTTGTCTTGTAAATGTTACTAAACTGTATTACTGTGTTTATTTCAATTTAAATAGATTTTACTTCTAATTTACTGAACAGTAAATTTTTTTGGTCTTTTGAATTTGTTGATTTTTTTTTTAATAAGCAGCCCAACTTAAGCCTATTTTTACAACCATTTATTACCCAATCAAGACACATTCTAGGGCGCCTGGGTGGCTCAGTGGGTTAATGCCTCTGCTTTCGGCTCAGGTCATGATCTCAGGGTCCTGGGATCGAGGCCCGCATCGGGCTCCCTGCTCAGCGGGGAGCCTGCTTCCCCCTCTCTCTCTCTGCCTGCCTCTCTGCCTCCTTGTGATCTCTCTCCCTCTGTGAAATAAATAAATAAAATCTTTAAAAAAAAAAAAAAAAAAAAAAAAGACACATTCTAAACACAATACAAAACAAATTCTTATGTTACTTAGTAGAAATTATGCAACTTTGTTTGATACGTAGGTTCTGGGTAGTACTGAAGTATTAGGGGTTAAACTTAACATTGTTTTGATTTAATCTTGGAAATGGGAGATTTTAGCATTGTTGTGGCAGGAAGGGAAAGAACATGGCTTGAAAAGAGAAGGAACGGAATTCCAGGTAGAAGATGTGAATACAGAGAGGTAGAGCTGACTGTCAAGGTCAAGTTGGCTATTTTGGAACTTGATTCTCAAGCAAGGATGATCTTTTCTCAGCCTGGATGTCATCGATTTTCGAATGAAACATCATGTGAGATAATTTAAGTCTTGCCAGTTTCCTAGTATGTCAGCTGGGTGCAGACTAAATTGTTGTATTAATGTTTGTCCTCCAAAGGAAATAATACTGTGTTCCCAAAATGCTGGTATCTGGGTAGTTTCCATGTTGACCTTGGGCTACTTTAAATTATCATTCTGAACTTAATGAAATAAAAATCAGACTTTTTGAGGTTAGATGATTGGATGGCAGAGGAGGTGACCCTTAGGGTTTCGCACTCATGGCCAGCTTCTCTGTTACTGAGTTCTGCTCTTCTTCCACGAGGGAGAGCATGTGCCACTGAGTCCTTCTTTGAGCTGCCTGTGCGTCCATGAGGATGTGGAATCAATTACAAACTATAAAAATTAAAGATCCTTTCCTACATGCTTTATTCTGATCGCGCGCCCTCTCTCTCTCGTTTAATTTTGGATGTGAACTTAGACTTTTAGAATGTACTGTCACAATACAGGTACCTTGAAAGATCTGCCTGATGATCCTGCCTTGTGAACCTCATCACGTAGGAGCTTGTTTAATGGTGCTCAACTGAAGACACTGGGTTTGGTAATCTTGGTGTCATCAGACGTCCTGTATTAGTATCTGTTTGATTGCCAACAACAGAAATAACTCAGGCTGACTTAAGCTATTGAGAGTGTTTCTGGTAAGGATGCTGGGGTATCTGCCTCACAGAACCCCAGACTAAGGAAATAGCTCAGTCTTGGGCATGAGGGACTGTTACCTGGACCCTCTTCAGCCCACTTCTGCTTCTTTTAATAGGTTGACTTTATCCTTTCCCTTTTTTTGATGGGCAACGTTCTGCAGTTCTAATTGGAAAACAATTTATGAACTAATTGGAAAACAATTAAAACAAATTATGACAGAAACAGTCATTTCAACTACTGGAGATACTGATCTATTTCTCTCTCTCCCTGTTTCTAATTTCTCAAGGGAGGAACTGATTGCTCTAGTTAGGATCAGATGCCCAATTTCTGGTCTAGCCAGTTGTGATCAGGGTTGGGATGTGGAGAAAGTTGGCAAGGGTTCCATTGTGACCAATCAGCAGTGGCTGGAAGATGGCATGTCCTACACATGGCTTCTCTGACGCTGAGGCCTGTATCCAGTTCATCTACAAAGTGGTAGTTTGCCTGCTGCGCTGCTAGGTCCTCTTATTTATTTGATGAATGAAGGTCAACATCTAGTCTTTCTTTACTGTGACCTAATTATATACAGTAATCTGTATAGATCTGAATTGTAGTTGGGCAAGTCCTGACAAGTGCATGTACTCATGAAACCAGCTCCCCAGAGCCCTTACCGTTACCCCAGAAGTTCCTGCTTATCCCTTTACATTCTCTCTTCCTCCCCCCAAAGCAGCACTGATTTTTATCCTCATGGATAAATCCTCATGGGTTCTGATTTTTATCCTCATGGACGAGTCACCCTTGTCTTGAATGCCAAACAAAATGGAGACACACCGTGTCAACGTCAAGTCTTATGTATTTTAGTCGAAGGTGCAGACATTTCATCAGTGCCAACTATGTACGAGAATCCACGTTGCTGTTAGAGATCCTAGCGTGATTGTGGCAGAGCTAACAGTCAGGGGCCGTGGGATGGATGGGATCAGCACAGAGGCAGAGTGAGCCTGTGCGGGGAGAGGTGGTGAGTGTCCCCGGCACGCGGAAGAGGAAGGGACCTGGAGCTTTGAGGAGCTTCTGCGAGTGGAGTAGGAAGAGCCCTGGTGTTCCTTATTGTTCTTCTGACATGACAAGCCAGAATATTAAACTTTGGCTATTTTGGTCATTTGTCATTTTCCTGCTTGTGTGCAGGACTTCCTCATCTCCCCGTGTGGGTTCTGATGAAAGGAGAGGCCCAGAGACCTGGCGTGGGACGATTTCCTGCCAGGAGCAGGAAGACCGGGAATTATCGGGAACCAGCAGTGGCGTGGGCTCTGCTTTCTACGCACATCTCTCCCAGTTCTGCAGAAGCATTGTCTTAACATTTATGTCTTCCGCCCCCCTCATTTGGCTCAGATGGCAGGCGACCAAGTTTGCATAGTTTGTTTTTTACTAAGAAAAGCAGCAGTTTTTTTGGTATATTTTTATATAATAAAAATTTCCCTATTATTAAAATTATTTGAAATTCTGACTCATAGTTACCACATAACTTGCCATATATGGTCGTAGATATGTAGCTAGATATGGGATGTGTGTGTGTGTGTGCGTGCGTGTGTGCGCGCGTGCGCACAGCCTGTATATAATGTACTATGTGCTGTACTTATGGGAGCTGCTGTATTTCTCTAATTTGTCCAATGGATTAATGTTATAAGGTCAGTTGGGAAGTAGGATTGAAAGTAAAGTAAATAATTTTATTTCCCTGGGGCATAAAAATGATGAAATTGCTAAAGACTGCTCTTCCATTCTTTTCTTTTCTCCACAGAACCATCCGAGTATGGCTGAAAAGAGACAGTGGTCAGTACTGGCCCAGCATTTACCACACCATGGCCTGTGAGTAGCTGAACTGTTCCACTCGAGGGAAGTATGTCTAATGCCTTTGGTGATTCAAATTTCAAAGTGCTTGATTAAAAAGTGCTGCTAGAGGGGCGCCTGGGTGGCTGTCAGTTAAGCATCTGACTCTTGATTTTGGCTCAGGTCATGATCTCAGGGTTAGGAGATCAAGCTCCACATGGGGCTTCATGCTCAGCGGGGAGTTTGCTTGAGATTCTCTGTCCCTCTCCCTCTGCGCCTCCCCAAGTAAATAAATTAATAAAATCTTTTTTTTTTAAAGTGCTACTAGATTTCAAAATGGGTTTCTTAGTTGCCTAATACTCCAACAGGCTGTGCTAAACTGCAGGAAGACTCCTTTTCTTTTGCAAAGGAAGTCAGGTCTGCTGGCTTAACTGAAGCTGACTTGAGCAAACTGAAAAAAAAGGAGAGGCAGGGGAAGGGACGTGCCTCACCGCCCCCAGGTTTTCCTTTGTTTTTGTTTTGCAGACCTGTATTCATAATCATTTGCATACTTGGCAGTGGCTGAGCCTGGCACTAAAAAAGAGCTGTGTACTCCCATGGCCTTATAACCAGCCTTCTGCCCAACCTTTTCACACACTTCCGGGTACTACTGAGAGATTGGGTCCAAAGTATAATCCATTCTACATAGAGAATTTCCTCAATAGTTCAGTATGTTCACAAAATAAATCTAGAAGATAGAGCTTTTGCACTGCAATTTTAAAAGGCGATGAGCCTGTGTCTCAGTACATGCATTCACAGAGCCCGTTGGACAAATTTTCCATCAGATTCTGATTGTGTCGGATCAGGGCAGAGCATGTCTCAGACCGCTAATCCCTTCTGTCCGGTGACCCAGGGATGGGTCTCACAGCTGGAAGCGAAGTCCTGCCAGTGGCGGGGAATGTTCTGTCATCTCTGTGGACAGTCTTGTTAATGCTACTGCTCTTGTTCCCCCTTCCCCTCCATTCCTCCACACTTCTCATTTCGGGCATAGCTTCATGTCCGTGGGTCCTCAGCCTTGGAGTTCGTGCTCCCTGCAGTAGAGACTGAGGTGGATTTTGTCCTATATTCAATTTACTTCCTCCGCGGTTTGTACTTATCCCACAGAGTTAGCACAGCTTTGTACTTTCTCTCCCCAAATTTAGCAGAAGTGCACTCTTCCTTGGCTTTTAGGTCTTGGGCTCGTGGCTTTGGCTCTCTCAGTTGCTGTCCCTTGCTAACTTGGTTTATATGCCCCACCCCCCACCCCCAGCAGCTCCCAGAATGCTGTGTCTGGAAGGACCAGCAACAACCGGAAAGAGCAGGCATAGCGTCCTTGTGGGTGGCTATGTTTGCACCTAAACATATTCAGCTTATGGCTTCCAGATGCTTCTTTACTGTGCCTTACAGTTCCACCTGGAACTGCATCACTGCTGGGAAGAACACCTCCAGCAGAGAACAGGATGAATGAGTGATGAGAAAGATTGCTTTACAATGACTTCTAATTGAAGATGAATTCAGAATATGGGAAGTGCCATGTTGGTTCTAAAAACATCTGTAGACTATCCAGTTGAGAACATTTTATTTATTTATTTATTTATAAGATTATTTATTTATTTGTTTGACAGAACGAGATCACAAGTAGGCAGAGAGGCAGGCAGAGAGAGAGGNGCAGTTGAGAACATTTTATTTATTTATTTATTTATAAGATTATTTATTTATTTATTTGACAGAACGAGATCACAAGTAGGCAGAGAGGCAGGCAGAGAGAGAGGGGGAAGCAGACTCCCTGCTGAGCAGAGAGCCCAATGCGGGGCTCGATCCCAGGACCCTGAGATCATGACTTGAGCCGAAGGCAGAGGCTTAATCCACTGAGCCACCCACGCACCCCAGTTGAGGACATTTTAGTGACTGTCCACCAATTTGAACTTTTTCTTGTGACCTAACAGAGTGATCAATAAGCCAAACTTTAGTGTACTGCTCTATGCAATCGAGTTTTTTTTCATAACTTTACCTCACGTAAAAATAACTTTCAGAATCTGCTTTAGCTGAAGAAAAATGGTAACCCCTAGTTTCTGGGATCTACTATGTGACTCATGCCTATTTTTTGTAATACCATTTTGTGAAATCACATAGCTGTATAAGGTAGATGGTTTTTTCACCATTTGGTGAGTGAGGAAACTGATACCAGAGGTTGAATCAGTTGCTTGTGGTGGGAATTCCATCCACGCCCATCAGACTTCAGAATTGCCTGCCAGCTTTTTTTTGCAAAAGGGTCAACCTGTAAATATCTAGACATTGTGGGCCAAACAGCCTCTTTGGCAACCACTCAACTCTGCCATCATAGCATGAAAGCAACCATAAACAGTACATAAACGAAGGGTCCTGGCTGTATTCCAAAAAACCAGAAATACCTTTATTTACAAAACTTGAGTTTTAAGCTTATGATTTTGGATTGCAATGATGCCTTCTTAAAAGGCCACTGATTTGAAAGATGATTTGTGTTTTATGTGTTTATACAACTGTGAATATCTAATTTTTTAAAAAATTAATACTGCTTATCTCATTAGAAGCTTCCCTTCTAGGAAAAAAGCCAGGACATCTTTAGATTCAGAGCAAATAAATTAGGGAAGCTTTTTTTTTTTTTTTTAATGTGAGAATTCTCTAGCCTCATAAAACTGCTCAGCACATTGTAAATTTTACACGAGAGGATGTTACTTATTTGTGTATAGTTTGTTATAGGGTCGGACATAAAAAGAATTGAAAAGAAGCTTAAAACTAAAGCATTGATTTTTTTTTAAAGATTTTATTTATTTATTTGACACACAGAGAGAGGTTACAAGTAGGCAGAGAGGCAGGCAGAGAGACAGGGAGAGGAGGAAGCAGGCTCCCTGCTGAGCAGAGAGCCCGATGCGGGCCTCGATCCCAGGACGCTGAGATCATGACCTGAGCCGAAAGCAGAGGCTTTAACCCACTGAGCCACCCAGGCGCCCTAAAGCATTGATATTTTTGTAACAATCTAAAAGTGAGCAAAAATGGTGGCAATGAATCAGAAATCACCAATGCATGTTTGATTTGCCAAAGATAATTTTATTATTATTATTTTTTAAAGATTTTATTTATTCATAAGAGACAGAGAGGAAGAGGCAGAGGCAGAGGGAGAAGCAGGCTCCCCGGTGAGCAGGGAGCCCCATGTGGGACTCCATCCCAGGACCCTGGGATCATGACTTGAGTCGAAGGCAGATGCTTAACCATCTGAGACACCCAGGCGCCCCTAAAGATAATTTTATGATGGTTATTGAAGAGTCCTTTATATGACAAAGATACATATACCTTTGTGATTGTAATTCTTAAGCTCGATCATTCTTTTTTAGAGAGAAAGAGAAAGAGAGGCAGAAGGAGAGGGAGAGAGAGAATCTTAAGCAGGCTCCACACCCAGCGTGGACTCTCATACAGGGCTTTATCTCATGACTTGAGATCATGATCTGAGCTGAAATCAAGAGTTGGATGCTTAAACTCCTGAGCCACCCAGATGCAACTTGATCATTCTTTATAGTCTCCCACTTCAGTGTGGTGGGTGAGGGGTCCAGGCATCAGTTACACGTATTGTTCTGTGTGAAGACAGCTGCAGCACCTCCCTCCCACTGGGGTGGTCCTCCGAATGCACCTGAATAAAGCCTCTCCCCATAATCCGATCATGCAGCTCATCATGTCTTTGCCTTCAGGTGCAGTCGACCATTGTAGTGTACTTTCCTCTTTCAGTAGAAAATACCAGCCCTTTGTAGAGAGAAAACTTTTATCTGTTTTCAAGTGGTAATGTCATTTATGAGATTTTTCTTTTCTTGTACTTTTTTTATTTTTTAAAGATTTTATTTATTCATTTGACACAGAGAGAGAGATTACAAGTAGGCAGAGAGGCAGGCAGAGAGAGAGGAGAGAGGAGGAAGCAGGCTCCCTGCGGAGCAGAGAGCCCAATGCCGGCCTCGATCCCAGGACCCTGGGATCATGACCTGAGCCGAAGGCAGCGGCCTTAACCCACTGAGCCACCCGGGCGCCCTCTTGTACTTTTTTGTAAGAAGTGTTCCATTAAAGTACAGCCAAGTTTGTTTGTTTCACGGTATCTATTTCCTCATTGTGGTTCTCCCATGGTCAGTTAAACTTCTTTAGGCTGAAATGAACCCAAATGTTTCTTTTTCCACATGTCCCATTTTCCAAATCACTTTAATTCTGATTTTTAGCAGAAGGAGATGATGTAGAGTTTCTCCTTTCTGAAACTCATGCTCTAGCCCAAGCTTTCTGGGAGAAAGACAGGTAGAACCTAGAAGGGGATGTGGATGTGAGAAGAAGCAGGTGCTGTCCCAGGCACTTAACACTGCTGTGGCCAAAGGAACATGTGTACACCTCACAGCTCCATTTACTTCAAACTGAGGTTGTGTCTGTCATGGGGACGGGAATCTTTCTTGACCCTTGGAAGAGACCACGTAATCCCAAAGCGGCTTGCCTAGCTTGCTCACGTGTACAGTGGGATAGGAATTCTGGTGCTGGGAACCCCTTTTCCACAGGTTCCAGCCTCTCTGTTACCACTCTGTTATGGGGAAGGGGCAGTGGGGGCAGGATACCCTGCTGAGTTTGGGTAGCAGGTTACTTACTCTAAGCACTGGGCCCCACACTCTGCAGCGTACAGGTAGGATTTCAACCAGATGAAGCTTCAGACTGGCTTGCTGCCCTCAAAGTCAAAAATAATGTAGAAGGTGTTTTGATTTGGAATTTTAAACTAAAACAGCAGAAAGAACTTCAATAATATTTTCCAGTTACATCATTATTTTCTCTAAAACATTCTGGCCCTCCTTTTTTAAACCTAAATTATATAATAATGCATTTTGAACAATGACTTAGAATGCTTAGCTTTGCTCATAATATGGTCTTTGTCTTTCTGGCAGCTCCTTGCTCTGCTATGGCGTACCACCATGATAGCAGACGGATATTTGTGGGCCAGGATAACGGAGCCGTAATGGTAGGTGCCTTTCAGAGTGTTTTCGTTATATTGACCACCCTGCATTCATACCTGTTGGACAGTTTAAATAAAAAACAATGAATGCCTGATTGTTTGGCATTAAAAAATGTTTAATTCAGTATAGATAATAGGCCGAAAAATGGATTAATTTTAATTTGTGTTTATTTTTGAACCAGTCATGGAGTTCAGAGGGCTTGGTGCTCAGCCTTCATACGGTGAATATATGGTCTGCAGCAGCCCCGTCCTTGAACTTGGGGGGGGGGCAGGGAGGGCTCAGTGGAGAGCCTGTGGGTGCGCCTGTGCGCGTGTGTGCGTGCATGTGTGCGTGTGTGTGTGCGTGCATGTGCGCGTGTGCGCGTGCATGTGTGCGTGTGTGCGTGTGTGTGTGTGAGTGTGAGTAACCCTGGAGGGGGAAGGAGACCAAGGTCAGTGACCAGTCATTCAGCCAACAACTCCTGTAACTCTTTAAGGCAGGGCTTCTCACAGTTAACTCTGGTGAAGGACCAGATATTTTAAAGTTCAGTTTATTATACATTGATAGGTACTCTTGTGGGTTTAATTGTGTAGATGTGTGTATACGTATATTTTCTTAATGGAGACGTCATTCACATAAAATTCACCTTCTTAAGGTGATGCAGTTCACCGGTTTTGTAGTATATTCACAAGGTTATACAACCATTAACATTCTCTAATTCCAGAACATTATCATCCCCACTTCCCCTCCACCAAGAAACCCATACCCATTAGCAATCAGTCCTCACTCCCCCTTCTCCCAACTCCTGGCAATCATGAATCTACTTTCCAAGTCCAGAGATTTTCCTATTTTAGACATTTTATGTGAACAGAATCACATAATCTGTGTTGCCTTTTACGTCCGGCTTCTTTGCGTTAGCATGACGTTTCCAAGGTTCATCTATGTTGTAGTTTGAATTAGCACCTCGTTCCTTTCTGTGGTGGAATGGTATTCTGTGATATGGACAGGGCACCCTTCACAACCCCCCGTGTTTCGGTAAGGTTGGGCATCAGGCCCCCGTCATTCCTGAAGTTGGTGGTTTGAGACGTCTCGCTGTTCTTCGTGGCTCCCGCTAAATGTGTGTCAGTTGCATCCATCTCTTCAAAGAACCAGTTTTGGTTTCACTGGGTTTTTTTTCTTTTGTTTTTCCTATTGTTTGCTTATTTATTTCAACTCTCATTTTATTTTCTTCTTTCTGTTTGCTTTGGGTTTAGCTTGTTGGGTTGATACTTTTGATACTACATTGTTGAATGAGAAAGTCCACAGATTTCATTCTTGGGTGTCATAACGATATGAAGTTGCTGTCAAGGTTTCAGCACTCACCGAACACTCACTGCCTATTTCTCCACTTCTGATCAGGACCAGCCGTCTACAGACCACCCCGCGTAGGACTGCTAGAATAGAAACAGTTAGAATGGGACTTAGCTCGTGGGGGTCCAGGAAGTGTAAAACGATGTAGTGAGTACAGCCATACAGAGGGCAGAAATTGCAGGGAGTGTGCACACCATCCTCCAGGCCGAGCACCTGGAGACGGTTAGCGCAGGCTTACTAATTGCCAAGTCCTAGAGGATGGCCAGGAGCTCACCGGGCAGGCGGGTGGAGAAGGACCTGCAGACACTGAGGAGGCAGGGGGGCGGTGTGCAGGGAAGCACATCACAGCATCACACACCTACGGCTGAAGAAGCCGCCGGAGCAGGTCACGGAATGCCTTGCATTTGAATCTGTTTCAGCTCTAGGTGCTGAGCAGAATGCTAATGGAGAAGAAAGTAGACGCGGTCCTGCTGGACTGGTGGGGTTGGCGGGGTTACGGTCTAGCGGGAGGTTCAGATAATACACAAGTAAATAAGCATCAAATTACAAGTTGTGCCAAGTGCTGCTGGCGACGTGAACAGGTGCAGTGAGCAAGAGCATCTGGAAGGCTGTGTGGCCCCACCGAACAGGATTATTGGGAAGTCTGCTCCAAGGATGTGACGTTTCAGCTAAGACCTGGAGAGTGGGAAGGAGCCAACCAGGCAGTGCCAGGGTAGGTTTTTCAGAAGTGAATGTCCGCATGAAGACTGAAGGTGGGAAGATCTCTGTGTGTTTGAGGCCTTGATGGAGGTTATCCTGCCGGATGGTGCTGAATGCCAGCGAGGAGCTGAGGGGCGGTGGGAGAAGAGGGCTGAGGCCAGGTCAGCAGACCTGGAAGATCTGGGTAATGTTTTAAGGTTAATGGTAGGGGCTATGGGAAGCTCTCACAGGGTTTTCAACAGGCGAGTGACATGATAGAATTTACGCCTTTATTTATTTATTTATTTATTTTAAAGATTTTATTTATTTATTTGACACAGAGAGAGAGAGATTACAAGTAGACAGAGAGGCAGGCAGAGAGACAGGGAGAGGAGGAAGCAGGCTCCCTGCTGAGCAGAGAGCCCGATGCGGGCCTCGATCCCAGGACGCTGAGATCATGACCTGAGCCGAAAGCAGAGGCTTTAACCCACTGAGCCACCCAGGCGCCC
>LNAC01000079.1:3530087-3558157 GCA_002007465.1 Ailurus styani
GAGCCTGATGCGGGCCTCGATCCCAAGACCCTGAGATCATGACCTGAGCCGAAGGCAGAGGCTTTAACCCACTGAGCCACCCAGGCGCCCCCGTAAGAGACTCTTAATCTCACAGAACAAACTGAGGGTTACTGGGGGGTGGGAGGGTAGGGATAGGGTGGATGGGTTATGGACATTGGGGAGGGTTTGTGCTTTGGTGAGTGCTGTGAAAGGTGTAAGCCTGATGAGTCACAGACCTGTACCCCTGGGGCAAATAATAAAATAAATTCATTTCATGCAAAAATAAATAAATAAATAAAAGATCCCTCTGGCCAGTGCTCGATGGAAAATGGATTGTTGGGGGGGTGGGAGCAGCGGGAGAAAAGCTGGATAGTTAGGCTTTTGTGGCCACCTGGATGGAAGAGTGGTGACAGGGAGAGTGGACAAAAGCAGATTGATTTGTGAGGTTTGCATCGGGAGAAGTTGGGCCTGAGGAGGGGAGGAAGAAGAGGAAGTTGGGTGATGGCCAGGTTCCTGGATCAAATAACTGGGCACACAGTGGTATCATTTACTGAGAGGAGAAAGACTTGGGGATGTGTAGGGAATGGGCATTTGGAAGGAAAGGGGACAACAAGGGACCAGCCAACCTGAGAGACCAGGGGGCTAACCAGTGGCGGTGGTAAGTCAGCACTGGATACGCAAGACCATGGCTCAGTGGGAGCAAGGGCAGGGGAGTCATCAGCATATAGGGCATTTGTTAAGCCATTACAATGGCTGTGTTCACCTGGGTGGAGAATGAGGAAACAGGGCCCAGGACTGTGTCTCGAATAACAGCATTTAGGAGTGGGGTTGGTGGGGAACACCCCAGGGAAGAAGGGGAAATCACGATCCTTCTGTGTGTGTTAAGGAGCTCAGACTGTATCCTGTAAGCAAGTTACCCCAGCCTGCATGGTCCTACGCATCGTTTAGGGAACTAAATAGGATACATGTTCTCTGGTTCCACGCCAGACCCACAGCCTCAGAATCTGTCAGTGGGGGGTCTGGGAGTCAGTATTTTAGCAAGTCCTCCAGGTGAGTGCTGGCTTACCACCTTGGGAGCTTCCCAGGTGAAATCTGAAACCAGCCCTCATGCTCAGAGGGCGCAGAGAGACTGAAGAAAGGCCGGCCACTCCACGTTGCTGGGTGGCAGGTTGAATGGGCAGGGAGCTTACATACGAGGTTTGTCTTGAGTGGCTGCAAGGTGAGTAGATCTCTGCCCCCACCCACCAGAGTCTTAAAAGTTTAAGTAGAGGCCTTAGCTGGGTTCAGTCACGTATATGGTCCAGACGGCCCCAACACCACCTCACTGTCAAGGCTATGTGCTTGGGACAGGCTCTGGAATGGGGAAGGCAAGTGGGACACACATACCAAAGTCAGGGGGTAGGGGTGAGGAGCCTCTGACGGCTGACAGCCAGGGCCCGGCTCATGGGTCAGCTGGTGGTCATGCCCTCTCAGTGACCCCTCTCAACAGGGAACGTTAGGGTCAGGTGCATTAGGGAGTCACTGCACGAAGGGGAGCCCTTGAAGAGCATTAAGCGGAGGAGGACAAAATGGTTGGGTTTCTGGTTTTTTTTTTAGCTTAGTGTGCCAATATGTGGAGTTTGGGGGGACAAGGCCCAAACTGAGGCGTCTCAGTTAAGAGTCTTGTTTCAGGACCCCAGTGTGACTGTGAAACGCTGGGGTAGTGCCAGAGAAGAGGCGTTGGCTTTGAGAGCTGTCTGGGTAGCAGGTTTGATGTCTAGTTGGATGTGGGTGTTTTATAGAGAACGGGGTGAAGGTGGCTTCCAGATTTTTAGCCAAGATGATGGCGGTGAGTAGTCAGCTATGCTCTAAGACAGAAAAGATGTGATGAGAGGGAAAAGTGACGAGGTCAATATTATAGTTGGGTACATGGGCCTAAACCTCAGGGTTTTTTGGTCTGGAATAGGGGTCGGAGTTCTCTGAACATAGGTGTCAGTGGGAACTACAGCAGTTACTGGCCTCAACTAGGGAGAGCAGATAGACTGAGGAGAGCAGAGGGCCAAGGTCATGTTCCCTGGGAATACCAGTATTTAAGGGAAAGTCAGAGACTAGGAGCCCATGGGGGAGACAGAGGCAGAATGGGCCAAGTGGGAGGAGAGGCAGCCAGGACACTGTGGCCACGGAAGCCGGAAAGGCACTGAGTTTCATGTGGGGGTGAGTCACAGGGTCAGGTGCAGCAGGGAGAGGATGAGGTCAGGCCTGGAAAATGACCTTGGGAGCCGCAGTTAGCAGCTCGTACTGAGCAAGGGAAGCCCTTTCCGTGCCGTGTGCTGTGTGCTGCAGTAGGTCATCAGCATGGGCTGATTTTTAGAGAAGGATCTGAGGAAGGTCGTAGAATTGCTAAAAGAGTTTTGTTATTTCTACTTGTTTTGTTTCTGAAATTAAATGCTAAGGAGCCTTGAGTGTGTTTAAGGGCCAGGAAGGAAAAAGCCAATGGAAAGGACGGGCTCTCTGCCCAAGCAGTTCACTCAGCAGTAGGCAGGTGGCGAGGGCTGCTGCGGGGTTGGGCTCTCCCAGGTCTCTGCCATCAGCTGGGGACTGCTCTAAATACCGCAGTAGTAGTGGATGGCAGTGCTCACGGCTTCCTCCTCCTGGAAATTTTAAAGATTTTTTTTTAAGATTTTATTTATTTATTTGACAGAGGGAGAGAGATCACAAGTAGGCAGAGAGACAGGCAGAGTGAGAGGAGGAAGCAGGCTGCCTGCTGAGCAGGGAGCCCCACGTGGGGCCCCATCCCAGGACCCTGAGATCATGACCTGAGCTGATGGCAGAGGCTTAACCCACTGAGCCACCCAGGCGCCCCTGGAAATTTTATAGGTATATCATGATGATGTGCAGACACGTATATAACCCGAAACCATAACGCACAAATAGTTTCTCCAGTGGTTGCACATTTTATTTCTCTAGGGATGCTTTTTGTGGCTCCCAGTTCAAGGGTAGACTCTGTGTAGAACAGCATATAAAAACTCATAGATCTTCAGTGCAAAGGGACAATGTAAATCCAGTGTATCATTTGTTAGCAGTTGATCTGTTGATTTTCCACCCAATACAGATCAGTAGATGTACAATGATCTGTATACTAGCACATTTATACTGTCCCCAGTGTGGATGTATGTGTATATATACACACACAGTGTACTGTGTATATCAATACATGTATATACACATACTTACATATACTGATACATTTTTGTACTTTGCAATACCAAGATGGAGAGCAAGGAATCAGTATTCCTGTGTGTGTGTGTGTGTGTGTGTGTGTGTGTGTAACAATTCGTAATGTCTCTGTTACTTAGAGCCTTAAGAACTTCTCAGTTAACATTGATCAATAGAATTCTTAGTGCTTTTTCTTTAGAGTTTTGTCTTCTTGCTTTAATGCTGAAGCTGGTTTTTTCATTAAAAAGCATATCCTTTTTATCTTTTCCTACTTGTAAAGTATTACATACTTTATTTCCAGAAACTTGTATTTGGAAAATACAAGAATATTAGAAGAAGCAAGCCCCTCACAATCTCTGAATTTCCCTTTTTTGTTTGTGTTCTCTATGACATATGTATAATTTCCCCCTTACGTTGCTGAGATTCCCAATGCCTTATTTTCACTGCAGCTGAGAACTCTCTAATGGGTCTTTGCAGTCATTCTTTATGTGCGTCATCCTGGGAATATCCAATGTAGCCAAGAGAGCAGAATTAGCAAGATGCCTCCTTGCAGTGGACTACAAAGCTTGCACTTGTGGAGGAAGAGCCAAACGAAAATGCTGTGCTGGTCGGCAGTACCTTTATTCGGTCCGGTCCCGAAAAGAAATCATGGCCTGAGGACAAATCGGATGAAGGAAGCAATTCCATATTATTCTCTTTCAGCTCATCTCAAGTCCCTAGTCTGGTGATAGCTAGTCTTGGATTTTACTTTGTTTTGAAAATTACGTTCCTGTTTTTAAAACCATGACTGTTTTCTTATTACATGTGTTTACTTTTAGGAATTTCATGTTTCCGAAGATTTTAATAAAATGAACTTTATCAAGACCTACCCAGGTAATTATAACACATACACATACTTGCATACACATGCATGTAGATCGACACAAAATGACAGCTCTGTCTCTTATGATCAGAATTAGGTTTTCACGTTAACTTGGTAGATGTGTTTCCCCCACTTATATAGAATGCAGTCAACTCTTCGGAGTTCTTTACCATCCCTTTCCTGCTTGTCAGCGTTTAAATTTTGTATACTATTCCATTGGGTGCATTGTCAGATTTAATTTAACCATTCTTCTATTTTTGAGCATTTGTACTGCCTCCGTTTCCTGATAACACACACTAGCATATATGACAATGTATATGTCTGTGTGTATATATATCTGAGTGTTTATTTCATATATACATACGTGTGTGTGCATGTCCTTGACTCTGACTCTAATCCTGTAACCCTGGTTGCTTCTATTTAAGACAAATTCCTAAAAATGGAGTAACTGGGTCAAACATTAAAAAGTGTTTTAATGCTCTAGATTTATTTTGCAAACTTCTTCCCAGCTCTAGGGTCAACTTCCACAGTCCCATGAGTGGTGGTTGAGAGTATTTGCTCATCCAGTTTGTTCATCTTTGCTCTTACAAATGTTTTTTGCCTGTTTGATAGTCAAAATAGTTCTTAATTCATAAATTATTTACGCTTTACTTAATGTCGATCATTTGTTATGTTTGATGAATGTCTGTTCATGATTTTACCCATATACCCACAGAGTTGTAGTATTTCCTAATTTATAAGGAAGTGTCCCTCGGTTCTTCTGAAACAGCCTGTACAGCTGAGAGCAAGGTCACAAGTTTCTCTGTCTAGCCTCTGACTTCGTTCATCAGACTGGGCGTTTATTAAACACTTGCTACATGCCAGGTCCTGTACTAGATGAAGTAGACTAGATAGGTCACTGTCCTAGTGTGGCTTACAGTCAGCCTGGAAATGGAGCATTTTAGGAGTTAGGTAATAGAATACCGTCCTCATTCTCAGCTGTTATTTTGGAATACAGAACTCTACAGTACTTTGTCTTTATAAATAACAAAAAGTTACACACAAACAAATTATTCCAGAAATAAAATGCTTACACTATTTTTTTAATTTCAGAAAATTGAAGTTCTCTTGCTTACAATTCCAGTGTTTTCTTTCTTTCTTTTTTTTTAAGATTTATTTATTTATTTTAGAGCAATGCCTGAGCAGGGTTCGGGTTGGGGTGGTGCAGAGGGAGAAAAGGAGACCTCTCACTTCCCCAACCCGGACTCCACCTCATGACCGTGAGATCACGACCCGAGCCAAGACCAAGAGTCAGTCACTTAACCGACTGAGCCACCCAAGTTCCCCTGAAATACCAGTGTTTTCTAAAAGGTCAAAGTCCTGAAGTGATAGGCTATAAAAACACATTGCTCCTTTAAGAAAAGACTACTGCTTTCCATATGGAACTTATTGATAGTACAAGCAAGGTAAAAATGCTCTCTTGAGTACAGAAAAGAAAAAAAAAAGGTCTGGTCTTTGATCAGTTATTGGAATCCCCCTGGAGCCTCAGTCTCTAGTGACCTGCAGCTCCTGATTGCCCGCCAGGTGGGGAGACAGGGTGGCTGGGCCATGGGAAGCCTGTGGTGGTGACGTGGGGCGGGGCAGCTTCTCTGAACGCTGCTCTCAGAGCACGGGCGTTTGTCTCTGTGGTACGACTGTTCAGACCCTGAGTCTTCAGGCCAAACAGCTGGAGAAGGTGAGGCTCAGTTCTGATTTGGAAGGTCTCCTTTCTTCTCGAAGGGCGCAGACTTCCCTTTCTGTCCCCGCAGCTCATCAGAACCGGGTGTCTGCGATCATCTTCAGCCTGGCCGCCGAGTGGGTGATCAGCACCGGCCACGACAAGTGTGTCAGCTGGATGTGCACCCGCAGCGGGAACATGCTGGGGAGGCACTTCTTCACCTCCTGGGCTTCGTGCTTACAGTATCCTTCCAAGGGCTGGACCTCCTCCTGCCCAGCGCCTCCTCGGCTCCGTAGTTGGCTTTGCGTACGCTCATAACCTGTCGGTCGAGATCCCAAGACCGAGTGATTCCTGTGTATGTCACCTGAAATGCAACCCTTCCTGTATCCGCTTTTCTTTGGTATCAAATCGGTGTATTAAAAATAACAATTAGATGAATTAGTTCTTATTGGGAGGTACTCTCCATTCTTAATATAAAATCGTGGAAACCGAAACCTCATTAATGCAAACCCACCCCTCATTCCTTTGCATTTCAAGGTGAAAGAAAAGACTTTTTTGTGGAGTAAAGATAGACGAAAAGGAAGCGATCTTTTATTTGCTTATCGGCAGACCCTGAAGGGAGAATATAGTAAGGATTTGTGACCCTGGAGTTCATAAATGGGCTTACAGGAGTTTCACAGTTTGTGTGAATGTGCGGAGAGGGTTCATANCCAACCCACTGAGCCACCCAGGCGCCCGATGAATTAGTTCTTATTGGGAGGTACTCTCCATTCTTAATATAAAATCGTGGAAACCGAAACCTCATTAATGCAAACCCACCCCTCATTCCTTTGCATTTCAAGGTGAAAGAAAAGACTTTTTTGTGGAGTAAAGATAGACGAAAAGGAAGCGATCTTTTATTTGCTTATCGGCAGACCCTGAAGGGAGAATATAGTAAGGATTTGTGACCCTGGAGTTCATAAATGGGCTTACAGGAGTTTCACAGTTTGTGTGAATGTGCGGAGAGGGTTCATAATCCTTTCCGTATTCTCAGACGTGCCTCAGGATCCCCAGAATGTTAGTAAATTGCTGCTCTCACAGTTTTCTACCACCGTATGGAATTTGTTTCATGTAGAATTTGCCCTTGCTTCGGACTACTCGTGCCAGCTGTGTAACTTAGTGACAGCAAGATCAAGGCTGTCAGCAACAGGCAGATACTTCCACAGTGGTTTCTTTCAGAGTTGGATGACTGGCGTAGTAAATTCTTTTTTTTTCCCATTGAAAGCCTCTATTAAAAAAATGTTTGCTACAAATGAATGCACAGCATGAGATATTTAAAATAAGCATTAAAGCAGTAGTACCACACACTTCAGAATCAAGGGGAAAATACTCAGATATTTCATTTGCTAATTAAGTTTTCTGCTATGTGTTGGGGTTTTCATATGGATTGATAGAAAATAGCACAGAATCACAGAGTCATTGCCCAGTCTGTGATGCTCCTTTTGACCTGCGTTTTGGAATCAAAGCAATGGTTATCTCGATGTGTTTAAACTGCAGATTGGCTGCAAAAGTCTATGGCCATTAAATGACTGAGAAAGTAATTAGTCGTTATCAACAGTTAGTATATTTTTAAAATTTAAATTTACCACTGCCCCAAATAGCTGCCTTTTGGATGATTAAACTCTCCACGGCAATTTAAAATAAACCATGCTTTTCATTTAAAGCTACATCATCTAGGCCTAAGAAAGATGGGTGTTCATGTCATATTTGGCATCAGCTTTACATTATTTCCAAAGATAGTTCATAAATAGCTATTTTGTTCCAATTCTTTTTTGCTGTTTTCACTGTTTTACTTTTTTAAACTTTATTATAATTTGATTATAATGACTTGTTTTCATGTCTCACTTCTCTATCAGCTCTTAACCTTTTTTACTCCTCATTCCTAGGGCATTGATTAGAATAGTCGTAGGTACTCCATGAATTCTTATTGAATAAAGGAATGTTAATTTTCCCAAGAAAATTTCTAGCTTGAAAGCTTGTATTCTATAATATTTACATATTGACTGAATTTCATTTGGGTACTTCCCACCTCATAACTTTATGCTTACATCTTTAAAATGCACATTTTTCTGTTTTATAAGTTTTAGAGGGCTCGTGTTACATATCCTTGACTGCTTCTCCACAGATATGATTTTGATACTCAGTATGCTTTTGTTGGCGATTATTCTGGACAGATCACCCTTCTGAAGCTGGAACAGAACTCCTGTTCAGTCATTACGACCCTCAAAGGCCACGAAGGTAGGCTCTGTGATCACCCACAGGTTTTTCACCTAATTTGGGCATCCAGACTCAGTTCTCAGCTCTGCGGCTTCGTGAATGATCAGCTCTTGTGACCTGTCAGTTTCGGTTTGGCCAGATGTGGGATTTAGATCTAAAAGACTGAAAGCAAACTGAAGATAGGGTGTTGGGCTGGGTTTCATGTCTTCAAAATCCTTTCCAGATTGTGGGGATAATAATTTCTAATTTTTTTCTTTTGCCTGTTTAAATTATTTTCAGAAGGTCTTTGGAAATTTCTTGTAAATGGTGAGACCTTTAAAAGATTTTTTTTTTTTTTTTTTTGGTTAGTTTCTAGGATACTGAATAAGACCTGATGGAGCAATACGATGAGGAGAAATGTCTGGGCTGGTTCTGCCTCTGCTTCATTAGGGACTGAGGGGAAAGAATGGGTGGAATTTATTATTTTTACAGTGCGGTGAGTTGGCCAGGTTCTGTGGAAGGGTTTTAAAACTCATTTGNTGTTGTTTTTTTTTTTTTTTAAAGATTTTATTTATTCATTTGACACACAGAGAGAGATTACAAGTAGGCAGAGAGGCAGGCAGAGAGAGAGGAGAGAGGAGGAAGCAGGCTCCCTGCTGAGCAGAGAGCCCGATGTGGGCCTCGATCCCAGGACCCTGGGATCATGACCTGAGCCGAAGGCAGCGGCTTTAACCCACTGAGCCACCCAGGCGCCCNAAAACTCATTTGGCTGTATTGGGTAACAAATTAGAAGCATTGACACCATTTGGTTTAGAATGAAGAATTGGGTATTTGTTCAAAGAATTAATGATGAACTTATTTTTGAAAACAGTGTTTTAAGTATAACAAGTTAAGTATACTCTGTGCTTCCTAGCTAATCTATTTGGGTGAAATCAAATGTGTCAGATCAGGGACCTTGTAGAGCAAAGGGGAGAGAGAAGAACAGCAAGTTAGAATGTATTTGGGCGGGAAAGCACAGCCCCTAAGGAAACCACCTGTGTTTATGACTAATGGTCTCATGATCCCCAGGCTCCCAAGTAGTCTCTGTGTTGCTAAGGACAGACTGGGTTCTGGTAACTGCTGCTTAGTGTTTATAGCGAACGAAGGCCCATGTTTATCTGCCGTCAGGCTTCTAGCTGAAGTGTATGGGGCACAGGCTTAAATTTATGCATAATTGTTCCCTGAAGCCAGTTTTTCAGAACACTTGTTTTTTCACGTATGTTAAGTTTCTGTGAGAAACTAGTTTCTATTGTTTGCTTTTGAATATGACTTCATCAGTTTTCTGTATAACCACCAAAAATATTATTAACTTGTGTGACTGGTTCTGTTTTATTAAGTTTATTATAATTTTTTAAGGCAAGCGGCAATCAGAATAATGAAGAGCTAAATCTGTTGAGAGAGAAATCTGTAGAAAGAAAGATTTCCCAAGGATACTGAATCTGATAAGTTCACCCTAATAGAGAATGTGAAATATGATGTTTGGATTTTTTTACCTAAATTCTCTGGCATAACTGTGTGATATACCTACAGACCTTTTTTTTTTTTTCCGGAGACCCTCAATTTAATTTTCTTAAACATGCATCATAAGGTAAAACACCTGCAAGGTTGGAGACCTGGAATAATCTAGATTTTTAGATTACTTAAGTTGACCACAGTAATCTTCACTGTCTTTTCTCATTAAACAGCATTAGCTTTTTTTTTTCTTCGAAAGCTTTTTCTGAACTAACCCCTCATATAGAGCTATTGTGTAATTTTTTTGGATACAGAATGAAAAAAAATCTCTTTGAACATCTTTGTGTCCAAACTAGTATGACGTGCAACCGAAGATCATTATCTTACAACTCTGGGGGATGGACGTGCTCTGTCTTCTCAGTGACTCAGGATCAAGTGTTGAATGACCTTTCACACAACAAAGATACGTTTTGACTTCGGAGCTCAGCTGGTCCTCGTTCCGTCCATCTGTGCAGGTGTACCTAACCTTGCCCTCTCTCTGCCCTGTAGGAAGCATCGCCTGCCTCTGGTGGGACCCTATTCAGCGGTTACTCTTCTCAGGAGCCTCTGACAACAGCATCATCATGTGGGACATCGGCGGCCGGAAAGGCCGCACGCTCTTGCTGCAAGGCCATCAGTGCGTGACTGTTTGTGGGGGTGGGGACTGAACCGGAGTCTGCGGGGGCGGGGTGCAGCTTTCGTAGTCTGCTACTGCTTTCTCAAACCCCATCTGTTAAGACAGCCATTTGCTGGATCTCACTCAGTCCCTTTTTTTTTTTTTTTTAAGATTTTCATTTATTTATTTGACACACAGAGAGAGATTACAAGTAGGCAGAGAGACAGGGAGAGGAGGAAGCAGGCTCCCTGCTGAGCAGAGAGCCCGATGCGGGCCTCGATCCTAGGACACTGAGATCATGACCTGAGCCGAAAGCAGAGGCTTTAACCCACTGAGCCAACCAGGCGCCCTCACTCAGTCCCTTTTAACTGCTCTTCTGTGAGTCCTGAGTGTCTGACGTTGTAGAGCAAAAATAGAGCCCAGGGTCTTCTTCCTTCTTAGTCCAAAGAGCACTTGGCACCTGCCTCTCCCAAGGAGTCACCCTGTTGAAATAACCTGCTCAGGGCCTGGGCGGGGGGTAAGGAGGGCAGGTGAGCCTTTGACTGTGGAAGATTGTTGCGTGGAATACCATGCTGAGCCTGTCTTGAACTGGATGCCTGATTTGTTCTTTTATTCTGAAATGTAACATGTGGGTGTGGTTCGACCTAGTCATCTAAGCTAGAACAGTGTAATACCCAGGCTCTTGCCTTCTGGTTTTGAGAGGGAAGGGACATTGGTCTTTCCTTTCCTCCCCATTGGTTAGCCTGTTGCTGTTTACCATAAGCAGAAGCAGGTTGAAAAGTAGCCAAGGAAAAATTCTTTTTTTTTCTTTTTTTTCTTTTAAGATTTTATTTATTTATTTGACAGAGAGGGAGCATTAAGCAGGGGGAGAGGCAGAGGGAGAGGGAGAACCGGACTCCCTGCTTAGCCGGACTCGATCCCAGGACCCTGGGATCATGACCTGAGCCAGAGACAGATGCTTACTGACCGAGCCCCCCAGGCGCCCCAGGAAAGATTCTTCACACAAGTCTGCAGGGCAGGAGATTGCTTCATAGGGCATCCAGAGAAGGAGTCCGACAAGCACACAGGAAGGGGGCAGATCTCGCCCCATCATTGTGTGTGCATGTGTGTGCATGCGTGAGTGCATGGGCACGTGTGTGTATCAGTCGTCTCTCTAGCGTCTCATCACCTGTTCTTATGGGTTGTGTTCCAGCAAGGGAGTCTCCCCTCCTTTGTTCTTTGTTATGAACAGGTAGGTGAGTCTTGCGTACCTGCAAAGGAATGGACCGCAGTGATTGGTTCTGAAAACAGTAGCCGTTGTCCTCTCTGTGGCCTGCAGTTCTGAGGGACCGACTTGAAAGTGGTGTTCATTTCATAGACGCGGTTATGCTCTGTAATAAGTTACAGACAGTTACAGGCGCTGACTCAAGTTTAGACTAGAAGCCCGGATACCATACCGAATTGTCAGTGATAAGATGCCAGTGGCTGGTTCCAGCCAGGGGAGAGGTTGGAGCCTAAGTGAAGACAGTGCCTGTGTTTCTCCACCTTGAGACAAGTGACCGGTGTGTGTTGTTTACAGTGACAGAGTGCAGTCGCTGTGTTACCTTCAGCTCACAAGGCAGCTGGTGTCCTGCTCCTCGGATGGTGGGATCGCAGTGTGGAACATGGACGTTAGCAGAGAGGAGGTAAGAGAATGAGCAGGGCGAGGCTGATGTGGACGGGTCCCCGAGGACCTGGCTTCTTGGCCTCCCACTGCGCTGGCTCTGGTGCTGACCAGGGCACACACAGCCCAGCCCCTCTCCCTTATGCTCACCGGTTATTGTCTGGCTGGTTAAGGTCCTGCGTGTCACTTTGCCCCACGCCCTCTCCCCACGTGAGAGCTTCCACAGTGACAAGCATTGCCTGCAGACCGAGCATGTGGGCTGTGTTCGCTCTGGAGACGTGCACCGAGAACACGCTGGAGACAGGCCCCCGTGTCGCCGGGGCACTGGGAAGCGCTGTGGTGGCCCCACGGCATCCCTGTTACCCGATGATCTGGGAGGCCTGCTGTGACCAGTGCCCGGGACCTCGCCCGGTGCCTCACGTTCTCCTGGGAGACGGTATCTCTGTCCTCTGCTTTTATTTTCCACTGAGCGCACGTCGACATAGTGTTCTTCGCAGGAGACCTGAGTTCTAATTTTCTAAGACCTTGTTTAGAGGAGTGTCATTGTCTCTCTGAGTGTCCATTCTCCCCTCCCTCAAGTAGAATCGTTCAGTGACACAACTTCCAGAGCTCTTCTAGTTCTTGAGACAGATGCACTGATTGTCTGAACAACCTCGCCATCGTCTTCTAAGTTGAGAAATGATTGACGTGTATATTTACATGAACTTCAGGTGTAAACACAGCAATTCAGCATTCGTATGTATTGGGCCATGATCCCCACGGTGAGCCCGGTTAGCATCCAGCACCTCCCATCGTTACAAAACTATAATTTCTTGTGTTGAAGAAGGTACACTCCATAATTGTGTAATCGTGAAGGTGGGAATCTTGCTTTTCTTTTGCAACTTGTTTTTCTAAAAGAGTTTATCAAGGATAAGAGTAGTGGATTGAAATCCAAGTGGGTTGGCCCTTAGGAAACCCCAAGATTCTTGGGTCACCTTTTGACCCCCTTCACTCCTTTCCCCCACCTCCAACCTTCTCCTCTAGCAACCACCAGTCTGCTCTCTCATCTGTGGGCATCTTGGTCTTTTTTTCTATTTTACATAATGCTGCAGTGAGCATTCTTGACCTTGTCATTGTGTGATTGTTCAATTATTTATTTCAGACGGATTTCTGAAAATAGACCTTCTGGGACGAGGAGATGTACATTCTTAAGGCTTTTTATAGATGTTGTCAGCTGACTTCCAGGCAGGATTTCCATTCTCATGTCTGCCAGCACGGGTATTATCTGTCTTTCCAACCTGTGATGTAAATAGCAGAAGAGTTGCCTTTTTGTTGACTCAGAAGAGATTTTAGAGTATGAGGCACTAAGGACTTACCGTTGAACTTCAGGCATCTTCTGAGCCCCAGCAGGGTGGTTCGCAGGTCTGTGGTGCGTCTGCCTCACAAAGGGCTTATGATGCTGCATGGCCCTACACAGGCTGTGCAACGTCACCAGAGTGCTGCAGAGGCGAGGTGCGCCCCGTCTAAGCAGACGCCTGGCATGGGCGCGCCGTTCCCACCACACTCTGCACACATCTGCTCCGTGGCACCTCCGATTACCTGGGAGTCTCGTTTTCACTGAATAAACCTGCATCTTAGGCAGACCACAGAAATCGTAATCACGGCAACATTACTCATTTCCGGGCTTTATGGCTACCATGCTCCATACGCAAAGATTCTTGCCTGCTTTCTGTAGGCTTGTAATCTCATGAAGGAAGTAGACTACCCTATACCATAAATAATAAAATGAAGTCCATATGTGCAGAAGTAGTGACTGCTAGCTTTTCTAGTAACCTCGTGAGATGAGTTAAGTAGAGGAAATCTTTTTTTTTTTTTTTTAAAGATTTTATTTATTCATTTGACACAGAGAGAGAGATTACAAGTAGGCAGAGAGGCAGGCAGAGAGAGAGGAGGAGGAAGCGGGCTCCCCGCTGAGCAGAGAGCCCGATGTGGGCCTCGATCCCAGGACCCTGGGATCATGCCCTGAGCCGAAGGCAGCGGCTTTAACCCACTGAGCCACCCAGGCGCCCCAAGTAGAGGAAATCTTGATTACTTGTGTGCTGGCAGGTATTTTGGTAAGGCTTAAGGGAAATCATTAAATACATATAACATTAGCTTAATATTAATTATGGACACTTTCCTTACAAGGATTTATTTTAACTGTGTGTTACAACAGCTGCTAGATACAGGTGTCGAGAACAACTAGTATACTCTTCGGTTTCCTGGACTGTTGGTCTCTTTTATTGTTGTTGAGAACACAGCTAACTCAGAGGCTGTGTTCCCTGGAGCGAGTGCGGCTGGTGGTTCTCCTAAGGGCTTATCCACTTGGATTTCTGTCCACTGTTCTAATCCTTGGTAAATTCTTTTAGAAAAGAATGACAAAATAAAAGCAAGATTCCCACCTTCAAGGCTACACGATTGTGGAGTTTATCTGTACGTCTAGAGAAAGAAAAGACAGCCCCATCGCTCCGGCTGCTTCCTATGTAGGCGATTCTCTCTAATTGTTTGTGGAAGATTACCCTCGATCACTTGCATGCTGGCTGCTAACACATCACACTCGACTAGCTTTTCTCTCAGTAGTTGACAGTGTTGGTGAGGAAGCAAATTATGTCCAAAAGATGCATTTATTGGGGCACTTGGGTTTCAGTTCAGGTCATGATCTCAGGGTTCTGAGATCGAGCCCCACATTGGGGTCCACGCTCATTGCGGAATCTGCCTGAGATTCTTTTTCCCTCTCCCTCTGCCCCACCCCAATGTGCTTTGTCCATCTCTCTCTCTCTAAAATAAACAAGTAAATCTTTTTAAAACTGCATTATTTTTAGTAGTTTTATTTTTTTTTAAACCAGCTGAGTATAGTGAAAAGGGAGACAGCCTATGATCTATAAGGTTCTGGCCCTGGGTTAGGGTTTGTACAATTTGTAGGCCTTCCTTAGGCAAAGGCATAGAGAATTAGTCCCCGACTCTCTAACCCCATACTGCTTGCTTGGAATTTCTTTCTGAGTCACCTGGAAATACTGATTGGGGCAGTTGCCTCCCTGCCAGATCATAATTAGAGGGGCTCCCTTTTGGAAGTAGGCATGAACTATAAATGAGCAAGTAATAATTACAATGGATCCTCTTTGAAAAAGAGAACTTTTAAACTCGTAGCTCACAGGATGTATAAGGGCACACGTTAGTGTATGTGGTTAATACACGTTAGTACATTGTGTGTTCTCGCAGCAGCTGGTAATAGCGGTGCAGGGGGTTATTCTTGGTACTTCATCTTTGAGCAGACGAGGCAGATGGAGCAGAATACCTGATCAATGTTCTCTTGCTCTTCTTAGGAAAGGAGATTTTTTTCTCTGTAGGGAGTAAGCACATAACAGGATGGTTCCTGACAGCATAGAGCATAGCACTTCATCCTGTTAAAAGCAACAAAGGGACAGATATTTCTTACCATAAACCTGTGGGAAGCCTCCTTATTTCTGATGTTTTTTGTTATCTCAGATTACTTCAGGCCTACCCGTCTTCCTTTGAGCCCCTCTTTCCTGCAGCTCAGCAAAGTAATATTCTGTCTTCAACCCCTACACGGAACGATGCTCCCGAGGGTGGGGACCCGGTTCAGCTGGCGGGCACGGCCCCCAGCACGTGTGGAGACCTCGCGTGCTCAGCCCCAGGGGCCCCACGTGCGGCTGCCGCGCGGACTGTGGTGCACGGCCCGGGCGGACTCGGGCTGCGCTGCTGCGTGTCCCTGGGTCGCCACCCACGCCGCCGCACAGACAGGGGTTCCGGGGGCAGAGCCACGGTTTCTCTGCTGCACAATGAGGTCGACGCTGCTCTGTCTCCCCTGGGGTTGTATGGAACGTGGGCGAAGTACGGCCCAGCCGATCCTCGCTGTGTGGCCTGGACTTACACGATTCTTTGCACACCAGGCACTGCGAGTGCGTCAGCCGTGTTCACTCATCCCTCCCTCACACCCTCGCAGCGGGGAGACTCGTGTTTGAATCTTGCTGCCGTGACCACGTCTCGCACTTTGTCCCGTGTGCCTGTGGTTCTCTGGGAGCCCCGCTGGCAGGTGGGGTGGAGACCAGGCCGTAGGACCGGGCCGTGGCCCCTGCGTCCCCTCCCCTGTGCCACCGGCGGCAGGACCCACGGGGGGGACGTCGTGCTCCAGCGCGGTCCCCAGACCGCCTTCCCTGTTCTGTGGCCCTCAGAAACCGAGAGGCGATTCCGCAGCCGGACGGTGACGTTTCCCACGGAGGTGCCCGCGTCAGTTGCTCCGTCTGTCCTCCCGTCTTTGCACTACGTCTCCGGTTATTCAAAGGAACCTCTCTTCTGTCCGAGCACATGTCATGCGATTTGTGAGCGGCCCCCCCGCCCCCACCAAGAAACACCTTTGTCATGGCTGTCGTGTGTAGAAATAGTTCTAATGACATATCTAAAATAAGAAATAGGAAAGCCAAAAGTTCTGATGCAATAGGAAGCAAAATAAGGAAGTAGGGGCACCGGTCCTTGAAGCCCCCAGAAGTCCCGGTTTGAGTGCTGAAAGCCCTCTGTCTATACTGCCTGTTTGA
Source organism: Ailurus styani (assembly GCA_002007465.1). Classification (NCBI taxonomy): domain Eukaryota; kingdom Metazoa; phylum Chordata; class Mammalia; order Carnivora; family Ailuridae; genus Ailurus; species Ailurus styani. The sequence goes on from LNAC01000079.1 coordinate 3,546,435, forward strand.
GAAGGGTCGGTGTGATGCAGTGTCTCTGCTCTCCCAGCATTGTCTCCTCTTACCACGGATGTTTTTCTTGTGCGTCCCAATTTCAAGATCAAAAAAGGATTATTTCATCATAGTCTCTTTGGCTTAACTGGTAGAAATGCATGTTTTCTATTTGTGCACATTTATAATGATAAGTGATTGAGGGTGAATAATAGCTTTGAACAGTTTCATCTTGTAATAGGGTACAATGTGGTTTTTTTTTTTTTTTTGCTTTTTTTAAAGATTTTATTTATTGGAGGGAGGGAGGGAGCTTGGGAGCAGGAGTGGGGGAGGGGCAGAAGGAGAAGCAGGCTTCCCACTGAGTAGGGAGCCCGACTGTGACCTGGGGCACCATCCCAGGACCCTGAGATCATGACCTGAGACGAAGGCAGGCGCTTAACTGACTGAGCCACCCAGGCGCCCCTAATTGGGTACAATTTGTAATGGTTTGTTTAGAGAAATATTTTCTAAGTTCTCTTTAAAGCAATGCTGAGACTTTAGTCATCCTGTTTCAATAAAAATTCATCAAGAAGCTAGTCTGTGACAGGCTATCCCTACGTAAAGACGGGAGAGCCCGGTGATTAACAGGTTAGTGGCAGAAAGAAAATGTCCATAACAGATGACAGCACAGAGAGGCCAGTGCTGGAGCGGAGGTCCGGGAGTGGTTGTGCACACAGGAGAAGGTGCCGCTCCTGGGAGCTGGGGGTATGGGGCGGGGGGCAAATCTGTCAGACACGAGCCACACCTGGAAGGACTCTCCTGTTGGCCACCCTGTGACCTCACAAGACTTCCCAAGTGGTCGTTCACTAGATTCGGTAAAAAATGGGCTTTCATTCAACCAGATATAGATACTAAAAAGCATCTGGGACAGAAAAGAAATATATGAAGACAACCTTTAGGAGTTCACAGTGAAACTAAATTACTCCTATTTTATAAATTAAAAATGATAGAGATTACTGAAAACACATAATATTGAATATGGAAAAAGCTAAAAGGAGGACTTTTTTAAAAAACGCTAACAACCGGGCGCCTGGGTGGCTCAGCGGTTTAAAGCCTCTGCCTTCGGCTCAGGTCATGATCTCAGGGTCCTGGGATCGAGGCCCACATCGGGCTCTCTGCTCGGCAGGGAGCCTGCTTCCTCCTCTCCCTGTCTCTCTGCCTGCCTCTCTGCCTACTTGTAATCTCTCTCTCTCTCTCTGTCAAATAAATAAATAAAATCTTTAAAAAAAATAAAAAATAAATAAATAAATAAATAAAAATAAAAAAAAATAAAAAACGCTAACAACCAACAAGGTCTGAAACTGTGGCATTAACCCTGAGAAATCCTTGTAAACAAGGAGATGCTCCAATGATGACTTTGATTTTCTTCTCCCCCCAGGCTCCTCAGTGGTTAGAGAGTGATTCTTGCCAGAAATGCGAGCAGCCCTTTTTCTGGAATATAAAACAGATGTGGGACACAAAGACACTGGGGTTGAGACAGGTGAGTAGCTGACATTGTACTGTCACTGGATTAATCATGTATTTTGTTCTTTGTGGTATTAATTTGTCATTTTGTTGAGAATCCTCCTTTTTTTCTATAAGTGCTGTGAATGACTGCATTTTTGAGATCACCATCTGTGTGTAACAAGCCATGAGTTGGACCTTTCCTGGGGCAGCAAGATTATTACCTAAGTGTTCCATCACTTGTCCAGTGTTGGAGAAGCACGGATGCACGGAAAACACTGAGAGCCTCTCTGTAAATACACGAAAGATCCTTCAGTGTAGGAGTATGGCTTGTTCAAGTCAGCGTTCTGTGCTAACTACGCTCAGGATGAGAATGAAGCAGGTCCAAGGACAGTAAACTTAGGCTTTCACTATTTGTTAAAAATGTAACAATTTGGCCCTCACTGGAGTACTCTGACACTAAGAATTTTAAGTTATTCACAGATTGTTCCATATGGAACGTTTTTATTAAGCATGTTTCTGGTTCTCTCTCTCTCTCTCTCTTTTTGATAAGAGGAACATTTCCCAACCAAATAGCCTATAGATTTCAAAAATGGCCTTATCACTAGGTATTCATGTCATTCTAAAGTTCTACAAAAAACATATTTCTACAGCAACCTTGAAGGTAGCCCACTCAGATTGAATCTGAATTCAATATGAATTGGTGCGGGTAAGTAATAAAGAATGCTGATTTTATTTCTTTGCACCTCTATGAGGAGTTGGCCTAAAGTTTGTGTGTGTTAATAAACTTTCTTTAATGTTACTTACAAAGCTACTCTCCCACAAGGTCTGCTGTGAGACTGGCAGGCAGTGCAGGGGTGATCTTAGCATCCCTATAACATTCTGATGCTCAGGAATGGAACCCGACTTCTGAGTTCCATGGTTAGCCTGCTTCCCGCAATGCATGTCTGCTGGTAACTAGTGCATTGTAAATGGGCGAGATAATCCCTGCCTCTACAGGAGACGCGAAGACGTTAATTTCCATCGTGTGAATTAACTACTAGAAGAGAGAGGAAAGGTATAGGTCACTAAAGTTTCAGTGGTAGAAGAATATGACTAAATTAATAACCGGACTATTTTGAATGTTCTTGAAGCTTATTTCCAGAATCACAGTTCGAAGGATTAAAAGATGGTAAAACATATAATTATGGATATCTATTTATTAACGAGTTCATATTACTTTATTTCAGAACTTTTCTCTGACATAGGAATAGATTTTTTTTCCTGAAACCTCTAGTCATTTGAGCTTCGAAATGAACTCGAAGTCAGTTTTAATAATGTTGTTTGTGGGGCTCTAGACAGATAATGTGAATGAAGAAAAAGCAGTATTTGACCAGTTAAACAAGGATCTTTGGGAATCCTTGACAAACGTTGACACCTCTGCCTTTTGGGTTAATGGTACATCGAATGGGGGCCATTCGGGGCGAAGTCTTCCCCACTCCCACCCTCCTGCCCTGGGGGAACGGGAGCAAAAATTAAACTTCTCCTCTTCCTCCCTCCGGTGGTCGTGAAGCATCACTGCCGGAAGTGCGGGCAGGCCGTGTGCGGGAAGTGCAGCAGCAAGCGCTCCAGCTACCCCGTCATGGGCTTCGAGTTCCAGGTCCGGGTGTGCGACGCCTGCTATGACTCCATCAAAGACGAGGAGTGAGTGCTCGCGGGTCTTTGTCTTACTGGGTGCCCGCGGGGGGAGGGCCTGAGAAGTGACCCCCCCCCCCCCCCCCNTCCCAGCGCCGTAAACCACCTGCGGGGAGGGAAGTCTGTCCTCGCTGTGTGAGTGCGGACGCGTTTCTCCCGAACGCCGCGAGGCACGGCCTTGCTCAGACCAGGGCGGCTGCCGAGCCGCTGGGCATCCCCGAGCCCTGCAGGGTCTGCACCCTGATGGCAGCGGCCGAGCCCCAGCCCTGCTCACGTGGGCCTGGGAACTTCATTTCCTTTGCCTTCCCTTTGAGCCGTCTCGAAAGTGCCAGACTGGCAGACCGTGGCCAAGGCCGAGGCGAGAGGCTAGTCGGCCTCCCTGGGGGCCGTCGACGTGGGCCCGTGAGGAGGCCGGGCCGCGGGCGCAGGGGCGGCGCGAGGTCCGGTGCCTGAGCTGCGCCGGGGGGCCCAGAGGCTTCGGGAGCCCCCCGTGAGGGTCTCGTCCACGGGGCAGGACCGCCCGCGGTGTAGGGCCTCGGCCCGATTTAGGCCCATGTTCGGTGGCATCCTGGCCTTTCCACTGAAAAAATAAAAACCCGTCATTTGGAGAGTTTTGCCGGACCTTCTGTAGAGCAGTCGTCAGCTTATCCGGCCCTCTGTCCTCTCATGAAAAACAGTTTTCCAAACTGGAGCCGCGTTTTTAGGAGTCAGTTTGAGCGCCGTCGTTGTTACGTCGCAGCGAAAAACCCTGTTGTTCCCTCAGCTCTGGAAACAGGCGAGCTTTCAGCGGCCTCTGTTCTCTTCTCTCTCCGTCAGCCGGACTTCGCTCGCCACCTTTCATGAGGGCAAACATAACATCTCCCACATGTCCATGGACGTCGCTCGGGGCCTGATGGTGACCTGCGGGACCGACCGCATCGTGAAGGTAACGTGCTCGGGGGGTCCCGGGGAGCGTCTGTGCGGCGAGCGCTCTGCGCCTGCGCCGCGGGCCGACGCTCGGTCGGGCCTCGCCTTCCGGTCGGCGGGCTCGCCGGCCCTTCCCCGGAGCAGCCGTGCAGCCTGCAGCGGGAGGCGAAGCCCGCGTGACACGCTGCACGTTTGCGACTCTCCCGTGGGTCGCGGCCCCTCCTGCAGGGGGGTTTCCTGCGCCGCCTCCCTCTCTCAGAGCAGCTGCTGGGGCTGGTGTACCCCGGGGTCGCCGTCCGCCCCGGGGGTCCCGCCAGCGCCTCTCCCTGGTCGTCCTCCCCCGGCTGGCGCACGCTCGGCCTGGCTAGGTTTCCCAGTTGTGGGGAGTAAGCAGATGTTCTGTCACTAAATCCCTCGGGTCACCCACACAGAAGTGCAAAGCAGGTGTTTTACACTGAGCACCACTGCAGGGTGGCGAAACCGTGACACACTTTATTTCATAATTTTTTTTTTAAATCGGGGCTTTTCCCAGTGGGCTTTTTATTAAAAATGAAATTGGATTTATAGCGAGACATCATTATTATGTCGTTTCCAGGTCTCAGGATACCCCTTACAAGCTTTTTTCACATTTTAGTGCACTGAGGGGTTTCGTCTGTAGATCTTGAGAAGGTTTTGTAGTGAAAGAATGACAGAATGAGTTCTTCTGTCCCCCTTTCCAGTTAAATAGATGTGTGGCGCGAGCTCTGGTTCCGGGCCCTGTGGTGAGCGCTGCCTTCTCTGGCGTGTTCTTTCTCTTGCAGATATGGGACATGACGCCCGTGGTGGGCTGCAGTCTGGCCACTGGGTTTGCTCCGCGTTGATCCGGGAGCCGGGCGCGGTCGCACCTTCCCCGCGGCCCCCTTCACCAACGCAGCCCTTCCCCGCGGCTCCGTGCTCACGGTCACGTGAATGGACAGTAGCCGCGTACACAACAAAGCAACACTTTTAAAGAGAAGAACATGGAAGGTGTGTTTGGGGGCCTTTGTGGAACTACCTGGGGGGACGAATGTGGAAAAAACGTTCATCGGTAGGGGTTCCCTGAGGAAAGGAATGACTTAAGTGAGACTTCATGAGCGGCGCGCTCGCGTGTGCTGAAGGAGGCATTCGGCCAACGAGAGCTGTGGAGGAAAAACCATTGAACGAAAGCGTTAAAGCAGTTCCAAGTGCAAACCCTCTTCCTCTCAGACTTGCCGGCCGTGCACGGGCTCCTATGGCTCTATTGTTAGAGCAGGGATCAGGGGAGGAGGACTCGCTGTCTCCTCCTCGAGGGGTGCAGGAGGACCCCAAGAGCCCAGAGATCTCTCCTTCCTCACTGGCAGGATGTGAATTCTCTCTACACCTAGTGATTCTTCTCGGAGATCTCTGTTCTCGCCATGTAGCGCCATTATCTGCACTTGGTGTCGGGAGCGCTCGGTTTCCTCTTCCCAGTCAGCCAGTGTGCCAGGGGCCGACCTTCCTGGTTGTTACCAAGTGAGCTGTAAAATGTCTGTATTAACCCAGGCAGCCCACACCCTTCCCTCTCCCCAAAATGTGCTCTGAGGACAAAACGTTTTTATGGTGCTGTTACCGTGGGACTCACACAAGCCGCCTGATCTCTCCCTGCTGTCAGTAACGACGTGTGGAAAATGGAACGCCAGCCCAGCCCGCAGCGTGACGGTGAAGGGGGACGATCAGGCCGCTCCACGGAACAGCCCAGTCCTCCTAAAAGGACGCATTCTGTCTGTAGTTCCAAGACGGGCCCCTGTGATATCGTGGCAGTTGAATAATAATACACCTCAGAACAGAACTCCAAAGCTTTTTAAACAATGTTGACTTTTCGTTGTAAGGCGTATTATCACCATCTCATAGAAGGGAATTAATTAGTAACCCAGAGCAGGAATTGTTAACCAGGTCCTGCACAGTAATTCCTCACTTGTAAATTGCTTTCCTAGCAACTAGAGAATTCTCTTGTATCAAATGGCAGTTTTAAAGTTTTTGGCCACTTAGTATTGGGATGAGGAAGAGATGGGGCATGGGAGAGCCCGTCTTTTAATATTCCAATATTTACTTCTTTGATGGATTGTTTTTAACAATAGGACACATACCTATTACTTTAGGGCCTTGCAAGTGAGTGGAGAGAGGCCTACTTTTCTTAAAGACAAATTTTAAAGTAGATAGCAGCAGTATTTTTGTTAGTCTTACTAGTGGATATTGATAAAAACTCACTACTGCCTCACTGTGTTGGGATCAAATCAAGACAGCATGGTGGTTCTCTGTGATACCAGGAAAGGATTAAATCTTTTTTTTTTTTTTTTGACAACTGAGAGAGACTGTAATATTTTAAGACAGATGATTAAAATGTCTTACTGGCCAAGTGACACAAATAATAAGGAAAGGAGACCAGGTACCTCATATTCTAGAATGATCTGCATTAAAAATTGACTTGCTTTCAGAAATAAGACTGAAGGGTTTTGTTGCTCCATATAATTTTTGTGTTCTATCACCTGAAAACGTTGTTTCCTTTAAAAACTTTTTGTGAGCTCTTTGGAAAATGTATGATATTAGTGCAGAAGAGATGGGCTCTCACAGGGCAGTGTCGAATGTTAGCTCTCGTTCAGTTAATGGTCCAGCTCACACAAAGGTGCTATCCTGGGGATGTCATGAAGCCCTGAAAGGAAAATAGGATATGACCTGTTTCTTGCCATGTTGACGAATACTGAACTGTGGTTTTTGTTTGCCTTTAACTTCTGTAACATGTGATTTTATGATGTCTGTGGTAGACTGAGCACAATATCATGCTGTAGCTTTCCGCCTTCTTTTATTTTAAAAACTTCGGAATGAAAAATGCAGTGTTCTGTAGAGAATATAAAGTTGTGAGAGCACCTCCTAAGGGGTTAATAAGCTAATATAAATCAAAGAGAAAGGCATTATGTAAGGAAGAATTAGAGAGGGGTACCGGTAAATGGAAAGAATGTTTCAATTAACTTTTCTCTCCACCAGAGTCTGTTAGCACTTTTCACCTTAAGAACACACATAGCTGGCTTGTCTTGTCTCTACTACTCACTAGGGAGCAAATGGGATAATATTTTTTATAGAGGTGGGCAAAAATTATTTTCTCAATTCTGCTGACTGGACACATAAGGAAGATCCAGCTAGGCTTCTAGTTATGGCCTTATTTTGACTGCGTTACTCTTAAACGGGTCATTTAAAATAGCTCTTCAAGTAACAGTTCATGGTTTTTCCATTCCTGAATACTCACGCTAATTTCTGCCACTAGGGATTAAGAAGTACAGAATGTTAGGGAAGATCCTTATGTTTTGGATCTAGTATGTCTGCGATAAGGAAATGTCAGTTCTTCATTTGAGACGTGTTCTCAAATTGCTTTTTTTTTTTTCAGTGCAAATGATAGAAATACCCCCGTGGCATTAGCTGGAAACAGATTATTCAGTATACTGTAAATCTCTGTTTACGATGTCCTACTTCTGTCCTGCTGCCTGGAGGATATGAACAAAAAATAGCACTCTAGAACGCGTCACTTGGCTCTCCCCTAAAGAATTCAATTTACTAGTACCTACATTTTTAATCTGTTGAAACTGACCTAAATATGTAATAAATTCCACATTGACTCAGAGCCGAGGAAATACTTTCTGAATTGGGTTTCATTCAGTTACTTCCTACTTCCGTTACTGGATCTGGTGTCTTCTAAAATGTTAAGGAACCAGTTACTATTAATGATAAACCATCTGCTCATTATAAATGTGAGGTTTAACAAATAAGTAATACATGCTCTTATTTATTCAAGTGTCTATTGCTTAATTGTTAACTGTGAGCAGATTATTGAATGCCTACTCTATTTTCTGCAGTTTACTATACAGTAACTCCTTGTGCAACGAATTTATATTAGAATACAATTTAAAGTGTTTTACTCTATAGCGTTTTTGACTGGGGAAGCAAAGGGCAGTGTGGATTAGTACATTTTGTCTTGTACTAGCTATGTTTCTATGAGATATGGTGCCCCTGTGAATCCCAGAGGGTTAGAAAACTGTTCTTTGCTCCTGTTTGTGGGTTCTGTTTTTGTGGGTTGGTTTTTTGGTTTTTTTTTGAGAATATACATACATAATAAAATGTTCCTTGCTTGTTACTCTTTTGCTTAATTTAGCTTTTGTTATGTTTGATACGAACACAGGGCAGTAATACCAGCCGGCCTGTATTTAGCACACTCTGTGCTGGTGCTCTGCCTGCCTTCTGCTCTTCAATCCTGGCGACACTTCCCGGGGCGCTACTGTCCCTGTTTGACAGATGAGAAACTAAGAAGATCCTGTCCATTGGTCCGTCTGACTTGAAAGCACTTGAGTTCTCCATACCACCTGCTTTCACGTGCTAGCGTGTAACGAGTGTCTCCTGTAAGGGATCAGGGTTAGATATTATATCTCTTGAAGTTTGTGAAGCCCCGGAGTCCGATTGCTCTGGAAGTCTAGGCTCCCCGAGTTACTTGGGGACACTGGCATCTGTGCCCCAGTTCTCCACATCGGCAGCTCGGTCTTGTGAATAAACACAGGCTGGTTCAGACCCAGGGGAATGGATTCCTCTGCTTAACTGATAGGAAGTTGGTTTCTTAGAAACCAGCGTGGCAGTTTACTGTGTTTCTTCAAAGCAATATAGCTTTATTTAATAAATAATATGTAATACAATAATATGTAATAAAAAAGAATAAAAAGAAAACGAAAATAAAAAGATAATACCAAAAAGCATTAAAAAATATTTGCTTTAAGGACTCTGCCCCACCAGCTCGGGGAAACACTTGAACCTGGGCTGTATGTCTTCCAGTGTTTTCCTTAAATGCATCCGAGCGTCTGTAACAGGACACCTATGGATACAGTTTTAAGGGGCCTTACTTTTCCTGCCGCCCGACGTATTTCGGATCGTGTGCCCGCATCAACAAATAGAGTTCGGGCGCCTGGGTGGCTCGGTGGGTTAAAGCCTCTGCCTTCGGCTCAGGTCATGATCTCAGAGTCCTGGGATCGAGGCCCGCATCAGGCTCCCTGCTCGGCGGGGAGCCTGCTTCCTCCTCTCTCTCTCTCTCTGCCTGCCTCTCTGCCTACTTGCGATCTCTCTCTGTCAAATAAATAAATCTTTAAAAAACAAAAACAAAAACCAAATAGAGCTCCACGCGAGCATTTGCAGCGGTGGTGGATGCCAGCGCTGGGCAGCGGGGCCTGCGCGGTAGGTGCTGGTCTGCGGCGCTTGGAGGGTCGGCGAGGCCACGTGACTTGCTTTAGCCAATGAAGTGCGGGCAGGAGCGTTTCATGGCGGGTGAGAGGCTTAACCTCCGTGGGTTTCCCGCAGGGGTCACCGAAGTGCGTGTTGATAGAGAAGATCCCGTGGAGCCCGGCTGCCTGGACCTGCAGTGGACTTTGCATGGGAGATCAATAAATCTTTGTTGTTTCAGTCCGCTGAGGTTGGGTGAGTGTGTGTGTGTGTGCGTGTGCCTGTGCGTGTGTGTGCTCTGCGGCATCACCTAGCCTGGAGAGCAGGATCCCGTCGTTCTATTATGTGGCTCAACTGTCGATTATTTTACAAATTCCATGTTGAACCTAGACCATATATTTTTTGAATTTTATTTTTATTTTATTTTATTTTATTTTTAAGATTTTATTTATTTATTTCACAGAGGGAGAGAGATCACAGGAGGCAGAGAGGCAGGCAGAGGGGGGGGGGAAGCAGGCTCCCCGCTGAGCAGGGAGCCAGATGCGGGCCTTGATCCCAGGACCCTGAGATCATGACCTGAGCCGAAAGCAGAGGCTTTAACCCACTGAGCCACCCAGGCGCCCTATTTTTTGAATTTTCGTTAAAACGTTTCAAAAATACTAAATTCAGCGTGCTTGTATGTTCATCTTTGCCCACTTTTCCAGTTATTTACATAGGATACTTAAACGTGAAGAATTACTAGGTCAAAGAATATGCGTATTTTAACTTTATTATTATTACTGCTAGTATCTTCGCACCATTGCCAACACTTGAATTTTCTTCCTTTGAATAGGAAATAAAAGGCACATGTTCATGTCTTAATAATATATGGCATTCCAGTTTATTTATTTACAGAAAGAATTCTATCTGCCAAACAGACCGTGTATTTTTTTTTTTTAAGATTTGTCTATTTTTTTGAGGGCATGAGCAGGAGCAGCAGAGGGAGAGGGAGAGAGATTATCAAGCAGGCTCTGCACCAAGGGCAGAGCCTGGTGTGGGGCTCGATCTCATGACCCAAAGATCACGACCTGAGCTGAAACCAAGAGTTGGATATTTAACCGGCTGCACCACCCAGATGCCCCCAACCACACATATCTTTCGGACAGTCCAGATAGAACCTGAATCATCATTGGAAGGCTGCTCGGCAGCCAAGGACACAGGGAGACGGGTTGGCTGGGTGACATGCCATCATGACAGCCTAATGTGCTCACTGCCAAGGTTGCTGGACAATGGAAACACATGAGCAAGTTCTTGTTTCTGGACTTCCCTTTGTAGATTTCATCTAACTTACCCTTCATTTGTAAAACACATGCTCAGGTGAGTGGTTCAAGTATTGGAGTTCCAGCCTTCCTTCCCTTCACTCTTCAGTTCCTGAGTCTCCTTGGCTATACCTTAGATCTTTCTCTAAATCTTTGCACTATACATGCAAACTATCCCTTAGGAAGCCTATTATATATTGGTACATACAGTTTCTCAAGAAAGCAGAGAAACACATTTTGGGCCCACCTTCAGTGTTGTCATCTGTAGCGTAGAAGCAGGGCCTGAGACAACCTCCCAGGTCACACCCAAGTGGGAGATTGAAGGTTCAAGTTCAGTCTTTCTGACCTCAAAGCCCATGCTCCTTTTTGTCTTACCCGATCTGGCTCGTTCACATTTGAAGAAATTTTAGATCCTGAGTTTTGACATTCTGGAGAAAGATACAGTAATAGACATTTCATTACAGCATTAGCAAGGCAATGTGGTGTATTTTCCCACACCCACGAGTTCCAGTAGAACTCTGTGAGAGCTGTGACATCTAATATCTTGCTGCAGGAGTCCTAGCAGCTGTTAATCTATCAAATGGATTTCAAGTTGCACATGTGTGCTGAAAACATAGGCAGGGTTGCAGACACAAACCTGAGTACAAGCCTATGGGCTCTACCTTGCAAATGTATCCCAACATGGCCCCTTTGCACCACTGAGCTGCTCTTACCATGGTCCAGACCAGTGTTATCTGGATGATTCCATTAGCCTCCTTTTTTTTTTTTTTTAAGATTTTATTTATTTGAGAGAGGGAGAGAGCATAAGCAGGGAGAAGGGGCAGAGGGAGAGAGAGGGAGAAGCAGACTCCCCACTGAACAAGGAGCCTGATGCGGGGCTCCATCCCAGGATCCTGGGATCACAACCTGAGCTGAAGGCAGATGTTTAACTAGACTGAGCCACCCAGGCGCCCCAGATTCTATTAGCCTCCTAAGCAGTCCCCCTGCTCCTGCCCCTCTCATCCTGTTCCCAACACACCTGTTTTGTTTTGTTTTAAGATTTTATAAAAAATAAATAAATAAAAATAAAAAAACAAAGATTTTATTTATTTATTTGACACAGAGAGATCACAAGTAGGCAGAGAGGCAGGCAGAGAGAGAGGAGGAAGCAGGCTCCCC
>LNAC01000079.1:3558233-3582203 GCA_002007465.1 Ailurus styani
AAAAAAAAAAAAAAGATTTTATAAAAAAAAATAAATAAAAATAAAAAAACAAAGATTTTATTTATTTATTTGACACAGAGAGATCACAAGTAGGCAGAGAGGCAGGCAGAGAGAGAGGAGGAAGCAGGCTCCCCGATGAGCAGGGAGCCCGATGCAGGCCTCGATCCCAGGACCCTGAGATGATGACCTGAGCCGAAGGCAGAGGCTTTAACCCACTGAGCCACCCAGGCGTCCCCCAACACACCTGTTAAAACATGACTCAGATCATGCCATCCCTGTGCACAAAACCCTCACAGTTCATCCTATTCAGCAGAAGCCCAAGTTCTAAAATGGCCCACTATTCCTTCCCTGATGTCTATGTTCTCCTGGCTTACTCCTGTCTACCCTCATAGTTCTCACTTACCTCCTAATTGCTATTGGGACAAGGAAGTTCACACCAATATCATTGAGCTCAGGTGTCAAGCATAGAGTAGGTACTTAACAAATGATGCTTGTATGTGAACAGTTTGGGTACTGTGTGCATAAATGAACTTGTGTGAATCAGAGTTAAGTTTGTGGTGTGGGGTGGTTCCCCCCTGCTGCCATCACTCCCACCCATCCCATTCCACCTACCCAGCCACTTTTAAATTTCCAGAGGCTGGAAGGAGCAGCTGGAGGAAAGTGTAGGGAGGTTACAGTGGATACATTGTTACACAAGAGACATGATGAGATTTTCTTGTTTCCTGCAACCTCAAATGACTCTTCTGGGTGTCTGATCTCCCCAAGACCTACTTTAAGACAGCTCCACAGCTTCATATTTGATGGGTGTAGTGGTTTTAAATATTTCTGCAAATTCTCACTCTTATCAAGTAGTGGGATTTATGTTCCTCCCCTTGAATCTGGGCCAAACTTAGTGACCAGCTGATAGCATATTGCGGAAGTGACTCTACAATGCCTTAGACCAGATCAGAAGAGGCCCTGCAGCTCCCACTTCTCGGGGGAAACCAGCCTCCTGAGGCCTTCTGGTCAGCAGCTGAGCTGAGCTTCCAGCTGGCAGCCCACTATTAACTGCCAGTCAGGCCCGTGACTGCCATCTTGGACATCCAGCCCGGCTGAACTTTCAGATGGCTGCAGATTCAGCCCACAGCTGGGGTAGTAGGAGAGGCCCCAAGTCCCAGGTGAGGCCCCAAGCTGACTAGGTGAGCCCTTCTTAAATTTCTGACCCACCAGACTGTGAACAAAATAAAATGGCTGTTATGAGCTGCTAAGCTGTGGCGTGATTTGTTTCACAGCAATAGTAACCTAAGCAGTGGGCCACTGGACTCAATCCCCCATCTGGGAGCCAAAGAGCAGAGCACTGCCCCCTCCCCACCACCTCCAAGCGAGAAAAGTGATGTGAACACGAGGCAATCACATTAACAGTGAGCTTCTTCAGGAGCAAGATATTTTCCCATAAGGGTCCTTGAAGTGCCCATAGCCAAGGAGTCATGGTCCTCATTATTTTCTTCAGACTTCCTCCATGCTTCTGTCCACCATGGCCATCCTGCTACCTCTACTCCAAATTGTTATTTATGCTTTTGACCACATTGAATTTGGTTTGAACTAACCCAGCCTGGACTACACATATTAGATTCTTATATTGGCCATATTTAAGGGTGCTCACATTTTCCCGTGTTTTTGTCCATTATGTAAACACAAGCTCTGTACCATGATCAGGGCATGGAAGGTTCTGAACTAAAGGAATTTTCAGTTTCCAAGCATTGATGCATGTCTATACTGTGTATGATGTATCTTATTTCATATATAGTGCTCTTACTGATGTAACACCATTCATAAAAAAAATATCGAGTACTTATATATAGGCACTGTTCTAGATTCTTACAAGAACATCACTGGACGGGGCACTTGGGTGGCTCAGATGGTTAAGCATCTGCCTTCTGCTCAGGTCATGGTCTCAGGGTCCTGAGATTGAGCCCCACGTCGGGCTCCCAGCTCAGTGGGGAGTCTGTTTCTCCTTCTCCCTCTGCCTCTCCCCCTGCTTGTGTGCTCTCTGTCTCTCTGTCTCTCTCTCTCTCTCAAATGAATAAATAAAATCTTTAAAAAAAAAATCACTGAACAAAATGGAGATCCCCACCCTTGTGGAGTTCACATTCTTACCGAGGGAGACAGACAGTAAACTATAAGCGTAATAAAAAGACAAATTCTACAGTATGCTAGAAGGTGATGAGTGCCATGGAGAGAAGAAAAAGCAGGTTCCTGGAAATGGAGAATGCACATGGGCAGGGGCCAGTTTGCCAACTGGAGTGATCGGTGTGATACATGCTCAAAGAATTTGAAAGAGGTGAGGAAGATAGCAGAGTGAAAATCAAGGAAAGGAGTCCCAGGCAGAGAAAATAGCTAGACTAAACTCCAAGAGGGGAGTGAGCCGGGTATGTCCAAAGAAAATCAAGGAGCCCAGAGTGGCTGCCTCGAGTAAGGGAAGGTGAGAGTTTTAGCACAGAAGGTGTGAGAGCTCAGTGGGGGCTGGGTCATATAGGGCCTGGTGGGCCTTTGCAAGGATGTTGGCTTTTACTAAGAGTGAGGAGCCATCAGAAGGCTGTGAGTAGGGGCGCCTGGGTGGCTCAGTGGGTTAAGCCTCTGCCTTCAGCTCAGGTCATGATCTCAGGGTCGTGGGATTGAGCCCCAAATCGGGCTCTCTGCTCAGCAGGGAGCCTGCTACCTCCTCTCCCTCTGCCTGCCTCTCTGCCTACTTATGATCTCTCTCTCTGTCAAATAAATAAAATCTTAAAAAAAAAAAAGTCTGTGAGTGTTATCTGACTTGCACCTTGGGAGGGTCACTCTGGCTGCTCTGCCATGAGTACCCTATGGAGGCAAGAGTAGAAGCATGGAGGCTGCTGGAGAGGTTGTGGGGTAACCCAGGACAAATGACAGCTCTCCCAGGAGCAGTGATGAAGGGGGTGAGAAGTGGACACGTTCTAGACATACGTTGATGGAGGAGCCAGCATGACTTCCTCCTGCTGGGGATGGGAGGAGGTATGAGGGAAACTGGCAAGTCAACAGGGACTCCAAGGTCGGCTCCAAGCACCTGGAAGGGTAGAGCTGCTGTATACATAGCTCAGAATTATTCCAGGGATCAATTATTGAAGTGAGAATTAGATGCTGTGGACTCTGGCCTAAATTTGCACTAGTAAAAGAACGCGGCATATCCAGAACCCACCAAGTGCCAAGCCAATACTCCGATACTCTATATGCATTTTTTTTTTCTTTATTTCACCCCACATCCACAAATGAGGCAGGAGCTGCATTTTACAGGGAAGGAAACTAAAGGTCAATGAGGTTCGGAAAAGTCGAACTTGCCCAGCCTGGTAAGTGGGGGGGCAGGAATGGGATGTAATCCCATGTTGTCCCCAAGACCTGTTATTCTCTCTTGTTACTCCTTGTTACTATTTGCTTGTTTTCACAGTGTGTTCCTTAACTGCCCAGTTGTATAAGACAACATTAATTCTTGATCAGAGCGTATCACTGCTTTCTAAACTTCCCCTCTCCTGAGTCAGTAGATACTTCAGTATCTTTTATCGACAAATCCATTTGACTTCCTTTACCCTATTTATTCAGTCTGAATGGCACTCTTCTTTTATTATCTGATACAGCTTGAATATACTCTGCCAAAGACTATTGAAGGTGGGAT
Source organism: Ailurus styani (assembly GCA_002007465.1). Taxonomy (NCBI): domain Eukaryota; kingdom Metazoa; phylum Chordata; class Mammalia; order Carnivora; family Ailuridae; genus Ailurus; species Ailurus styani. Next base: position 3,561,901 of record LNAC01000079.1, read on the forward strand.
GCTTTTGGTCCTACCTATAGTTTTCTAATTACTGATAGATAATTTTTAATCATTGGTAACTATTTATGGCTTCCAAGCTTAGGTATGTGAGTTATCTATAGTTCCTTTGTATCTTTGTTGTGCTGAGTTGGGAAGCGTTTTATTTCTGAAATATTGTGGATTCACTCTGGTGCCAAATGATCTGTTAATTAGGAACGCTTGATATAACTATATTTTGACATCTCGCTGGACTTCTATTACATGCAGATAATCCACAGAAGGATGAAATTGGTGAGATGTAGAAAAGCGAGCATCATTGTTACTGCTCTGTAAATGCCTGTGTCTCTTGGAATGTCCAGCTCCAGGCAAGGAGTCGCGGTGGGAACTTCTCCAGACTATTTTGTTAGATGCCCAGGTCTTCCATCTGAGAAGAGGGGGCCGCAGATGTTTTATTGTCCCATTGTGGAATAGCCATTCCAAATACACCATTTTAGTTCCACGAAGGGTCCACGTTTCCTTTCTCATTACCAGCTGGTCCTGTGAGCTCTTTGGTTTGTGGGGTGCCTGCAAAACCTCGGCTGCTTTTGACTCTGCCTCAAGGCTTTTTAATCTTGGTTCCCTGTTTCCAATTATAATTTAAATTAAAATTGATCATGATTTAATTAAACTGATACTTGCGTGGCCTTAAATTTTCTGCCCTCAGAGACTCACCGGCTGCACCCTAATCCCATCCTGAGTCACATTACCGAGATTGCCTTGGTATTTATCATAATCGGAAGGTATCGTCTTCATTTATTTACTGAGGTGAATAATGTGAAATAGCCCTCTCTCCCATCAGACTATATGTAAAAAGCTCCATGAAAATGTCAACTCTTATCACAAACAGGGCTTGCTAATCCAGTAGGTTTGGGAAGCACAGTGCCTACGGCCCATGATACTTGCAGGGGCTCACACAAACGTCTGAATTTTAAGTTCTTCCAAAAATCAGAAATGCTATTTTCATACTGTTTAATTTTTGTTTTACTGTTTGTTATGCTGTTTAATTTTTGTCGTCATACCGCTTAATTCTTGTTAACCAGGAAAGGTGAGAAACGGTATCTCTGTCGTTTTAATTTGCACTTGTCACATTACGAGTAAAGTTGAACACCCTCTCATATGTTTAAGGGTCATTTAAAACATTTGTGTGCACGCGCATGTGCCTGTGTGTGCACGTGTGCCTGTGTCTTTATGCGTTTTGCTCATATTCCTATCAGGTATTTTGACCTCTTCCTCCTTAATTCCAAGGAGTTCTTTGTATGTGAGAGAACTAGCCCTTTATCTATGGCCAATATTGCAAATATTTTGTCCCGTTTTTCATTTGCCTTCTGACTTTGACTTACGGTGTTTGTTTTCCTGTCGTGACATTTACAAAAATTTTATGGAGTCGAATTTATCAATCTCTCTCTCTCTTTTTTAAAGATTTTATTTGTTTATTTGACACAGAGAGAGATTACAAGTAGGCAGAGAGACAGAGAGAGAGACGAGGAAGCAGGCAGAGCAGGGAGCCCGATGCGGGGCTTGATCCTAGGACCCTGAGATCTTGACCCGAGCCGAAGGCAGAGGCTTAACCTACTGAGCCACCCAGGCGCCCCAAATTTATCAATCTTTGATTGAGTCTAGCTGTTTTTCGAAGTCCCTTCCCTATACACAGGTGAAGAGGAACTTACATATGTTTTCTTCTAGTACTTCCATGATTCCCCTCCCCCCCCCTTTTTTTTTAACATTTATGATGAGGGAGCAGAAAGCAAGCTGAGGGCAAAGCACAAGTTGACCCCGGCTTGTGTCAGCAGGCATCGCCCCCCCACACACACACCCCCGGGTGGGATCTGTGTGACCTTCCTCAGGCACTCCCAGCCGCCCCAAAACTTAGGGAAGGAAAAACAAATGCTTAACTAATAGAGGTCACAGTCCGGGGAGACCGGAGTCTCCAGCAGTTCACAAACATCTTAGTGATTCTCAAGTTAAAAGCCTGCTTATCCATAGCTTAACCTCCAGAGACCCATGGACTCAATTTCCCCGGAGCATAAACATCACCCACCCATCCATAGTGATGTGGGAAACAAAGGTAGAAGGAAATGTAGATAAAATTAAATTTCCTTATAATCAGCAGCCCATTAACAAATACTTGAGGCAGGCAGAGTAGAACATTCCTCCAGGAAGCTCCCAATGTCTTAATGGTAAACAACCTTAGCTTGACAATAGTCAGGCCTCCAGGATCCCGGGTGTCTTTAGCATATCAGAGCCCTTTGGACACCTCCCTTTTTCCTTACATCCCCCAAGTCCCAAATACGTGATCAGTCACCTCTCACAACCCTGGTCAGCAGCTCTTTCTCCCCACAGGTCCTGTCCCTGTGCTTTCATAAAACCACATTTTTGCACCAAACACATCAGGAATTCTTTCTTGGCCTGTGGCTCTGGACCTCACCAACATTTGAAAACACATGATTTAGCTCCCTGATTCATGTGGACTTTAATCTGTGGTGTGAGGTAGAGATCTGTTTTTATCTTTTTCCAAAAGTGAATCAATATTCCAGCATCAGGGCGCCTGGGTGGCTCAGTGGGTTAATGCCTCTGCTTTCGGCTCAGGTCATGATCTCAGGGTCCTGGGATCGAGGCCCGCATTGGGCTCCCTGCTCAGCGGGGAGCCTGCTTCCCCCCCCCTCTCTGCCTGCCTCTCTGCCTCCTTGTGATCTCTCTCCCTCTGTGAAATAAATAAATAAAATCTTAAAAAAAAAAAAATATTCCAGCATCATTTATTAAAAAGCCCATCCATGTCTTGTCCATATTTGAGATACCAGCTTTGTCACGAAGGTGCCAATGAACTTGGGTCTATTTCTAGACTTTGTGTGCCCTTCCGCTGATCAGGTCACCTCTGGGCCTGCTAAGCTGTCACAGTTGTAAATATTTTTTAGTACGTGGCCCTGTCTAATAGGCCTGCTACCATGCTGCTCTTATTTTTCAATGTTTCCTGACTGTTCTTGCATGTTTATTTTTCCGTATCAACTTGATTTTTACTTGTCCTGCTTCATAAACAATGTCTTTTCATGTTATTGGAACCGATGCTTTTATACTGTTGAGTAATCCTATGCAAAATAGAGAATGTGTGCCCTTTTGTTCAAATCTGCTCTTGTGTCTCAGGAAAATTTTCGTTTTTCTCAGATAAGGTTTCTAACATTTCCTGTTAGATTTCTTCCCAAGTAATTTTTTTTTTTCTATTTTTGTTGCTGTGGTAAATGGAGGTCTGCCTGCTACTATATCCCCTAACTGGAAATTGTGCAGGTGAGTTATTGGGCTTTGTGTTTGTTTTTGTCTTTTGAAATTATAGCCTGCTTCATGGCTGAATTCTTTTATTGTTTGAGTGCTGAGGGCTCTTACAATTTTGTGTTTCCGTCTCCTTGAAAAACTATACTCTTCATAAAATGTGGACATCAGTGGCTCAGTTATCATGAGTTATTTGAAGACTTTTTGGGTCACATTTCAGCCACAATTGGTGAAAACGCTTAAAGGGAAATGAAGAAGTGTACATTTTTACAGCAAGTTATCTCAAATCTTCATATTTAATTTTGATAAAAAAGTTCAAAGTCCTAATTATGGAGCAAAGTCCAATTTGTGGAATGGCTCCTTATAAATTTCTCACAGAAACTTAAACAACAGCTTACCAGTATTAAGCAAATTATACTTGTGTGAATTTGAAACAATGAAAACTATAGTAATGCCTTGGGTAGAGGGTAAGAAGGAGCCTTCATACATTTTTTCTGATTTCCAAAAGCAGTGAGTAGACCAAAGTAGCTTTTTAAAAAAAATCTAATGTTTTATGTGTTAAAATGTATTAACTAAGGATAGCACACAATTAAGTACCTAATTATGTTGAAAATGCAGTTGCACATTTAGGGAAATTCTCCTTAGTCCCCTAGTTGCAAAGTTGTTTCTGTGCTCCCATAATTGTTTCAATGGCTCTTTGATCTCCTATTTAAACTATTTATCTGCCTCCTAATGAATGCACTGGAAGCTTCTAATTACGTGCATAGTGCTGGATTTACTTTGGCCAGTCTCCAAACCAGGTCGCAGGAGGATCCAGAGGGCCATACACATCTCGGAACATCAAATACCATGAGAGACTAGATGTAGGCATTTGCACTTAGTGTCTGAAAATCAAATATTGAAAGGAATGTAAAAGAAGTGTGTGTACCTCGGGATAAGGCTGGCAGCCTTTGCCCAGCTTCTGGCCTCAGGGGCCTTATTAGAGTCAATTCAATGAAAATATATGTCTCATTATATTTTTCTAGCTACCTCTGATGAAATTTAGGAAAATTGGTTGTTATTTAGAGCCAGTTGGTTATTTCGACAAAGTCAAACTAAAAGGGCATTGGGGCGCCTGGGTGGCTCAGTCGTTAAGCATCTTCGTTAAGGATCCTGGGATGGAGCCCCACATCTGGCTCCCTGCTTGGCGGGAAGCCTGCTTCTCCCTCTCCCACTCCCCTTGCTTGTGTTCCCTCTCTCGCTGTGTCTGTCTCTGTCCAATAAATAAATGAAATCTTTAAAAAATAAAGGGCGCCTGGGTGGCTCAGTGGGTTAAAGCCTCTGCTTTCAGCTCAGGTCATGATCTCAGGGTCCTGGGATCAAGGCCCGCATAGGGCTCTCTGCTCAGCAGGGAGCCTGCTTCCTCCTCCCTCTACCTGCCTCTCTGCCTACTTGTGATCTCTCTGTGTCAAATAAATAAATAAAATCTTTAAAAATAAATAAATAAAAATAAAAATAAATCAAAAGGGCATCGACGAGCCATTTCAAAAGGGATAGTCATTTATTTGTTCATTTATGTATTCATTTGAATATCTTCTAGAACATTCTTGGTTCTGGCCCCAGTTGACCAGGATTGCTTACCTGTTTTAGCTACCATGCTAAATTCTTCACCTGGCTTATTTGACTTAATCTTTTTAAGAATGCTCTATAGAAATGGTCCTCAGGGCGCCTGGGTGGCTCAGTGGGTTAAAGCCTCTGCTTTCGGCTCAGGTCATGATCTCAGGGTCCTGGGATCGAGGCCCGCATAGGGCTCTCTGCTCAGCAGGGAGCCTGCTTCCTCCTCCCTCTACCTGCCTCTCTGCCTACTTGTGATCTCTCTGTGTCAAATAAATAAATAAAATCTTTAAAAATAAATAAATAAAAATAAAAATAAATCAAAAGGGCNCCCTCCCCAGACAGTGATCATAGAACCCAGGAGGATGCCAACAGGAAGTGCTAATGAGCACCTCAGGACAGCGTCAGGTAGAAAGAGCGTGGACTTTGGCTCCAGACTTATCTGGGTTTGAATTCCAGTGCTGCTACTCACGGGCCAAGTTAACACTTGCAAGTTATGCAAACATTCTGGGCACTCTTTGCTTTCATTACCTGTCAGATGAGTACAATTATATCGGGTGTATAAAGATTAAGGCATTTAGGGGCGCCTGGGTGACTCAGTCAGTTAAGCATCTGTCTCTTGATTTCAGCTCAGGTCATGATCTCAGGGTCATGAGTTGGAGCCCTGCTGCCTGAGCCGGGCATGGAGCCTGCTTAAGTGCTTAAGATTCTCTCTCTCCCTCACCCTCTGCCTCTCCCTATCATGCTGGCTCAATCTTAAAAAAAAAAAAAAAAAAAAAAAAAAAAAAAAAGAGTTTAAAGTCGGGGNTCCATAGTAGATAATAAATAGTACCTTTCTTCCTTCTCCCTCCAGTCAATTAGAAATGTTAGAGATGAAGCAGGGATTGAACCTGCTTTGGGGAAGTTGATGGAGAAGAATAAGTGCTGTGTGGGATGTGCCTCTTGAGGCAAAGCTCACTTTGGGGTGGCACTGGAATGTGTAGCCTGATCCCATTTGGGGTTCCTGGTTCACAGCTTTTAAGAAGGGCTGATGCTGGGCAGGGCTGTACAGATGTTCTCTGGCCCAGCTCCTTGGGTGCTCGTTACCAGTTAAAGAAAGAACTTACAAGACTTGAATGAGCAGGACCAGGAGTGTGGGTAAGGCCCACTCTCCAACCGTGGCCAACAGGGCTCTGCAGTCATGGAGGGGAAAATCCCTCTAATGGCCAGGGATAGAGCTGCTGGCTGGGAATCCCCCAAGGTCTAGAAAGGAAGGGGCGATGCTAGGAGAATCTATCTATTGCCGAGGAACATGTCTCACTGGGATCTTGAAATGAGCTCCATTTTGATGCATTCAAACCTTCATTGGGCATTGGTTCACTTGGTGTGTATTCATGGAGTACCCACTGTGCAGCAGCTGCTATGGGTGTTGGGGGGTATTGGGGGAGGTCCAAGAGCACTGGCTTTGGTAATGACCACCTGGACTGGAATCCCTCCTAGGAGCTGTGTGGTCCCAGACCAGTTATTGAACCTCTGAATTCAGATTTCTTTCCCTGTAAGGTGGGCACAATAATTACCTCCAGACAGTGTTGTAGTGAGATTAAATGAGTTAATATGCACAAACTAGTTTTTTTAAAAAGATATATTTATTTATTTTGGAGAGAGAGAGAGAGAGAGAGTGCATGAGCAGGGGGAGGGGCAGAAGGATCGAGAGGAGAAGCAGATTCCCTGCAAAGCTGGGAGTGCAGTGCAGGGGCCCGATCTCAGGACCGTGAGATCATCAACTGAGCAGACAGCAAGAATCGAACGCTTAACTGACTGAACCCCCCCACCCCCAGGGGCCCTGTACAAAGCGTTTTGAAAACTGCCATGTACTCAATGCCCAGTAAATTTTAGTTATTTTCATATGTCAAGCTGGGTCAGAAGATCAGAATTTCAAAGACTAATTAAGTCTCAGAGGGCTGCAAGTCACCTAGAGACCCCTCATCCCAGCAGGTGGAGTCTGGGTATCCTTGTCAAGGCAAAGAGGGTGTTGGGAAGCTTCCAGACCCAGTTCCCAGCCCTGTTTGGGATGAGGTGCTGTTGAAAAGCCTGCCTGCCATGGTTTCAGGTCAGAATCTTTCTTCTCTGGTTCCTGACTGGTCTTTCTTACTCATGTCCTTTCTTCTGGAGGCAGAGACTGCTGTGTAGGGGAGCTACTGCAGTCTGAGTGCCAAGCTTGGGGGAGCCCACAGACTTGGACAAATTGCAGTGGTGATTCTTTCAGGGTTCTGAAGTTGGGTGGAAGTTTTGAAAGTTACAAGTTTCAAGTAGCCGAAAAGAGTAGAGAGCACTGAATCTTACCCTACACCTCTTCTGGGACCCTGGAAATTGACCACTCAAGCCAAAGGCAAGGCAAAGGCAAGGCTAGAACCTGGGTCCCTAGGTTTCATCACCTTGGAGTTTAGAACTCAAAATGTACGGTCCAAACTTTTTATGTATATATATTAAGATTTTATTTCTTTTTTTGACACAGAGAGAGAGAGCGCGCAAAAGTAAGGGGAGTGGGGGAGGGAGAAGCAGGCTCTCCACTGAGCTGGGAACCCAATGCGGGACTCCATCCCAGGACCCTGGGCTCATGACCTGAGCCGAAGGCAGACACCTAACCGACTGAGCCACCCAGGCACCCACAAACTTGATATTTTTACAGATGATAACACTAAGGCTCAGTGACGTTAAAAGACACTGCTTGCTAGTTCCACTGAATTTAAGCTGACTTCTTGTTGATTAAGTTGTGTTTGGAAAGGTGGCAACCCATCATAGAATAAATAAGTTTCTAAGAATGGCCCTGGTGCATAAAGGACATTTTCCCACTTACCACCTTTAATTTTCTTTGGCTGGGAGGAAAAGTGTTGACACAGGTAGCTATTACTCAGAATGAACACAGGGGGTCTCCACAGCCATGTCTTGGCCTTCCGTTAGCTCAGTTTTCTGGTCTTCCTTGGAAGCTTATTACACCTCCCTTAAAACTGTTAACATCTAGTCTTTAAGCCTGGCAGGGATAGAAAGGGTTACTTACTGCTCTGAGAGCTTCGTTTTACCACAAATCCAGCTCTGAGCTCATATTCAGACTTCCTTTTTGCCTGGAAGTGTAGGTTTGACGCAAGAGGACTGTCGGGCAACTGTTGAGGGTTCCTCAGGGGGAGCAGTGAAAAATGTGGAACACTCCCTACCACCACTTTCCGAGACCAATGATTGCTTGTGTGGCACGGGGCGCTGGGGTAAGCGGATACCACACTGCCATGACCTGGGAAGGACAACATGGTGGAACATGGGATTCAGACAGGGGAGGGGGAGTGTGGAACCAGTGTTCCGTTCATGAATTCATTTTTTTTTTAAGATTTTATTTATTTATTTGACAGAGAGAGAGATCACAAGTAGGCAGAGAGGCAGGCAGAGGGAAAAGGGGAAGCACACTCCCCGCGGAGCGGAGAGCCCGACGCGGGGCTCGATCCCAGGACCCCGAGATCATGACCTGAGCCGAAGGCAGAGGCTTTAACCCACTGAGCCACCCAGGCGCCCCACCGTTCATGAATTCTTTAATAGTGGAAACTAATGAGTGCCATTTTGCTCAGAAAGCTAAAAGGAGGTTCTTTTTCTAATAAAGTACTAAGTCTTCACCAGAGCCGACAAGACCTGCCCCATCTAGAACCAAAATCTTCTTGAGAGCTCTGCTCCCCACTATGCTCCTGCCCCACCTGCCTTCATTCCACTCCGCCAACTGCTCCTCTGCTTACCTGTCCTCTCCCACCCTCTTCTGAATCTAGTCCAATTCTCCCAAACCCCTCCCGCCTTCAGATTAAATGTCCCCTCCCTTCTTCCCCTTCTAAGTCGATTCCCCACTATTCTCCATCCCCAGGCCCTGGTGCTGTCCACCCTGGAACTCATTACAGTTTCCAGTTATGCTCTATTACTGCTTTTGTTGGTGTACTGGTTTACTGCTGGTTAATTCTCACCCCAAAACTATGAGTTGTGGGAATACCTGGGTGGCTTCTCCCTCTCCCTCTGCCTTTCCCCCTGCTTGTGTGCTCTCCCTCCCTCCCCCTCTCTTTCAAATAAATAAAATCTTAAACAAACAAACAAACAAACAAACAAAAAACCTATGAGTTGTGTACTAACACCTGCATTTACTACTCCTCTATTTGTCTCATGGGAGACATAGTCTGGGTGAGATCTTTGTTTTTGCCTATGACAGAGGTTCATAAAGTTTGGTATCAACAAAAACAGTTCACCTTTGGGCGCCTGGGTGGCTCAGTGGGTTAAAGCCTCTGCCTTCAGATCAGGTCATGATCTCAGGGTCCTGGGATCGAGGCCCACATGGGGCTCTCTGCTCAACAGGGAGCCTGCTTCCTCCTCTCACTCTGCCTGCCTCTCTGCCTACTTGTGATCTCTCTCTCTCTCTGTGTCAAATAAATAAATAAAATCTTTAAAAACAAAACAAAACAAAACAAAAACAGTTCACCTTTATCAAGCACTTATTACTATAGGCACCATGTAAATACTCCTCGGGTGTTACCCTTGTGGTTAATTCTCACAACACCACCATAAGCTGCATGCTGACACCATCTTCATTTACAGTTGAGGAAACTGAGGCACAATCAGTCCAAGGTTGCGGAGTTAAGAAATGGTGATGTCACTTATTAAATCAGAGCCTTGAAGTAGATCTGAGCTTGCAACTCCCTCATTAGAAGCCCTTGGAGAGATCTTCTGAATCAGCATTTCTCTGGGCAGGGATGGGTGTGCCTATCGTTAGCATATTCTGGGCGATTCTGTGCACACCAAAGTTTGAGGTCCACTGGTTCTAGTGAGAAGGGTCTAGAGCTCTGATTGCTTCCACGATCTCAGCAGGACTTTTCTTGTAGGTGTGTAAGTCTGGCCTTCTAATTAGGGGGACCCTAGCCCATGTCGAGAAGTGTGAACCCTGCTGTGTGCAAGAGAGAGAACCCTCCTTCGAATCTTACAAATGCTGAGAGGGTTGCCTAGAATAAATGCAGCCAAGAGAGATGGGATCGAAGAGGAAGACGAGATAAAGGAAAGGTCAAAGTCTAACTAAAACATGCTGGGGGCTGAAAGATAACCATAGTGGAAAGACAGTAGACTCTGGAGTCAAGGTCGCCCATCTGAAACCCAGATCTGCACCTTACAAGTGAGGCGACCTTCGTAAGCTTAACCATGTTGAGCCTCAGTTTTCTCATCGATACAAGAGGGATAAGGACTTACACAGCACATCTGGAGCATCTCTTTCCAAAATGTGTGACCAGGGAGGAAACAAGAGGTAAGAGAGGAAAAGAATGTGGTTGAAAAAAATAAAGAGAGGGATGAACCTGCTCGAAAAACCCCCACTGTGGAATGGACTCCTGGTGATTGTTTGCTTCACTCAACTCAGAATACTAGGTCAAAAGGGCAGAATGTTCATCTTAGAGATAAGGTTAATGACTAGTATCGATTACCTATGAACACTGTTTTTAGAATACTGACCCATACTAGAGAAAAGTCAGCATGTAAGTGGATATTTATGATGGTGTCATACTGTAAGGGTAGAAATGGAGATCAACGCTCTTGATCTCTCTCAACAGAAGGAGAGAAAGTACTCTCTCACACAAAATTCTGAATGTAACAGACGGCTTGCTGATGTTTACTCAGGTGATAATCTCTGCCTCTGCAGGTCCAGCCAACAGCCATGTGCATTCATATTACTCACCCTAAAGAACGTCAAGACCGTGTGGTCACCCACACCCTGGTTGCGTGTGCGGATCACTATTCTGCTTATTTCTTGAGTCTCGTGCACCTCACCTGGCATGTGGCGTGCCCTGCTGGAACAAGATTGCTGGGGCCGTGAAGCTGCCTTGCCATCCCACTCAGCTCTCTCCATTGCTTGGCAACATGCCCAAGAAGTCACATTTTAATATGCTTTGGAGAAAGTATTTTGGTCCATGAGTATACAAAGCTGCTTTTCAATAAAGTTAACACAAATGAAAACTTACTACTAGTAGTGAGATCTCTAGAATTATTGAGTACTGACCTGTAAATCCTGGCAGCATCTTTAGGAGGCATAAGAATAGTCATCTCCACTTTACAGATGAGGACACGGAGGCACAACGAGGTTAAGCATCTTGCCCGAAGTCACGTGGCTGATTGATAGGAGGAGAAACCTGACGTGCACTCAGAGCTTCTGACTGCAGAATCGTCTCCTCTTAGGAGGCAATCCCACCACTCAGCCAGGTCTGTGACCACATTTCCCTGGGCAGGGGTGAATTCTCCACCTTTCCCCGTGCCAACTCATTTGAGGGCTAGGGGATTCTGATCTGCATCACCAGATTTTGTCTCAGATTTTGAATCACTGGCCTGGAGGTTCAGTTTCTTGCCTACCGTCTACATTTATCTAGGGACTCTGTCCTTATGCTCAGCTGACGCATGGTCACTAGATTGTATGGGGAGCTCACAACTAAGAGCTACGGAGCCAAAGGGAGCTGTTCATCAGGAGCACCAGGGCTAACAGTTTTCTGGTTGATGTTGAAATTTAAATATCAACCAGGGATTTCAGCATATTCCATTAGAGGCTGGCAATGTAAGATAGCAAGGTGGCATCAAGTTTCAGGCCAAACTGAAGGCCTCCCAAATAGGAAAATGTCTCCTACCCCGCTATATATTGGGCCCCTCAATGTCACATCTGCGTCTTGGGGAATTCATTGCTATCACCCCAGATAGGCTGAGGAGCCTGGGGTGTGGCTATTGTTTGAGTCTGCAGAATTCCAAAGGTGGGTGGATATGAGTAGTGAGGAAATGGTAGCAAAAATCAGAAGAAAGTGGAATGCAGCTGTCAGGAATGACGCCAGCTCTTTTAAACCAGGACCCGGGGAAGGGGAGCCTGAGAACATGGACTGATCAAATCAAAGGCTAGTCCTCACAAATGAAGTCTTTTGGTTGCTTCAGAGGTACTCAGTCTTACCCATGGCACTGATGTATTCTGCCTTTTTATTTTTATTTTGTTTTATGTTAATTAATTAATTTGTTGATTAATTTAAAGTAGGTTCCATGCCCAGCATGGATCCCCACATGGGACTTGAACTCATAATCCTGAGATCAAGACCTGAGCTGAGGTCAAGTCAGACACTTAACCCACTGATCTACCCAGGTGCCCCCTATTCTGTGTTTTTATTTATTTATTTATTTTTAAAGATTATTTATTTATTTATTTGACAGAGAGAGACACAGCGAGACAGGGGACACAAGCAGGGAGAATGGAAGAGGGAGTAGCAGGCTTCCCACTGAGTAGGGAGCTGGATGTGGGGCTCAATCCCAGGACCCTGGGATCATGACCTGAGCTGAAGGCAGACGCCTAACGGCTGAGCCACCCAGACACCGTATTCTGTGTTTTTAATGGTGATAGTAACTGCCAGCCAACACTAGGGTACCTCTGCATTCCACTTTCATTTTGGTGTAGCCATGCTAACTATCAAGCCTGTTTCATTGAAGTATCATGTATCTGACAAGACAAATCAAATGGGAAACCCAGGAGCTGCTCTTCTCCATCCTATCTTTAGTTTAGTTAGCTTTTAACCAAATCGCCATTATGATTGGAAAGAAAGACCTTGTTCATTTCCTGACCCAGGTTGTTTGTTATCAGTAAGTCTTATTTATTTACAGAGGTTTATGGTTCAGAATTCAATAGCCATCAGGAAGCATTTTGCACAATCACATAGGTACTTTGCACCTTTGTCTTTTCTAAAGAAAATCTGGCATCTACTGTGTGATAAAATAACATTTGAATCATGTTAATTGGTGTATATGTCATCTGGGTAGATGGCTGAAACTCTAAGGCAGAGATGCAGGTCACTGCAAGGATATTCGTCTCAATCTGGGATCATTTCACATTTTTGAGGGTTTGACACGTGTGCACAAATCCTTCGATATGTCCCAAAGAGATGACAGACGGGGACTGCTATTGGTATAAGGCATGTCATGATGCTTTTAAAGCCAGTTTGTGGTCTCGGAGATCATGGACATAATCAGCTTAAGGATGGACCAAAGGGCTTGGCATTCCAGAACTTACCTGAAGAGGCAGGGACCTACTCAAGGTATCCACCCCGAAGAACATGTACGGGTGATGGTGAATCTTCAGCATCCGACTTGCTGGCTCTCCCCATTTCTCCAGGATCTGTCCTGATCCCACCACAGTTCTGGCTCCAGGGTTCACACTCCTCTTTCCGTAAATCTGCACTGCATGGAAGCCATGTCAGAAATATGTTCATGTTAGAAATGGAAACCATTTGATAGCTGTGGACCGCCTTCCCTGGAGATTGATTTCAAGCGATAAAGCCCATAACCTAAAGGAACTGAGTGATTGTGCAGGAGTGTGTGGCATGTCTCTGTATGTGTGTGTGCATGTGTGCACCCATACATGTCTGTGAATTAAGTTACACATACACTCTGAATTTCTGGGCCAGAATTACTCATCTCTTCTCAAATTTCCAAAAGCACATCTAACACTGCACCTGACTGAGCATGGAGCAGTTAGAACAGTTCCTTCGGACAGCCTGCCCCTATGCCCTGCAGCCAAACACTTTCTCAAGTCAATCTCCTTCAAGCCCAGCTCTGTTCCAACCACACACTAACCCCTCCCACTGCACTCCCTGCCTGCAATGTTCTTACCCTACCTGAAAAAAAACCCCAATAACTCCTCATTGTCTAAAAGTAAGGCATAAATCCGCTGACTGGCACTAGTGCCCTTCAAAACTTGGTCCACTAGCTGCTTTAAAACACCCACTGTCCAAACTCATGCTGCATCTCAGCTAAACTGGGGAGTGAGTGTGAAGACAAGAGTGGTCCAAACACTGAAGATGGGTAGGCCAGTGCTTAGAGGACCAGAAGGTGGGGGGAATTTAGTGAAGGCAAAAAAAGGACACGGCCAATGAGGTAGGAGAGCCAAGAAAGTGGTGACCTGGAGGCCAAGTACACAGTTTCTGGGAGAAGGTCATGAGCAGCTGGATCCAACGCTGCTCATGGATGGAGCTGGACACAGATCAGAGCTCCCCCCCTGGGTTGGGCCCGATGAGCTCACTGGTGATCTGGATCAACTCGGGTTGGCAGGACCAAAAACCTAATGGAAGTAAGTTCAGAAGAACATGGGACGAGTGAATATGAAGACAGTGACAGCATGACTGTTACTGTTCAAGGCGTGACTACAGGGGAGCCAATTCACAGGTGACAGCTGGAAGAGAATGGGATGCCGAAGGCAGTTTTGAGTGGTTCTGGAGGGAACTCTGCACGTGTACACGTGGTGTGGCAATGCTCCTGGGGAAGGGGAGGAGGGGGGACACAGAAGAGGCTGGCCGGTGCAGAACAAGATCTTGGCTCTGTGGGGCCGGAGACCTTGTGCCCGAGGGGACCGACTGGGCTGGCAGGGTGGTCACAGGAGGGATGAGCATGTGGCAGGGGTGGGGGGAGGTGGGAAGTCATTTGGTGTTTTAAGGATGTGGAAGCTCTGTTCTGATTGCTTCCATTTTCTCAGCCCAGTAGAAGCTGAGAGGGAGGCAAGGGGAGGAGGTGTTGAAGGAGAGGCAGGAAGGGAAGGTGGAAAATATTTCCTCCAGGAGAGAGCAGCTAGGTGACTAGGGAGCCTGCCTGTGGGCCCAACAACCTATTTAAATCCATGGGCACAAATATAAAGTGAGACCGGCCAGCCAGGTGGTGAGTTTTCTCCAGCTTAATTCAGCTGGAACTGTTTATATTGAAAAGCATTCTTACTTAAAGAGTTTCACAGGTTGTTTATTACTGCTGGGAGTGTGTATCATTGTAAATTGGTACACTCTTTCTAGATGGATGTCCACACAAAGAGAGAGTCCACCCCACCCCCCGCACTGTAACCCTCAGTTTGTTTCATGAGATTAAGAGTCTTTTATGGTTTGTCTCCTTCCCATCTTGTGTAGTCTCAGTATTTAGTTGTAAGGACTTAGATTCCAAGAATTTCATTATGGATCAGTTATAAGGAAATAGAATAGGACTAGCCCAAGAACGGGCTATTTCTGTGTTCTCTAAGTATCTTTTTTTTTTTTTTAAAGATTTTATTTATTTCACAGAGGGAGAGAGATCACAAGGAGGCAGAGAGGCAGGCAGAGAGAGAGAGGGGGAAGCAGGCTCCCCGCTGAGCAGGGAGCCCGATGCGGGCCTCGATCCCAGGACCCTGAGATCATGACCTGAGCCGAAAGCAGAGGCATTAACCCACTGAGCCACCCAGGCGCCCTAAGTATCATTTTTTAAAAAAATTAGAAACTGATGTTGAGAAATTCTCACAAAATAATATGAAGTAAAAAAATCCATTACAGGGGCGCCTGGGTGGCTCAGTTGGTTAAGCATCTGCCTTCAGCTCAGGTCATGATCCCATGTTGGGCTCCTTGCTCAGTGGAGCGCCTGCTTCTCTCTCTCCCTCTGCCTGCAGCTCCGCCTGCTTGTGCTCTCTCTCTCTCTCACTCTCTCTATGTGTATGCCAAATAAATAAATAAATAAACAAAACAAACAAATAAATAAATGAAATCATTTAAAAAGTCCATTACAACCATCCTGGTCGAAGTCACAATATCATCTCTCACTCGAAATACTGCAAAGGCTCACAAGTAAGTCTCCCTATGTCCTCTCCCATCGGCCTCCGGTGCTGTGATCCACACTGCAGCAAATGGGATTATTCATAAACACCTTTAAGACATAATCTGGACAGTTCTCTGCTTGTAAGCCTTCAATGGCTTCTCATTTCTTGGTCTCATATTCCAACCCCCTAAAATGACCTCCAAGGCTCTACGTGATCTGCCCCTCCCCACACTCAAGCCTTCCTGTTCCAATATTCTCCAGCTGCTCCTGCTCCAGGCCGCCTTGGCCAGGTGCATGCTATTCCTTCTGCTTTAATTGTGCTCCTCACCTCCCTCCTGGTCCAAGCCTGTTTAACTCTGATTCCGTCCTCAGATCTCACCTTACACCTCCTATCCTCAGGAAAACCTTTACATCCCACATCATCTTAATTACACCAAACTGTGACAATCCAAACTAGTTCACTTAGCTGTAAAACCTGAGGTTAGTTTCAGGCTCGATTCGGGACAGAAAAAATCACCGGACCTGATTATCTCTCCACCTCTAGGCCCCATTTCCCTGGCCTTGGCTCCACGGAGACGCTCAACCTTCACGGTGTTAAGATGGTTGCAGCTGCTCCAGTGACTTCATTCACCTTCAAACCCAGTAGGAAGAGGGGATCGATTTCTTTTAGAGGATTCCAAACAACATCCCAGAATTCAGTCCTGTTGGCTTGGGTTACTTGACTCCAGGCATTTGCCTGTTTTAAAACCGGGCATTGTCACTGAGACAATGCAATGCTCTCATTGGCTAGGACTAGGTCAGGTGCCACCCCTAGGACTAAGAGTTCACAGGTGGGTTGGGTCCCAAAGCCAACCTGGGAGTACAGGAAGCCAGGGGAATGGGTCCTGAAGAGGTAAACAATATATGTTCCACAGGGATTTTTTTTTTACTACATGCTTGCATAGCACCTTATCCTTCTCTTTCACAGCATTTGTGATAAGCTATATGTTTATGAATGCTATTATTTATTATTTGTCTTTCCCTTGACACTCTGCACTTACTTTGAGAGGGACTGTGACTCCTTTTCACTGTTCTATGCCTGGTAGCCAGCATAGTTCCTGGCACGCAGCAAATGCTCAATTAACATTTTTTTAATAACTGTGTTACTAAAAAACAAAAACAAAACAAAACAAAACAAAACCCAAAAACCCACAGCAGACTATAAAACAGTATATATGATAGGATTCCATTTTTTTTTTTAAACTACGTATCTCGGGGTGCCTGGGTGGCTCAGTCAGTGAAGTGTCTGACTTTGGCTTGGGTCATGATCCTGGAGTCTGGGGATCAAGCCCAGGCTCGGGCTCCCTGGTCAGCAGGGAATCTGCTTCTCTCTCTCCCTCTCCCCCATCCCTGCTCATGCTCTCTCTTTCTCAAATAAATAAAAATCTTAAAAGAAAAGAAAACAAAACAAAACTACATCTCTCCCCTCCTCTGTCTCTATAGATTGCAAATCTGAAAGGGACTACATCAAATGTAACAGTGGTTATTTCTTGAAGGTAGAATTAAGAATGGGATTTTAAAACAATACATTTCTTGATTTTCCTAATCTACAATGAATGTGTATTATTTTTAACTGAAAAATTTCCTGAAAATATGCTTTAGAAATAGAGTAGACAGTTCTTCCCCTTGGAATAAAAATGTCCTGTTTGGACAAGAAAAGGGATTTTCTAAAGTGCATACAGCCTTAAGCCAAAAGTTTTCCCTGTGACAAGATGAATTCCTGTCCCCTGCAGAGGGGATTACTGGAGATGCTGATTACTGAGGACATTAGGGGAGGGCACCGGGGATGGGAGGACAGGTTTCCATTGAGGATGTGTGTGCTGCTGTGGGGGCATTACGTAACATGGCTTGGAAGCAGGCCTTCTTTTGCTTCTTTTATTTTTAAAACCTGTGGCCTGACCTCTCCCAATTTCTAGAAAGGCAGTATTTTGGTTTATGGACTATCTAGTTTTACTCTATTATCAGATCTCTAATTTCTCCTCCTCCCCCACCTCCACGGTTGGTGGTGGGTTTCACCGCATTCTCTCTCTTCTGTTGCCTTGTGGTCTGGAGCCACACTTCGCTTCTCTCGGGGTGCCTGGGTGGCTCAGTCAGTGAAGTGTCTGACTTTGGCTTGGGTCATGATCCTGGAGTCTGGGGATCAAGCCCAGGCTCGGGCTCCCTGGTCAGCAGGGAATCTGCTTCTCTCTCTCCCTCTCCCTCATCCCTGCTCATGCTCTCTCTCTCTCAAAGAAATAAAAATCTTAAAACAAAACAACACAAAACTCAGCGAAGCTCATACCTTGAGTCGTTCTCTTACAGGCATTGTGTGGGGCGTAAATGGACACACAGAGAATCACTATGCCAGCTCACGACCTCCTCTGAAACATGTAGCACAATGTGCACCCCAGTCTGCCTAGGTCAAGCATATTCTGAATCTAAAGGCCCCCTCGGGGTTGGACCAGAGAGCCCCTTTTCACAGTGGAGCATCTTGAGCTGCAGGGCCTCTGGGTCCCCCCTGGGGTCAGCCTCATTGTTGGTAGACTTGCTGTGGAGTTCAAAAGGGAGCAAAGACGGGAGAGGGGAGTGAAGACTCACAAATGCAAGTTACTCCTTGGAGACATGTGGGAATTCTGAATAAACATTGCTCACCACCCACTGTGGTGAACTGATTAGGTCTGTCCCGTGTGAGGCTTTGGGGGAATCAGCCTGAGCCTTGCTCTGCCTCTTATTAGTGGTCTGTGCCTGCTTTGGCCTCACTTCCTCTGAGTCTCAGGCTGTCGTCTGGACGATGGGCACAGCACCCCCCTCTCTACACGCTGTCTTGACAGCCAGATAAGATAACCTCTGTGAAGTGTCCAGCCCTGGTACGGGGTGGGCGGGGGGTGGGGGTGGATCTGGTGCAATGGGAGAATCTGGAGGGAAGAACATTAGGGGGCAGAAGCCCAGGAGAGCTTTCACTGCGCATCTCGGCAAGGCTGTGAGGGATGGCAAAGGATACTAAGAGTTTTTAGGTTAAACTCCCCTCATTTTCTCATCAAATGCTCCCTAGCACCGGCTGCCCTACAAGGGAATTGTATGTAACTGTCATGGCAAGAGCACTGAGATTTCTTTAGTTTTCAAGCACCCCTTTAGTCCCCCAGCTCTTTGCACTAGCAAAAAAACCCCTTAAAGCAGAGAGGGCTCTGGGTGCTTTTCGTCGGCTTGGCAAGACAGGTGGGGCAGGGCTCAGCAGATACACAAAGGTCAGGGTTGAACTGAGTAAGATCGAAAGGCCAGAGAGATAGGGACAAAAACACCCTGGGGTGACAATTAGACGTTTAGAAAGCAGCTCTCCTAACTTCACGGTAAACTGTGGATCCTCTGTCAAGAGGCAAACTCACCCCATTGAGTGTAATTGTTAAGTAGCCTCTTCCAGAGCCCTCTGGAAGATGCACCCTGGGGTGGAAGCCAGGAGGAGGTGCGTAGCAACCGGAGATGAGCTTTTTGAGAACTTTGAGGCTGTTGAGGGGGCCGAAAGTGCACAGGATGCCCTAATGTGGGGAAGACCCACTCACTGCCTTCCGCCTCCCGCCGCCACTCTGATCTCCTATCACTTACGTCCAGACGCAGAGGCCTGCTTTAGGGTCTTTCGAAAATGACAACTCGCTTCTTGTCTTTTCCTTCTGAGCACTGGCTTCTCACCTCCAGGTCTTACACCACTGCCCAGGGGCACCCTTCCCTGCCCCTCCGCCCCTCAGCTCAACGAATGTGGCTTTCCCTGAGCTCATCCCAGCCACCTGCACTTACCCTCCTTATAATCTTTTCACCTACTTAACACTCATCTTATTTTATAATTATTATTTCACCTTATTGTTATGTATTTATTATGTGTTGTCCCACAAGAGACTGTAAGCTTCAGAAGAAAGGCAGCTTATTTGTTCCCAGTTGGACCCCCGTGCTCCCTCTGGAGGACTTGGCAGAGAGTGAGCTCTGATAAATGTGCCACAGGTGCACGGATGGATGAACATCTCTTGTTTCCCATCACCTCAGTTGGCCCACAACCCACAGAAATTACACAGTAAATCCTAGGAAGGACTTGCACTAATTTTGGCTTCCAGGGGCCACCCAGGCAAAGCCTTTTAACCTTTCCTCACGGATCTGTGGATCTCTGTAGGTATGTGATGAAACCAACGGACTCTCCCAAAAGAACCTAAGTATATACTCAAAACTCTGCTTCACAGCCTGGGGTCTGGAGACTTCTACCGCCCCAGGTAAAAACTCTAGACTTAAGAAAAAATCAAGTGGAGAAGGAGACTGGAGACTCGACGCCACAAAGTCTTAGGAGGGACCTCTTAGAAAACCGGGCCTGTAGAAAATGATCTGTGTCCTTGGATTGCAGGATTAAAAGATGCAAAGAAAGAAAGAAATCGGGGCAAGTAATTGCTTCTAGTTCCGGATCTGCCAACCGCTCCTTCCCTGCGCGGGTTAGGGCCAGCCCGCCTCTGCCACTTTCCCGAAGTGTATTCGCAAGGGCCGCGGCAGATACACTCTCAAATAAATGAAGGACACATTCCCCGGGCAGAATCCGGGAAGCAGCCCCCTGGGGCTCCCGGCCCAGCCCTTCCCCAGCGCCCGGGGCGCAGAGGCGCACGCAGGGCCAGTGCACCTGCTGCCGCCTGCGGGGCGCTGGGCGGGGGGAGCTGCGGCGCGGGGCGCGGGGACGGGGCGAGAGGAGGGGGTGGAGGAGGGAGAGGAGGGAAGGAGGAGGTGGAGGAGGGAGAGCAGGAAGTGCAAGAGGGAGGGGAGGGAGAAAGCAGGGGGGGAAGGAG